>JAOXJK010000051.1:13622304-13707074 GCA_025774025.1 Xenus cinereus | reverse complement strand
CCCTTTTTTTTAAACCAAGTAATTATCACTAATGGACAATTAAAAATAACTTCATAAATATCACCATGGTCTTAAACAGGAAATGACTAAATTCATTGTACAGCTTGCCTGCCACAAAAAGATTCAGTCAGCTCTTCTATTTATAACAGCATCTCCCTTAACTAATTAGCAGCATTAGCATTCACAGGCTGTTCACCAGGAGGATCCAAAGACCCTCATCTCCTGATCTGGCCCTGGATATTTTGCATCATATTTCCATTAGCTCATGAGGACTTTCTACTACCTGTGTCCTTGATAAGTCAAGATTCTCTCATTTCTTAACTATGTACGTTTGTCACAGCCGATGTATTATTCTGCCACAATGTCACACGTGGATATACACATGGCATAATCACACCAAACTTCTGGCCAAACCCACCACCACCATAAATCCTCGGTCTTATTGGCTATATCATCTCTAATTCTTTTGCAGAGCTGTTCGGCAGGCTTAATGTTAGATCTTTGGCTATGTCTGAGTGACAGAGAGAAAAGAAAAAACTTTCCAGAGTAGAGGGGGAAAGCCAAATTATTCTGAATATTTGCCAACAGCAGGAGGGATGTTTTGAAAAGAGGTTTTGATGCCAGATTGAAGCAAAGGAAGGGGGTGGGGGAGAGTAAGTCGTAAAATATTTTCCTTTCCTGGGTTGTCTGCCCTCTAGGAAATAACAGACTGAAGTTGCACTGGGAACCCATCTCAGACTGCGAGGGAAAAAGTCATGGAGTGAGCAAGGTTGGCTTGGGGAAAGATAAGAAACCACATGGAGTTGGCAGTTGTGCAGGAAAAGATAGGTGGAAATCCCATCCCAGATTTGACACTCAGGGAACTGCAAAACTGTGTGTGGAATAGAAGTCAGGCAGCTCTTCAAAAAGGGGTTGGGAAATCCAGCAAAGATACAAGCTGTGCTGGTGGTTGCTTATAAAGATAGGACCTCGGAGGAGAGCGCCGTTAGCATTTGCATTGCCAGGAAGCATGCAGAAAGCATTGCACTGTGCTCTGACTATTTACATGGTGATTTTCCTGGCTTCAGGAAGTGTTCATGCTGTCCCTCTGAGAAGCCCATTTTGTATTTATAAGGCTTCATGAACTTGCAAAATCTCTCAGAAATTCTGATCTGTGCATAATTTCCCATGCTTTTCTTCAAGTGCCTTTCCTCTCCATAAAAAAATGCTATTAACTTCCAAAATCTTACCGCATGACTGTTAAATTCAGGGGAAGCTTCAGAGCATTGAGACTAAATGTTGGAAACTGGTCTGTTGGAACCGAGAGAAGAAAGTGTTCTGGGAAACAAGAGAGGGAAGGAGGACTATAACCATTCTGCATACAAAGAAAAGAAAGTTGAAATTGTTTAACAAAGAAAGCTCAAAGTCTTGTTCTTCGCTCACAGGAGGAATGCACAGTGAAGCCAGAGATCAAAAAGGAAGAAGAAACCAGTTTTTGGCCTCCTCTGAATCATTCTTCATACTGCAGACTGGTTATTGCAAATCCCATTCATGCATGTTGTTTCATGGCCAATATTTAATCTGCAGCCAAACAAATATACACAAGCATCCAGATTTTCCTCAGTATGTTGCTAGGTTCCTGGTGAACAGACTTGTCACACATCACAAAATGCAGCTCACAAACCCATTTCCCAGACATCTCAGGTTTGAAAGATTTGTGGATGCTGAAGTTAGAATAAAGCATTCACATTCCCTGTGTAATACGGACCAGAGGATACAAGTTGGCAGGCACATCTTAGATCAGTAAAATAATTCTGATTAATACCAGTATGTCCTAAGGAAAATCATCCAGTTGTAAGAAAAAAAATCATAAGCAATGGAGAATCTACTCTGCCTCTTGTCTCTCTGTTCCAATACTAATTCCCTTCTTGCAGAACATTTGAACTCTGTCTTTAGATTAATTTTTTCTAGCTTTGTAAATGGTAGAAGTCCCCAGGTGAGATTCTCCAACCTTTCTGATAGGAAGGAGTTGAGACTAGCTGATTATAACAGCATTTCTAGCTTGAACATCTCTGCATCTCTGAAAATACTATGAATTTTGACAGGTTTTCAATATGCTTGTCCGCCCACAGAGCTGACGTCATCTCACTTGTTGAAGAAAACTATAAAGGAGAGATTTCCTTTGGCTCAAAAGAGACGTCTGAGTAGTGGCAATGTCTGTCCTTCCACAGGCATTTCAGCCAGCAGGGAGTAGCCTGAGAATCCACAGGCTGTTATATACAATCAGTGGCCAGAAACAATTAGAGAGCTTGGCTGGGTGTTTCATCAGCTCGTCTCGCTCAGACAGCCTGGCTATTGCTGGGGTAAGAGCCAGAACTGCCTTGCTCCGAGATGCACTATTAAAAAGCATCCTCTCTTCCCCTGACACAAGGTTATCACTGGCTGTGAGCAGGATGACATGTCAGACCTACTGATCTGGAGGGGATGGGAGCACTAATAAGGTCCACATCAGTAAAATAAGCTGGTCTCCAGCTGCTCCACCGTTGTCTATAGCATAGACCAGACCAGGTCAGACACAGCTCTTTCCCCAAAACCTTCTCCCCTCGCTACATGTTTTCCTCCTGCACAATATCTTCCCCGTGGAGGGGCACTCCCTGACCAAAACAGCTGCGAGGCCTTGTGTGTCTGTCTGCAACACTCAGTCCCTTGTCTGCCACTTGTTGCACTGGGTGTTTTGCATACTCCTACGTCTCAAGACAAACTCCTGCCCTCATCTCCCCGCTGGATCCCACCGTACTCCCCTGCAATTAGACTTTGTCACCCACATTAAAAATGGCAATATTAAGGCATCTCACTTTTTGTGACATTACTTACGGAACAGAGAAGAAACCCCAGCACTGACCTGCCCCTTGGTCATGCCACCAGTCCTGGCCCTGTGTTCAGCCCTGCTGAAAAGCATGTTCCTCAGGTGCCATTTAACTCGCTCTTCCAGCCCTGTTTGGGAGGGAAAGGAAGAAAGTGGGGAGCTCTGATTTTGACTCTTCCTACCTGCAGCTTAGAAATATAAGAGCTGTAAAACTAATCAGTGCTTTAAATCAGTTGGTGAAATTTTCCTCTGTCGGAGTCACAGCCACTCAGATAAATGTGGAACAGGCACTAGAAAAAGATGGATGTGGCAGGTCTGATTAATCCAGGTGCTTTTCTTGAGTAACGATAATTGGGGTTTAGCATGGCTATACGTATAAAATCAAATTTAATCAGTAAATGGACTGCCTCCAAACTTACTGCCAACCCATCCTCACATTTATCTAGGGCTACTGCTATAATTTCATTGAAATTGGAGTTTCACCCTGAAAATTTCTTCTTTCACCTTTGATGACATTTTAATCCCTTCTTTCGCAGAATGCAGATTTTCACTCTAAGAAGTGGAACTGGACGCTCATTTGCCTGTTCCTGTTGAGTGGTACAAAAGATCAGTGAACTTCACCTCACCTGTGGCTGCAAGACTCTGCTAATCCACAGTTTAGAAAGAGAAAACATCAGCATAATGACTGACTGTCAGGTGGGGTTGTGAACAAGAAAATTTAGCTGAATATTCAAACTATAGGAATTGACTACACCAGCTCAAGGAGCAGCCCTGTGAGCTGATAACTGTAGTTGGCCTTTGTCTTCAGTGGCTTTCTTTGTTACAGTAGATGTAATATGGCTTGTTAGTACGGTCGCACATAGGCATAAGTGTAATTGCAGTAATTACTTATTTCAACTACCCCAAACATGAGCACCTGAGCACCATCCCCTCAGACAGTCAGAGGATCTGAACAAAACACCAAGTAGTTGTGAGTCAACTTCAAGGCACCCTGTACTACCTTGTTACTTGTTTACCTGACGTATGAGCTCGTGAGTGTGCTCAACAAGCAGCCTGTTGAGCCACCAAGTCAATGCAACCCAAACTGTGCTCCAAGAACAGATAAATTCAGCAAATCAGACCTCAGATCTTCCTGGCCAACAGTTGGTGGCTGCCACTTGACTCCATCTCCAGGATCTACTAGAAGACTCCTGGCATCCCACCCTGCCTGGTTTGACTCTGGCCTTTGACTCACTTGCAGACCCCAAACACAGTTTCTGATCTCCAGTCAGGCACTGGTTAATGGCCTGGATTGCCTCTCTGGGATCAAGGGGGCTTGATCCAAGACCCCCAGGAAAAGGAGCTATACAAACAACTACCCTCAAATGAGAAGCTATAAATCAGGGGGCTGGTCCCACACATTGCTATGAGTGTGCTGCTTGCTTTTAGATCAGACAAATGATGTGAGGAGGCCTGGGAGGAGATAAAACAGTCATATAGGAGGTCTTGAAAAATATCCATACCCTTATATTCATAAATCTATAATCCTGAATAAAATTATGGGAAAAAATATGTCAATGCATGTATATACATTCCTCTTTACATTACGCTCGTGCAGTGTTTATTGCTCAATTCCCAGCTCTTGCTGTTCACATGGAGGAATACTAAGGTCTGCCTACTGCATATTTTACTGAATTTCACAGCAACATTTCTGCAGATTTTAATGTGTTTTTGAGGATTTTTGAGGTTTGTCTGAGAGGGGGCTGCTGTAGTATGACCCTGAGTCCTGGGATCTGTTAGCGTTCTGGAAGGAAGCCAATCCTACCATTTTCTGTCTAGGCATTTCCTCTGGGTTTGTATCTCTGTTCTTTTGGGGTGTTTTGTAATTAATTTGTAATTTATTGCTTTATGAGGAGGTTTACAAGTATTCTTTTTATAACAAGATGGGCAAAAGCCAACTCTGGGGTAATAGCTCAGGAATCTCCTTGTATTTGTATGGGGAGAAATTTGCTACTTAGTGCTGTTTCTTGGATGATTAAGCTGTTAATTTACAGGCAATTCTTGTTCATAAATATTAAATGACCATCCAAATAACAAACTTCCCAGTGATGATTTGATTTTTATTTTAAATAAGCCATTGACTCTTATACCAATAAATCTCACCCAGTGTCTTAAGAAAACAAACAAAAACCTCTTACCTCACAAAAAGTATCCTCACAGGATTTATCTGGGTCTCTTTTACTGTTGCCTGATGTTTAGTTGCTCTCTTCTGCAGGAGCTATTGAACTTGACTCCATTCAGGTCGGCTTCTGAGTCAGCTGTTCCTAACTCAAAACACAACCGGTCTCCGTTACCACCAAGTAACCTGGATGGTATCATCAGTAGTGATGTTTTCGACTCTCTGTGAGAATTTTCTAATTGTTACTTGCCAAAGAAAATATTTATACGTGTACACATATATGCCTAATGTGTACAAGCTACTCCTCTCAGCTTGAATGAAGCACTAACTGGGGGCCATGGCTAAACAACAGGGAGGAGGGAAATCGATATGGTGGGAAAAATTAATAACAGGGACGACTGGGGCAGTTTATCTACTAATTTCCATAAGAAAACAGCACAGTCCAAGCAAGTGAGAACGAGGCTCCTGGCTTGTAAATGAGGAGCTGCACTACAGGGGAATTAATGGAGTTTGGTCATGTGTTCCTGCAGATGCGGTGTTACTGAGGGAGTGGAAAGAAACCTTTGTATATGTTATACACAAGCACTGGATTTTGGTTTAGCCCAGCTATTTACACTCAACCTCTTTTGTTCTATGACAAGGCTTGGAGTGGCATCCCAGTCTCCATCCCTCCTCTGTGGGCTCTGCGGCTATGAGGGCTTGGCACAAGTACTTAACAAGCCAAGAGTTCGCTTCCAAATGGATGAAACAATTCTGCAAACAGGGAAAGCAGCCACTGCTTAGGGAGATAAGGATACATACGATGAGGATCATCAGTCCTGGTGGTGCTGGGCACACATACTCATCAGCCAGGGTCCAAGCCAGGTACCTTTTTTTTTTTTCTCTTCCATCTTGTTGCCTTTTTCAAGTACGCTTTTCTTGACTGCTTCTAGGATGAGCAAGGCCATAAGGGAAAAAAATAAAGAGAAATCTATGCCCTGACAGCTCCTGAACATTTGCCAGTGATCTTCTGCTTCTGAGATTTGCTGATCTCCAGCCATCTCCCAGTGGAGGTGAGGAATATGATGAGAAGTGGAAGACTGACAGCAAAAAAATTCCTGTCCTTAGTCCCCTTTGTGCATCACCTAGGACTAATCAGTCCCTTGAGGGATTCCTAGGACCTGTGGACCAAAGTTTAATTACCACCACCCTAGAGTCATATCTCCTCTCACAGGTCTCTGCAAAACCTTTTTATACTCCTCTGCTTTTTACAATATTTTCCAGCTTTGTGCAATGCCAGACTTTGTATGTGTCTGACTGCTAACTATAGGGAAGAGATGATTCTCCACTCTCTTTCTCCCTTTCACTGAAATAAGTTGCTGATCTAAGGTGTCCATGTTCATAGGCCAGCCATCCAAGACCTGATACAGTCCCTTCCAACTAGGGAAGAGCCCAGGAGCTGTTGCACTTACACTGCTTTTTTGGAGCACATGCCAGCAACCCTGGGGCCTGATCCCCCCCTCTGCCTGACCTGCAGTGCCTGACACAAAGGATGATGGAGCATGTCCTACTCTTTCTCATTTTGAAAAGCTGCCTATAAAAGGCATGTGGATAAGGCTGCAGGAAAGAAATGTTACATGTGACAGGCAATGGGTGGTACTCCCAAATGTTTGCATATCAGAAAAGTTAATGAAAACAGACAGACTTTTCAACAGATAAAAACTTTTTTTGCCGTTGAACATGGGAGCAGTTCTGCAGGAGGCTCAGTAGGATAGCGACTGGCCAGTAGCATGGTAACACACAGAGGTAGCACAGCTCCACCACTGCTTTGATACAGGAAGAACTTGGTCTAAGCCAGCATTTCTATCCTTAATCAGAAATAATAACTCTTCTAGAAACTTCCCTTACCCACCCACCCACAATATAAAAATCCAACCTAGATGGGGGGAGAAGCAAGGTGTTTCTCAAGCTCGCTGGAGACTAATAGTTTGTATCAAGCACAGACTAAACACTTTTTCCCAGGGCTTACAATATTCACAGAACCATTTCCTTGTTTTGTTACAAATTGCCCTGTATAATAATGCTAAGGATCAAAACACAAAATCTACATTTCCCCTTAAGCAAATTGCATTGTGATTCTGGGGCTGGAAAGCCGAGGAGAACTGGCAGCACTGGATGGCTGTACAATTTTCTGATGCTCCTGCTTGGGGCTGCAAAGTGTTTAGTGCTGGCTGTGTTGAAAGATATTAACTCTTGCTGACATCACTCTACTTGGGGTGAAACGCTGGAAGTCTCTGCTCTCCAGAGTGCTTTAATGCTAGCGGCATCCTTTATCCTCTGCACTCAGGGAAAACTTCTTTATCATGTGCTTCAGGGACTGGATAAACCACGTGAGAGCAGAGGTGGTGGCCGTGCCTGAGTCTGGAGGTGTATCCCATGTCAGGGAAACCACACTGCAGTGAGGATTCCCTTCATGGAAATGCTATGGCCAGTCTGATAGAAAATGTTACTTTGGCTGGTTACATCATTTTCTTTATGGTGTCCTGAGCTAACCCCTGCCCATCTTCGGCCCTCTCTGCAGGCAGACCGCTCTTGCCCTCAGCGCTATCAGGCAGAAGCAGCTGGTCCCAGGCAGCCTGGGGACCTGTGCTCCCCGCTGAGCCCTGGGATATCAGATCTGCATTATGCTGTCTGCCTGGCCTGGTTAAAAATTAAACTGCCCCTGCTAATAGCTGATAGCTTGAAGACAGACACTCTGAGAGCGGATTTTGGCAACGTGCTTAACATTGCACTTCTTTGAACAAGGTCTTTCTTTTATCCCCTACGAGAGGATTGCCCGGGACGTGGTTGGTGCCAGAGGCGTAATCTCACCTCCATGCACTGGGCATATGGTTGTGCTTCAACAGCAACGGGTGATGCTCGACTCAGTCCACTGCATCTGGAGTTTAGAATGAACCCTGAATATTCTATTTATGAATTTGAATATAATAGAAACAAAAGCATCTGGTGATGGCACAAGCAGACCCTGCCAAACAGCTGAGAGAAACCAAGTTAAAACATTATTGCTTTGGTTATTAGGACAAACCCGAGGCAGCTCAGCCACAGCAGATGATACAGCAGTACCACTTGATATTACCTGTAACTTTGTGAACCTGAACTATAGCTGGAAAAACAATAATCAAAGGACGGAAACACAGGCCTGAATGATGTACGTTCAGATGATAAAGTGCATCACAGAAAGTAACAGGCATTTCTCTCTATCAAAATACTTGTCCATTTAGATGGAAGAAATTCATAAAACTATGCATAATAGCACTGCTGAAAGGCTCCCCAAAAGCCATTAAATGCAGCTGAAATTTTACATAATACCTAGAGCTCAGCCCACCACTTCTTCAGAAGTGCTTTGCAGAGCCTGTTGTTTATTAATGGCTGGAGATGCTGCACACCTCTATTTTTTTTCTTAATTTCTTTTTTTTTTTTTTTAATACGTTATCGAAATCCTCATTTTCCTATACAAACGATGGGATGCCTGTGACTACAGCAAGAAACATGGACCCTGGTAAAGACATACTTGTAACGTGGAGGTCTAGAGGTAGCCCATCATACACTGAAGGGCCACATAAACCTGCTCAGTATCACAAAGGGCTCCCAGTGGAGAGGTAAGATCCTGTGATTTGGCCCCTTCTCTCTTAGAAATTATGCTCAGACTGAGAGAAAATCTT
The DNA here is from genome assembly GCA_025774025.1 of Xenus cinereus. Taxonomy (NCBI): domain Eukaryota; kingdom Metazoa; phylum Chordata; class Aves; order Charadriiformes; family Scolopacidae; genus Xenus; species Xenus cinereus. Next base: position 13,698,370 of record JAOXJK010000051.1, on the reverse strand, counting down.
ATACAAACCCTGCAATTAATTTCTGAAGTTCACTTAAAATAACTAATTACCTGTGTTTAAATTAGAACACTTGAAACGGTATAGCATTATAATCTTCACTCAACTTGAGAATAAATATTCATCTTTCCAAGATCTACAGATCAGCTCTCCAAGAATGCTATCCCCATATCTTTTGTCTTAAACTGCTGCAGAACACAGAACATATTTTTTTTATTATTTTAAAAATACATATTTTAGAAAAGACGACCTACAGGATAAATAGATAAAAACTTTTTTTTTTTTTTCCAAATCTGCAACAGAATTCTCCTAGGCTCAAGAAATCTCCAGGATTCATTTAATTGTAAATCTGGACTGATACAACCCTTATTAATTCCACAGTGGTAAAGGATATGTGATTATACCATCTTTATTTGATTATATTAGTTTGCTCTTCAGTGCCATAACACTTAGCCATTATACAAATAGACAGAGATAAGTTATAATTAGCAACTTCAGGAATGTTCTGAAGATCACTTGTAAATGGCAGCAACAACAACAAAAAACCCCCTAATTCATTTAATTAGGCATGTGATGGATATGATGACTTGTAAAATGTATCTAAGCTTATTGATAAGGAATAATTAATAAAAGAAGCTTCTGTTTACTATAGGACTGGTGGCAGATACACTATAAACACAGTGTTAGATCTACAAGTCTCTGATTAGGATGTGTATTGTCATTTTTGCTCTCTGCTATTCAGCTGTAGTGCTTCAAAGGGTATGCAGCACAGCGTTACGGGTAGCAGTGTTTCTGCAAAGATTATGGGCTGCTCATATAAGCACTGATGACAAATTAGCTTAAGATCATGCCCAAAAGCGCTGCTTTCAGACCTGTGCCACAATAACACCAACATCCTGGAAAAATAAATTTAGGTCTGCAGGCCCTCAGAAGAGAGTTACTCCAAAATGCTAGGTATGATGACCTGAGCATTTCCATTTCAGGTTACTGAAGGATATTATCATTTGCATAAGGTCTGGAAATTGGTCTCACACTGTGCTTTTAATGACAAGGGAATATCATGATTTGGAAATCTAAGCAACTCATCAGGAGGCTGGGCTCTTAAATGATGTTTAAATTGAATGGTGGGTAAGATGTTCTCCAGAGCATCCTCTATCAGCTTTATGTTTTGAGTTTTGCCAATCTCAGGGTAAAAACTATAATTAATTTCTCCTTTTCAAACCTTTAAATTATAATTAAAGACAACATACATAATAAGAAAGTTTTCTCTTGATATTACATGCAATGCCGGAGTTAATTATTATAATTTTAGCTCAGGGTTTTTATCACTCAGAATGTTAATCTCCCTGTTACTCTGAGAGATTGAGGAATACTGGAAAAAAAATCTGTAATTGGTTTTTTTCCCCCAAAATGCTTCTGTGCACAACTTGAATGTAGCGTGCATCTAATTTTGACCAAAATATTTAATTGGCAATGACTGCAAAATAAACTTTGTTCTTGTTCTCAAGAGGTTTTCTCCCTGTAAGAACTACTTTGGTAATTAAACAAAGGTGGAAAGAATACCACGCACGAAATTGCATACTCTCATTAGCCCAAATGTTGCACAGATTCAGCTGGATGCAGCTTTGCTGGATTTTAGCCTTAACAGCTTGTGTTCACAAGAGTTAATGCTCCCTCCACAGCTTTGTACAAAGGAAGAGTCCTGCCGAAGTCAAGGAGACTCTCTGGGAGGCTCAAGTTAAACAAGTTTTCAAGTTTTGCAGGATCAGAGCCATGGTTTCTCTCTGGGAGCCACTAAATCAGTGTATTGCTGCACTGCAATTTTATTACGTGTGCTGTTTTCTATTGCTTTGAAAGCTGTTTGGTGGAGTGTTGCTAGCAGCCTGGCGGAGGCTGCCTTACCAATAAAACAATTATGTTTATTGTTACACATCAAGCAGCTCAGGAGGGTTTGTTGTGCCACAGGCTGCCAACTGCTGTCCTGGTTTCGGCTGGGGTAGAGTTAACTTTCTTACTAGCAGCTGGTGTAGTGCTATGTTTTAAATTTAGGATGAGAACAATTTTGATAGCACGTTGATGTTTCTAGTTGTTGCTAAGCAGTCAAAGATTTTTCAGCTTCCCTTACAAACTTAGAGGGAATATAGAAAGGACAACTGACCCAAGCTGGCCCAAGGAATACTCCATACCATGGACATCATGGTCAGTATATAAATGGGGGTTGGCCAGGGGGCAGGAATCAGTAATCACTGCTCAGGAACAGGCTGGGCATCGGTCAGTGGGTAATGAGCACTGTGCATCATTTGTTTTGAATATTCTTTTATCATTATTATTGTTATTATTTTTTCTCTTCCTTCGTGCCATCCTATTAAACTGGTTTTATCTCAACCCATGAATTTTACCTTTTTTTCCCCTCACATTCTCTCCCCATCCCTCCGGGGGAGGGCAGGAGGGAAAGTGAACAAGTGGCTGCGGGATGTTTGGCTGCCTGCTGGGTTAAACCCTGACAACTGCTTATTGTGGGACAGGATCGAAGGGCCTGGATTCAAATGAAATCAATACGTGGCCAAAACCAAGCTCCTGAATGTAAACAGCCCAGCCTGCTTCCCTCTCTTCTCCTCCCACTGCCAGAAGACAACCTGTGTTTTGGTCCATTAGAGCATCTGCAACAGCTCAGACTGACCAACACAAGTAGCAGCAGCAACTCGAGGAGCAGACCAGGTTTTGCCTTGCCAGCAACCCAAGTGTGGGCTTCAAGTCTTTGGGGATTTTTAGTGTCTACATTTTGTTCCGTATTTCCAGAGAGGTGACAAACACAGCTGCGATGCTGATGGGCCTGGAGGGGAGCTGAAATAGCCTCACTCCTGCTCTGCATTGGGAAGACAAATCCCACACTGAACGTGTGTGCAACAGTCTTTTTCCCCTCTGTAAGCCCATGCATCTTGTTAATTGACCTGAATTGGCTCTGCCTGCACCAGAGGAGCAGTGAGCATACGCTGATTCAGACTTGGCACTGTGATAACACATCCCCACAGCTCTGGCCAGCTCTGGGCTGACAGAGTAAACTCCTGTGTGCCAGCAAAGAGCAGGCAGACATGGGCAGTGCTGCCAGCTGTGCCAGGTGGCAGATTCGGGGCCCTCTTCCCCTCCTTCAGTTCCCAGGGTTGCACAACCAACTCTTGACTTAGACTTTGTTTAGCGTATCCCCTGGAATATGTCCCTCTAAAGACAGAAGGGGCAGTGTTTTAGACCATCACTCGGTCACTTTGGAGGGCAGCCCCTCTCCATAACACCTAGGAGTGCCTTGTCTTTCCCTGAGCTAAGCTTTCTACCTCCATGAATGCATTTATGAAGCATCCTGGTTTACCTGTCAGAGAAATAATGTTTGATGCAGTGCCTCCTAACTGAGTGATTTGTCAAGGTAACTACAACGGGAGGACATAGCATCCCTGGAAGCTAATCTATTACCGTCCTGATAGATTCATGTTGTTAAATTGATGGTTGACATTGCTGGACCTTTCAGTGGAGAAATTGCCTGGGCCATCAAAAATGCCATGTTTAAAATACTGGTATTTATAGCTTACAGGATGCTTTATAGCCTTGGAGCTATTTACAAAAATTAACCAACGGATCTCCTCCAGTTTCCACCATGGGTAATCTGCATAACCAACATTACTCTCATCTTACAGAAGGGTAAATTTGAAAACCTCATGAATTTCCAGTGCTGTCTGAGTACCCCCAGATCCAGCTGAAAACTGTAAGAATAACAAGAAAAGTACACCTGAGACAGAAACCTATAAACACCAGGCTGCAATGAAAAGATTGGTCACAAACAAAATTAAATTCTATTCTCTCTCAAAGGAATATGGCAATATGCCTTTGTTTTTTAGAGATATGATACCATATCTCTATATTAGGAACAAAGGAGGAATTCTGAATTGTTGAGGTTTTACCTGGTATCATATCCCAAATCCCACTTCTGATGTCCCATTGACCTCCCTACTTATTAGTATCAGATATCACAGCAATTCAGTCAGCTTTCCAATAAGAAATACACACAAGGAATGCAGTGTCTGGGTGTTATTTTAAACTTACCAAAAAAAGTAACTTTTGTGTTGGTCCCAGAACCTTACAGCAGACCAAGCAAAGCAGTCCTTTCTTCCAGAAACGTCCCCATCAGTATCACATTAGATTCCAAACATCCTGGCAAAACACAACCTCTCTTGACTGCCCAGTCACTCCTATGCAGAAAAACAAACAAAAAAAAAGAGTTCTCCCTTGTAGGCTATCAAAACACTGGCAGCACTGCAAGGCTGTTTGTAAACGTTCCTCTCCAACGCCTGATTGCAAAGCTGTGTTTTGCTCCTGGGAGCTCCCACACACCAATACAAGTGCTGTTTGTATTACTTAGAAAAATAACGAGGTAATTTCTCCTTCTCCTTGTCCTTCCAGCTGTCACTACTGTGCAATCCTGACTGCAGAGGCCATTTTCTCCAGCCTCTGTGGTATTCCTTGCTACTCACAGGTGCTACCAAAATAGCTCTGGGAGCCGACATTATCACTGCCTGGCATTTTTCTCTGCTGTTTTGCATTTTCAAATAGCTGTATTCCTAATAAAGGTGAGACTTTCAAAGCAGGCAAAGGGGACGCTGTACTCCAGTCTAAGAGGTCTTCAAAATGTTAATTAAGCACCTAAAACTTCATTTGTGCTTTTGATAAATCTCTACCCCCCACATGAAGATGAGCAGGTGCAGTATTTTTGACGTCTGCTAAGCAAATTGCTGAATGGCCCAACCTTCCCTACCTTTAATGCTCATACTGACTTCCCTTAATCCCCTCTCTTGAAAGATGCATCAGGCATATGTCTATGTTTGCAGAGGACAAAACCCAAACCAGTCAGCCTGGAATAGCTTTGATCTTATTTATTGAAGTTGTCTTTGTGAAATATGTTCCTTTTAAAAGTCAGTTATTAGAAGTCTAGAATAATGAGACCATTAAAATAACTTAGCACAGGCTGGGATCAATTAAAATAAATGGTTAGGAATAAGGACTTTAAGAACAAGTTGCTTCATCAGGGAATTCAACACTCAGCTGTGTCTACCTTGGCTTCAGTATATACCGCATGTATATTCATAGGGCCTTGACTCAGAGTTATATACAGCTGAATATCATGGCTATTGATGTACTATATTATTTTTTTAAGGTAGAAAGAACGTTTTTTAAAAACACAATGTGTGCCAGTACATTGTCAATGAATCTTTAGTGATCTCTTTCTTTTACAGCCAGATATAATTGTTGTGCCGGCTCTCCAGGTATATAAGCCCATGCTTAAGTTTATTTTGATCCAGTAAATCAGGTATTTAAGGCTAGACTATTCACAGGGATGAATGAGTTTCAGTGGGATTTGGGGAATTTAACCTCTCTTTGTTGAAAATTGCAGCCAAAGTTCTTAACTGAATAGGGATGAACAAGCTTAGCTGGAGTTTTTTAGCTCACCAAATCTGCTGCTTTCTTCCCAAACTAGAACTAAATCTAAAGAAAAGGAGATGTTACCAAATACCTTGCATAAAGAGAACTTTTCTGATGAGACACAAGCCTAGATATGAAAGCAGTTATCACCATGAAGAAGAGATCCAGAAAAAAATATAGCAGCAAGAGAAAAAATCCTTGGAACAGGAAATTAGGTGCACAGTGTCTCTCTCAACTTGAAAGTACATAGAAGTCCTTTCTTTCTTGTTTACTTTAGAAACAGTGGAATAACTTCACAGGAGTACTTCAAGACCTGAATAATGCTTTTATATCTAAGACACAGCATATCTTTCCAAACTAGAAAAGCTATCTAGAAAAATGAGGCATAAAACACCATATGGGGACAGGAGAGCCCAGTAAGACTTGAGCTCAGCCACTGACAGTGCAAGGGGTCAAGCCACTACTCTGGCCTCCAAGTATTTTTGTCTGGGGTTTTATTGTCTGTTCTTAGGTGTAATCCTACTGTCCTGTGGCTGCCTTTCCATGCAGTGATGAAGACGATTTACGTTAGGGGTCAATGAAGCTTATTTCATGGTGTAGCTGCTGAAAGCAAAGGGGCAGCACTAGAAACAGATGTGCTGAGTTTTACACAGCAATTTTCCCCCTGGTCACCTACCCAGACCTGCAGAGTGAAGGATTGCTGGACCAGGTCCGTCAGCAAATGCTGGAGCCTGGGCTGGCGCAGCCTCCCTGGGACAAGCCCTTCTGCTTGGGATACGGATCCATACTAGAGCTGGAGTCAGGCTCCAGCCACCACAAAGAAAGGTAGAAAACAGGAGAATAAGAAAAACTACAGTTACTTTATCTCGATTGAATGGAGAAAAGACAAGTGGGAGGGCAAGAGCTACCAGAAGTAGGGGAAAACTGGACAAATGACTGGGCACAGCATTTTCCTCTGCATTTTTAAGAAGAAACATTGGGTTTCAGCTTACTTCAATTTAATCTTAAAAGCCATTGCTTTCCTCTACTCTCCAGCTGTTCATCTATTCCAGGTTTAGTTGAAAGGACTCCCAACTCTAATAGTTTTCCTTCAGATTGTTTTCAACAACTCTGTCTATGCATGAACGTTATCTGAGTAGGAATTTCGCATAATGAGAAATTGCATCTCAATAAAAAGCTTTCAGCAAGCAGCAGTTCTCCAAGGCAGGGAGTTATTAATGTATTTGAGCATGCTAGTTAAGCAAGGTAATTAATATATCTCTGAGCATTAGGTATGCATGGCCAACCCTGATAGCTGTCAGCAAAACATAATCTAGGTAATTTCTAGCATATAAATTGAATGTATTCTTGAAAAACAATTTCTAATTATGAAGACTAATTAATTTTTGGGAAAAGCCTGCTTTTGTTTAACTGGAACAATAAATTTAATTATGATAACAAACACCCAGTGGACAAACAGTTCTGAAGAACATCATCTCTGTCCACAAATAATCAGTTTTCTTTTATTTAAAACCTGATCCTGTTTTGCCACCAAGAAAAAAAACCTGCTCATTGCAAACACAAACATGTTTTCTTGTGTTATATTTAGGGATATGTCTGGCATTAAACATGTTTGCAGTGGTGCCAACTGAATATGCATACGTAGTTAGGTATCACAACCTGCCTGATGCTCAAAAGTGTGGGTGAGACATTCGGTACTACAGGCAATTGATAAAAAACAAGTAGCTGTAACAGAAGCTATTTTTTTATTATCAGCTTCCAGCAGCCTGGGTACTGAATAGAAAGCAGTGGAACGAAACCAGGGGAAAAAAAGGTTGAGCTGTACTAGGTTTTCTCTTCTCCTCAGGACAGCAGTCACCCTTAAGAACAAGCAAGGTGTGAATCAGACCTTATACTTCTTTGTCCCCATTACAGTCAGTGATGGTCTGTTTAGATGTACCCTCTCACAGCTGGGATAAAGTAGGTATTTTGGTGGTTCCAGTTTCCTTGAGCAGAAGTTGCTGGGGAGCCCATTTCAAATCAAGCTGAGAGTCTGTAAGTGTCAGCCTCTCAGCCCTCCCAGCATTCCCCCATTTTGCCTATTTTCTCCTCTTCCCTGAGCGTTAAGTGTGGACTCCTTGGATTAGGAGATTCAGTGCCTCAGCATCACAACACACAGCAGATCTTCTGCAGAGCATACGAAGGCTGGACTGTGCCAGCCAAGAGAGGAACAAGCACTGAAGGGAAGGTTGATGAAGAAAAACCTGCTTCCATGGTTGGGAACCAAGCTACAGGAGGGTCATGGTGTCATCACACACCTCTTGGCAAAACATAAGAAATCCTGGGTCTGTACAAGTGTGCATGTGTGGTCCAAGGGAAGAAACGTGGCAGCTGCCAGGGTGATCCTCAAGTCCTACAGCTGCCCTCAAGCTGATGCTGCACTGCTGTGCCATACAATACCATTGCCACCGCAAGGGAGGGACCAGGCTCTCCTGTGCCTTGCATCATCAGTCCTCAAGCATGGGGAGGTGGCAGTGATTTCATATCACCACCTCCGTGCAGCTGGGTGTTCTGTCAGGGAAGGAAGATCCTACCAGCCGGCAATTTTTTGCTCCTCTTTTTCCTCCTGCCTGGAAGGTGCTCGCCACATGGCAGTTTCACTGTGATGGCCATGAGGCAGTTTTCAAAATAAAACATCCTTCTTTTGCCTATGGCAGATAGCTGTTTTTATTTACTCTGAAGTGTTACTCTCCACCCTAGCTCACATGGGATTTGAGATTAGAGAGTGAAGTTCAAGCAGCCAGTTAAAATTGCTGAGATCTGGAAAGGGAGCAGCATGAGAAGCTTGGATTCCCCTGAAGCAGGACAACAAGCCTTTGAAGTCTTTTTCCTTTGCTCAGCCATCTGACTCGTGTGCAATTCATGGCCCCTGGGGTTAAGATTTGCATCCCAAAAGAAAGACTTGAAAAGTAGCTGGTTTGAAGCACTCACACTTGCAAACCAGAGACTTCACAGACTTCATGGATAGCTGCATCACATTTCTCCAAGGCCTCTGTAACCTTGGTGCTAAGGAGTTACTCCTGTCAGAAACCCTGTGTACAGCGCTGAGTCAGGTGAAACATCAGCAGGGAAGTGGCAAACTTGCTTACTCTTATTTTTCTTCATGATCATTGTTTTCCCTTGCTGAGTACCTGGTTTATCAGGGCAAGTTCTTCACGAAGGAGTGTTTCAGCAATGAGACATGCACTCAGATGACATAGGAAAGGGCACAAAACAATTAAAATAAAATAATGGGAAAGGGAAAAGTGGATGTGGGCTGTCTGAATCTCTGCTAGGTGCAGCTGGAAAGCATGTATAACCTTTAAAAGACTTGAGATTAAACGCAGCCTTGACTTTGACGTACTGTGTACCTGAGCTAAGTATCATCCTGATGGAAAGACAAACACATCCTTCTTCCTCCCTCAAAAGCTCTTTCTTCTCCCCTTTGCTGTTTTACCTCCTGCTAGTTTAACCTCATCACAGCTGGAAATATCTGAGTTGTATTCCCAGGAGCCACCACCTGTGAACTCAAGGAGAATTGCCTGATTTGATGTCCTCATGCTCAGTTACAGGGATAAACTACGGACTGGATTTGGGAAGTGCCTGTTACTCATTCAGACTCTTGTTTGGACTCAGGCAAGTCACCAGAGTGACTGACTTACTTTCAGAAATCACCCAGAAACTTTGGAGCCCAATTAAAATAAGAAATGAAACAGCGCTGATCAAACCAAGCAAAACTTGTTTGGAGAAAAGGAGAAGGGGACCAGCACATGGCAAATCCAGCTGGGTAAATCTGCTGCACCATGGGGCTTCTGAAACAGTTACCAGTGAGCCTGGGAGGACAGGCTGGGCAATTTAAGAGATAGCTGAGAAAAGATACGCATCATCACAGAACAGCCCCATTGTCAGACAAATCAGAGAATAGATAATTGCAGTATTAAGACATATCTGGCAAAGAAATGCATTTGGAAAGAGCTGAGAGCAAATGGAGAGATAAAAAGAAAAATTCTTCAAACGTTTAGCATAAAACATCATCAACCTGACACCACCAGTGAGTGCAACAGGAGTGAGCAAAATTTCCATCACTCTGCAGAATAGGGTGCCCTGCAGCTACCAGCATTTCTCTTGGGAGAAGGGAATCCCTGCAGAGGCACAAATAGCAGCATCTGTGTTGAATTCCCAAGGTCACTTTTAAGCAGAGCAGGAATTTGTCTGTGGCTGAGACTTGAAATGCTGCACAAATCACTGTGTTGGGCTGGCAGAAGCACATGAAAGAGGCCCATACAGACCTCTGCTAGGGAGCAGCACTATGGGGGGGAGGGCATGTGCCACAGCCACATAAGCCCTCTTTCTCTCTCTCCTCACTGAAGCACCGTGGCACTTCAAGCCCACAGCTCCAACTGCACTGAACTGACTGCAAGGACCTTGCCCACCCAGGTGAGTACCCAAGCATACACTGTGGGGTGGAAGAAGTTGAAGATTTTATCATTAACACTGCAATTGCACTTCATTATTTTACATTGCAACCAAAGCAATAGGCTCTCAGGTCATCTGCTGTACATGGAGTGCCAAGACCTGACAGCTTTTGATGAAAGGTCCCTGCAGTTACAAGATTCCTGGAGAATATCTGATTTCAAGAAAGCAGCATTGTCTGGTTGGAAGCACAATGCAGGGCAATTCCAGCCAGCTGTAATTGTGATCCCCTTGCTGTGGAGCAGGGATCCAAGATATAGAACGTGATTTTCACTAGAGAGTTCACAGTAAAAGAAGCTGGAAGGAGGAGAATCCTGACTGCAGTGTTTGCTTCAGGTACAGAAGGGCAATTCCCATTAGCAAGAAAGTCATAATTTAACATCATCTTTATTTTCACCTTGAAGAGAGAATTGGTATGTGACCGCCCTGGTTTCATCTGGAAAGGGTTAATTTTCTTTCTAGTGATTGCTTCAAAAGGAATGTCAACAATGCATATCGGTTTAGTTGTTGCTAAGCAATGTTTGTGCTTTTTCAGGTTCCTATAGAGGCTGAGGAGGGGTATAGAGAGAACAATGGAATGGCCAGTGGAATATTCTGTACCATAAACATCACAGTCAGTATACGTGCTGCTGACCCAAGCGGATGTATGTGGTCTAGTGGTTAGGATTCCAGGATTTCACCCAGGCGGTCCGGTTCAGCTCCTGGTATGGGAATCAATATGTTGAGCCTGATGTCAATGGTACCCGAAGATGTCATGCTCAGCACTATGAATGCGGGGTGGTGGGATGGGGGAATCCACAATCACTGCTTGGGACGATGCCAATTCACCCAGCAGTGAGACTGATTTGTGTAATTATTATTATTGTTGTTTTCCTTTTCTGTTTCTATTAAACTGTCTTTATCTCAACCCACAAGGTTTTTTTCCTTTCCCTTTTCCCTCCCCCTCCTTTTCTCCTTGGCACCTTGGGGGAAAGGGGAGAACCGTGTGAGCGGCTGCATGGTCCTAGCTGCCAGCTGGGGTTAAACCACAACAGCGACCGAAAGTTTTGTTTCTCCACCCATCAGCCTGGTCCCAAAGCCATCTTAAATTTTCTTATTAGCTTTCCCATGGGACACTCACACCACAGTATTCGGATGTTTCATTAAAATTAATGAATTCTTTTTGCCAGCAGCTCTATGATATCAGAAAGTATTATCCCCACTTTATGTACTGTGAAGCTGCAGACAACATTACAAAGTTGGTTTGGGTGCCCAATGCGAGACATCACCTCATGGATTTCTAGGGTATCTGATATTTTTATACTTTGAGAGCAGCCTCCAGAGAATTCTGTTAAAGACATGACCATGAAACACCGGGAATGCAGAAAAAGATGAGTGACTTCCTCATCCTACCCAACTTCAGGCACCTAACAAGCTAAATTAGGGCATTATTTGCTTTAACCTTCCTCTATAGTTTCTGAATAGAAATAAAGCAACTTGTGTCTACGTGGCTCTCCAATACCTTCCCTGGGTCTCTCTCCATCTATCTTCCTCTTGAGGATGGCATGCATTTCCTCAAATGTAATAATGAACATATTTCCAACAGATTCTGTGGTCAGCTTCCTCTAGCTCAAGCACTGCTTTGTTGCCCTTATGGAGTCAAGCATATACCTTTGCTTTTGATACTGCACAAGCCTGCAATAAAATGCCAGTCTGTGCTTCAATGGATTGATAATTATCAAGGACCTACTTATTCTTCTAATAAAAGAGTGATGAAGATAATCAGAAAGACCAGTCTGTGGTACTGTCCATTTATCACAAAGATGTTAATTAAATTTTGTTAAATCTTTGATGTTCTGGGTATTTGCAGAGGAGGGCTGTCACTGTTTCTGGCCATGAGTATAAGGTGTGGTCTCTTGCAAGGAGGCAGGAGTAATTTTTTTGCCCAGAATGTGCTTTTTTTTTAAGCTACTAAATGTGCATATGCCAAGCTCTGGTTCGCAAAAGCACATGAGGGCAGCAAGTACCTGTGTGACTGGAATCATCACTCAGGTTGCAGATGCAAGAAACTCAGCATACAAAATGAATGCATCTAACAGTCCCCATTTCTTCCCTGGAAAGGCAAGCCCAAGGAGCCACTGACAAAATACAGCCTTTGATCTTGAGCTGCTGCTGCAGTCTGCAAACTGAGGCTTTCAAAATGCAATAAAAGTATAATGTGAACAGGAGGGAAAGAGTGTGATATGTGCTTTATAGCTAAATAATTAACAAAATGAATTGAACAGACTGAAATATTCATAGCTTTAAATATTTATAAATTAATTTTAAAAGTCACTATATAGTATTGAATTATCTTTAAGAGCCTGCCAATCTAGGACCTCTCAGTTTCATTTCTGCTTGTTATTACAGTTATTAATGCTCCAAAAATGACAGGTGGTTGGCAAGAGGGATGAAATACAGCTTCCAAACCGACGACGGTAGCTAATGCTCCTGCACTAGCGCAGGGTCAGCTACTCTGCCTGGAGTCTCTGGAGGAAAGCCAGGCTCCTGCATTTCTCTCCTGAGTGGACACATGCCATGCTGACCCACGCTGCTACCCCCCTCAAAGCACCAATTCCTGTCCCTATCAGTGTTAGCAACAACTCTGTTGCTGACTGTCTAATAAAGGGACAAACAACAACGTCCCTCTGTCTAAGATTCTTGCTGGACCACTTAAGAGGTACTGTGTGCCTCTGCAAAAAGCTATCGGTGACAAGAAAGACCATTTCAACAAAGAGTCCCTTGGCTGAAGCTGTATCTGATTCCGCCTTGTCCGCACAGCAGTCTGCACATTTTAACAGGAATTTTACCTGTCTTTATTTGTCCTAAGATAAATAAAAATTTTTGAATAATGTGGTTGGTGACATTCCACTCTGGCACCACGTTACCAGGAAAGAGGAGACCCATATCTGCTCTCCTACTGTCAATACCTGAAAACATTCACCATGAAACACAGTCATTTTGCTGAAGATACAATTAGACGCAAATAGACAGTTCCTTCACGCTCACAAATGCCACAGACACCAAAGCATCGCCCGTCGCTCTCCTGTGCCCCCCTTGCAAACGTGAGGCAGCAATTACACAAGAGCACTGATCCCTTTTCAATATCCCTGCATTACGTAGCTCCTTTACTTCCTTTTGATACTTATTTCTGATACTCGATATTTATGTAGCAGCAGGAGACCATTACCCTTTGACAAGAGTCTGTTTTCATTGACATTATCTCTAAATTATTCTCATGTGATCCGACTCAGATGGCTTACATTTAAAGAGGCTTACATGGCAGTACTTAGAAAAACAACAGAAGTTGTCAGACTGCTTTTTTATAGCAGCTAAGGAAATCAAATCATTAGTTTAAAAAAAAAAAAATTCCATATTGTAAGCGTGTGAATAGCTAGAGCTTAAATATTTCCAGAACAACAAGAATTAAAGTTCAGTTTATGACTTACAGAAGGAATAGTTTCATCTAATTTTCTTAGAAGGTTTAATAGTTTAATCCGGCACATTGCTTTAATCATGGTTCAGGACTATACATCAAATAGAGCTGAATACCATAGTGCAGTGGATAACCACATATATGGACAGAGCACTTCCAAAATGGGACAGAATGAGCTATAACCAGTGAATAGGATGGTTTTGCAAAGATACTTCTCAAGCCAGGAGATCGTTCCTGTGAGTAGCTGTCATATTTTTAACGGGTTCATTTTCTGTTCTGTATTTCTAGAAGGTCTTGTGCTCTCGTTGTGCCAGCTCCTGAGCAGTTCTGGTCCATCACAGCCCACACCAAGGGGAGATAAGCACTTAAGAGACAGCAGATCACCGTCTGTCTGGTGATGCAGATTACCTGAACTTCTCTGTTTTTCAGTCACATTTTCTGGCAATTTCCTGTCTTGACTTAATCTTTAAAAATGAACTCATTTAAATAATGATCCTTCTCTGACAGTCAATTGCTTTCTCCAAGTGAGCTGATGTAAATCGAGTAGGTGGCTTGTCATCATACCACAGAAACATCAGAGAGATGCAGCAAACTTCAGCAGACTGCAATTAGTATTTTCAGAGCAATTTATGTGGTTCATTTGCTAGTGCTTCTGCTGGTTACTTCTACACAGTGAGGTTTTCTCTTCATGTTTACAGATGTTACTCAAAACAGTTTTAATAATTTTTCTTCCTTTAGGGTCACTCCATTTATGGGATTCTTTATTACATGTATGAGCAACTGAATAAATCAGAAGTAATTTGGAAGGCAAAATGTACCCTTTTCCACTTCAGCAATGTCTGCGTACAGAATGCCATCCTCTCAGATATGTTATGCAAAATTTTTTGTTGACTTATTTCTAAGAATAATGACAGCCTTGCAGCTTGTTAGTGAGAAGTCTATAGCAAGGACTTGGTATTTGAAGTCTGACCTTTGAATGGGAAACAACAGCTGGAGCAGTTATTTCTTGTCTTTGAATAAATTAAAGTAATCTTTAGAGCTAGGAGTGCATTTTGGATTCTCAAGAGCCTGCAAAGGCTTTTCTGCAAGTCTTCTCTTAAAGCTTTTACCACAGCAAACACTGGTTGAATAATTGCCTGTAGTTATTTTTTAAGATTTGTTGCAATTGAGTGGAACTAGAAACGGGGCAGACAGTCTGTATAACAAGCTAATACAGCAAGCAGCCTCGGAAAGACAGAGCAGAGGCAGAGACACCCACTCATTCTCAGGCAGATCATCACATCAACGGCTGCACTGACACCAAACACCCATCTCGGACTCCCAGCATCAAGCCCCAGAAAGCATCCTTCCATCTCTGCCCCACAAAAGCATCTCTGCTAGGATGATTTTTTCCCAGATTATAACTGAGGAGGTTTTGATGCCAGAAGCAATCAAAATAGATAGTTTAGGTGTTGGGAGGATAATCCCCATCTATCTGCTTTAAAAAGGGAAGTAAACAAAGAGGCTCTCTTTAAATTACAGAGGTTCATGGGTTTATTTGGGTAAAAAGTACCGAGGCACTCACTCCTTGGTCTGAAGGCAGAGGGAAATGGCAGTTCTAACGTGGGGGGATAATAGCTACAATGAGAACTGATGACATCAAAAACTGCAATACCAGGATCCTTCCACTGCAAAATAAACCCACACTTCAGATCCCTCCCTTTCCTCTACAGTGCTTCTAAACATTTCTATAGGTGGTTACCTTTATGCTGAGGTCAGAAGACCACTGATCCATATTTCAACTGTGAATGTTTTACAGAGGAGAGGCTGGACCGTTTACCAAGGAGCATCTCACAAAATAATCACCTAACAGCATATACTAGCAAGGGAAATGTGTGACCATGAGCTATTTCATTTTGCTGAGTACTCGAGTAAACTGGATTTGGGGTGAGGCACCCAACTGCATAATTAAAAGTCAAAGAAATAATAAGATCCAGTTGCTGTCACTGAAGAAAGAAAAGTTCAGACTGAAATGAGAGGCAGATGTTTAAGAGTTCAGGTAAATAACCATGGGAACAGAGCACCCCAGGAGTCTGCAAGTAGGAACTGCATAGCTTTATGAAAAACACAAGGTAGTTCAAATAACAGTTTAGTTTTAAAAAAAGTTATGAGCTTGAGGAAGGTAAAAATAATTATAAGACTTCTCTTGCCTTTGTTTTGCATGTCAGAGTAGATGGTTAAAGTGGTTGTTCCTTTCTTTGATATCAACGACAACCATTTTTACCATCTAGTTGATGACAACCCTTGAAATGGGGGTAAAATGTTAGAAAAGTTGTGTGTCGTTAGCATGTTAGAGGTGTCTCAGAGTATGGAGGTTCTCTGCCTTGCCTGTGGCTCTGCCCATCTCAGAGCTGGACTGGAGGCTGCTGGAGAAGGGAAACTGAAGATCACACACCAGCCCTGCTGCAACAACCTTGGCAGTGTAGGAAGCAACGGGTCCACACTCCCGGTGTTCAGTGTGAGCCAGTGCACACCAGTGGCCTCATGGAACTTTGTGCTAAATGGTATCAAAGGCTGCAAAGACGCCAATATCCAACAAGCAAAGTCCCATCTGCCACTGCCTCAAAGCACATCCAGATAATAATAAATAAATTAAGCCCTTATGAAAGTTTTGCATCCAATGTCCATTCTGCCCTGATGAAAAGCAGATACAACATTTATTTACTTACGTAAGATTGTCTCCTCTGGGCACCGGGCCCAAGTTTAACAATCATTCTCTATTGAGAAGATGGCTTTGAACCAAGCAATCTTGATGAAGTATTTCTCATAGCCTCATTTACAGCTGTGTATCAGCCAAACAACCCAGCTACAAACAGAAACACCAGCAGGAATTGCTTAAGTACCCTGGTACTTTGGAATCGAGGTTTGGCAGAAGAATAAAACACAAAGAGATATCCTTTGTGCTGCTGTCTTTTAAGCTCTTTGATGAAAACTGAGGCTTGCAAGGTAATTTCAAGCCATGTAACACACATATGAATAGCTATTGATACCGCAGACAAGTCAAATTAAACAAGCTAACTAATATTAGAAACAAGGCATCCATGGCTGTATTTCTTGTTACTCCAGCCATCTAGGCTGAATATCTAATTCATGTCAGAGCTGGAGGAAGAATCAGTATTATCATTATTATTTATTTTTAACTCCTTTATTACAGCAAAGTTCTCATTAGAATGAGATAGAGATACACGTTTTCTAGGGGGTTTTTTGTCAACATTAGTCATAGAATTTATTTGAATAAGGAGCCCCCCATTTTTGTCAAGAACATTTTTAAAGTGAAACAAAAATTTCTTTAGAAAGAGATTTCCATTTTTCTTCCAAAATGGAAATTTTCTCACATTTCTGTTTTAGTGAGCAGACACTGACAAAAGTTTAGGTAATCTTTTAGTTGGTCCCGGCTCTTTGGCTGCACCACTTGGCAGATTCCTTGGGAACCGCATACCACACAGCCTGCTGAGACCCAACAAGCATGCCTGAAATTTGTGACACAGGACTGCTTTCTGCCTCACAATATTCCACCTCCTGGCAAGCACACATCATTCCCTGTGTGAGATGTGGGGGTTTATGGAAGGAAAACAGAACCCACAGCCAATATTACACAGATCCAGCCAGGTACCTGATTTGGATTGACAGGAGGGCAGTACCTTACCCCTGCAGAACACCTCTTTAACAGCTCAGATGTAACCTAAAAGGCATCCGTAACTCACAGTCGCACACACTTCCTCTAACGCTATGTATTTCCAGAGAGAAGCCTTGAACACAAGGAAAAGGAGCAATTTTGGTGCAGACAAAGGTGAAAAGCTAAGAGCAAGATCGCAGAGAAGAAACCTTGCATGGGTGCCGGGTCCCAAAGCTCCAGCTCCTCTGGCAGATGCTGCACTTGTGCATCCCCAGCTGTCCCTTGCTCGTGCTCGGCCGCTGCTCTCCTTGTGCAAGAGGGACTGCTCAGCCCCTCTTCCCTGGGAGCCGAAAGCACAATCAGAGCAGCATCAGACAGTGTCCTTTTCCAGCCCCCTTTGCTGGAGCAGCCCTGCCTGGCCACAGCACAGCAGGGAAGAGGGAGCTGGCTGCTTCCCACTGCCGTGCTCCACCAAAATGCCTCCAGCTTGTTTAAGCAGCACAGCAGCAGGTAGGATTGGTGGCATCACTCATGATGAGAATAGATGTTACTCATCAAGCACTGGCACCCAGGCTGATACAAACCGCGCTGGGTTTCTGTGAAGTGCAGAGAGGAGAGTTTTTAAATTGCCTTATACCTCAAGGACACCGGTCCACACTCAAAGGTCAGGAGCATCAAAAAGCAACACGTTCCTGATGCAACCAGCTTGAAAAGATGCTGAAAGGATTAAGCCACGGTGCCTGGCACTGACAGGCAGGGGAGGGGCAGGGTTGGGTAAATGTTTGCTGAAATGTGGCAAATGCAAAATTGATTTTCTTCTTCATTTAGCACGTTTTTCACTCTCTTTCCCCCTTCTCCTCCCCTTTATGATTAAATTTAAGAACAACAGTGACTTCAAGATGCAAACACACTTAAAAGTTTAGAGAGGCATGGAGAGAAGGCTTCGAGAGAAGAAAATCTGCATATCCAGCACTGTGAGAGAAACTCCCGAATTAGGAAAGCTGCAGGGATGCAGAGATGGTATGAAAAGGGATTCCCTGGGGAAACAGGAAGGGAATGGTCTTAGTTTCAGCAGACTCCATAGGATCTGAGATCCTGACTTCTCTGAGAGAAGGATGATGTGAACATGGCTGACAAGTCAGGAGGGACCACATTCATGGTTTAGTTTAAGTTGCACCGGTTTTTTTCATGTTCTCTTTGCTTCAGATATAACCAACAGATTAATTAGACATCTTCTGGAAGAGAAAAAACCCACCATGGATTTTAAATTGTCTTTAACAGTCTTTTCAATTGTCTTTCACCTGTCAAAAGGCTGGGAGCATTTTGACGATCTCTAACATTACTCTTATTTATTGCACACCAGGAATGTCCTTGGGGGGTGAAATGGGATGGGAATATTTCAAGTAGCAGCTATGAAAGTGTTTCCCTAAACATCACAAAGCACTTTGCAACTTTCCTGTCTAATTCAACCATTCAGATCTGGTCAGCCTTTCAAATCAGAATCAGAACAGTCAAACAGAGTGGACTTCAAGTTTTTAGCTTATTTTTAAATTATTTACACATACCATTACAGAGCAAAACATCTGGAGAAGAGGAGAGGCTGGAAAGTCACATTTAGCAGCAAGCCTGCAAATGAGAAACACCTTTTTCCTTTTCATTCAACTATTGCACCACTGGGAACAATATCTTTTTAAAGCTTTCCTTAAACTCATATGCCCACCCCCTTTTGCCTCCTTTGCAGCAGTTTTGCAATCTCAGCTCTGCCAAAGCTTTTTGTTTGGAGTAGATCTGGACACCTTTGGGTGGCATGTGAGCCCCTTGGCCTGTGCCATCAGTGTTTATCAGTGCTTCTTTCCACACTCAGCATCCCTAGGGATGATTGGTTTAATCTGGTGCAGTATTTCCCATCCACATTAGCCCAAAGCCGACAAGTTATGTGGGGTTTATTAGTCATCTGAATGCACAGGCACACTGCCAATGCTAAGCTGAAAATCTGACCTATACGGATGGCAAGATACAATTTAGAAGCAAAGGGAGGCGACCCAAACTGTCATTTAGACCAAACAGCTTGTCTCAGGTCAGTTCTGACTGGCCGGGAGGGCAGCAGCCCCTTAGACCCGACTTAACGCAGGTCTACCATTAGCATGTCCTCAGATAGTGATTATTTATTTTAAATCATACTAGCTGAGGTAGAATCCCCTGTTGGTTTTGTCTCTGCAAATCTAACAAATGAACATCATGGCAAGGTTTTTCATGGGAATAGCAAAGCAGAGGTGATTATTAGAAAAGCCCCAGTTCCCACACATTTAGCACAGTGCTGCCTGGTTTTCAACTCCAGCATAACACAAAAAACCTCAAAACTCTCTTTTCCTTTGTTCTGCTGCATCTCAGAAACAATATTTCCAAAGGCCGCTGGACCATATAAATCATGCATGAAAACTTACAGAAAGCAGAGTGCTACTGGACACACGTGTTCTGGGAGACCCAGGACACAACACCACACCAGCCACAGCAGTCCTGGTGGTTCAGTTCCACCCTATGTTCCTCCCTCCTTTTTTCTTATCACAAGTATTTGAAAACATCCGCAACCTGTCAACTGGAAAATGATGCAATCAGCTATTGGTATGTAGCATCATTCCATGCCTAATATCCCATAACGTCTCACGTGAGAACCAAGGTAAGTGGTCAGCTTCCAAGTCTTTCTTACCCTGTGGGACCTAAAAGTAAAATTATGTCAGTGAAAATCTGGATAGAGCAAGGTATCACTCCATATAACGTACTCCACTGAGCCTGGTGGGGATTATGAAGCTAATCATGTGCTGCATCCAAATCCAGATAAAGCTGAAGAAGCTTCTTATCAGTAGACGTATAGTTTGAACTGGAACTGTCCATCTCACAGGCCTGTAGTGGACTAAGCTGCACTAGGTTTTCCAAGTCCCGTTTTAAAAAATACTGCATCTCATAAAGCTTCATGAGAAAAGACATTTTCTGCACTGCATGAACTGTGGCAGAACAGTTGCAAAGTTCAAAATCTACTTTCTCCTCCAGTTTGAATTTATGAACAAAGGTCAGCTCAGAGCTTGTCCTTAGGCTTGGCTTTGCCTCAAGATCTTCCTTCGGGACTGCTCTTGTGCCCATATGCTCCCTCTTTTCCCTCGAGAGCAGGGGGTACACAGGAGACAGCAACCTGCTCCAGTGAGCCAGCAAAATCCAAATCCAGCAAGAGGGTGTGATGTTTCTGGCAAAGAAGAGCCATACCAAAGCACCCTCCAACATCTCCTGCCAAAAAAAGAGTTTTGGTACCCCTCCCCTTGCTCTGTGCTGATCAATTTCTGCAGTGACCAGAGTTTTCTGTGTGCTTATTAACTATTTCCAAGATGTCTTTGGCAAATTACATTGCCACCTTTCTCTTTGAATGCATCCTACTGGAATCTGTATTCCTGTCATCTGCCCCCATCTCTTGGTGGCAGCTACTCTGTTCAGCTGTTCTTTCACTTCACATTCCTGTTAGACTAGCAATATCTGCATAATATCTTTGGGGGAAAAAAGCTTTTGAAATATAACTTTTGTTTTAATGACAGAACAGCATATGCTGTCACTCCTCCAAGCATTTTCTAGGTGGTGATAATGCTCTCAACTTATTTAAGTACAGTATTTTTCCACCAAGGCTCTTTGTGTAACAGCGCTCCCACCTCATTATCTTTCAGTAGCTGTGCTGGCAAACAAGGCACATGGAAGCCAGAATGATACCGGTTGCAACTCAGACAAGAAGTAGTCAGGGATGGTAATAGACCCAAAAAGCTGGACCCAAAAATAAATCAGGAGAGTCTGACGTTAGGACTCTTTGGAACAGTTACAAAGACAACAAACACAGCCTGGACTCACTGTCCTTTTGCATTTTGTGCACGAGAAATGCCTTTGTTCAAGGATGCTGTTCACAACAAACCATTGAAGCTGCACAACCGTCTTTTGTGTCATGTGGTGGCTGGACATGAAAGTGCCTTCCAATAAGAGGCAAGCTCCCATCGCCAGCTCATCATATGTTTCCTGCCCAGCCCAGACTCAAACTGAGATGCTCTGAGCTGCAGCCCCATGCATGGCCCTCTGCCCAGCGGCTGCCTGTCTCTGCTGCCAGCACATGGAACGACTTCCAAAAGTCAAGCAGTAGAGGTTGTCCATGGTTGAGGTTAAAGGCTGTGAGATCTACTCTGCTGCTTGTCCACACAGGAAGAAAGACCCACGATCAGGTTTGTAACGTTGACACGGGTGAGCATCGTCACCCCCTGCCAGCATACTTGTCACACGCACACAGGCAAGGACCAGTGCCTGTCACCTGTCCCTGGAAAAGACATAAGCAGCATGGAGAGCAAAGGACAGAGGGTTGGTCACAAGACGGAAAAAGCTAAGAAGCCATCTCCACACTGCTGTCCTAAGAGCTTCCCTTGGCTCACTTGTGCACCTCTCCCGTTTGACAGCATCTTTCTGCCTCTTCTGGCTGTGAGAGCAACTGTGATTCCAGATGGTATCTGCTCCCATGCGAGTCCCACTCAGCATGCTCACACACATGTTTTGACTTGTTTTGTTTAGATTTGCAATATCATCCCTGGCTGGACAAATGCAAAGTGACTCATTGGCAAAGATTTTTGAAAATTATTAAATTATTTACTTACTTTAATACAGATAGGAACCTGCTCATTAGCTTTGATTACATGTGACCGTGGTTGATTTAAATCAAATTTGCCCTTCGAATTCAAAACACAAACAGAAATGACAGCAACAACAAACCCAGCAACAATGTTTGTCAGTTCTGGGCCTGATCAAAGGAGCACAGGACACGATCAAGCTTTTCCACGGAGAAAGAGGGACTGCTTAGAGCACTCAGGGCTGCTTTCCCTTCCCACGCGGACAGAAGATGTTTGTTTGTTTCCCCATTGATTCCAGGAGCCAACAGGTAGAGAGTGTGCAATAGCTCTAGATAAATCCCATTACAATATATGCACAAAAATATCAGGCATCAGAGAGAAGCACATTTCTGTGTTCCCTTAAAGTAAAGCCAAAGAATAGCCTACCACACACACTTACATTCCCAGATTTGTTTCTAAATGAAGGTGGAAGACACCAGTTCCAACAAACTACAAATACCCCAGCTCTGCTCTGGTATGCAGGTGATACCCCCTCTCAGACATGCAGCTGGCTCCAGGGCTTTCATTTACTTCAGAAAGTCGTTGAAGTATGAAAGTGAAGACAGAGACTGGAGAAGTTCCAAAGGCCTCAAAATGTCACCCTTGTTATTAAAGCAAAAACAGAGTATGTAGGGCATTGGCTGAGGAAAGGACAAAAGTTTTTTTATGAAAGAATCAAATTGCTTTTGCCTTCTCCAGCTGTTGCCTGCAGCTTTGTTGACACTTCCACTAATAAAATATGAGGACATGCTGGATGTGCCCTGAAGCAGACCTGCCCAATAGAGAGATAGGGTTTCCTCCAGCTAATGTCCTGGCAACAGAACTTCCCTACCTCACGGTTGCTTTTGGATGTGCTGCCCACATCAAAGAGGATGACTCAGGAGTGAGGAAAGGAAGCTGTGGAGTGATTGGAGGTGGTGCTGGGATTGCCACCCCCAAGGCTTTCCTCTACAGAGAGCTGTAGACTGATGAGGAAGAGACAGCCACATTCATGCCTGCAGATATGATCCAAGAGGCAGTTCCGCAGCTTAGAGGATTACCCAGCTTGGATCTGACAGCCAGAACTAGCAGATTGTGACCCAAGAAGCAATCCATGCTCTGGAAAGGATTTGGCTCAGACTGGTATGGCAGAGCTGAAAGACTCAGAGATGGAGCAATGCAGGGGAGCTGGCTGAAGGCAAGAAAGGATGCTCTGAGTATGTGCTCAAATAGGATCACTCAGAGTTAACTTTTCCCATTTGCTCTGCATGTGCCCTTTCTACTGATTGCCTCACTCAAGGAGTTCCCAGACAGATGCCAGAAGAAGGTGTAAGCTTTGCAAAGAAAAGCTTTTTTTTAGACAACAAAACCTGTTCTCTAGACCAACCTGAAAGAGATGCTTGAGTTTTTCTTATTTATTCATATTTATTCACAGTATACCTCCTCCCAGGTGGGCTAGATAAAGCTCAGGAAAGACTCAGAGGTGGAGTAGATGGGTTTCTTTCCTCTCCTACAAGCTCCCTTGGCCAACAGTAACACTGAGTCCTTCTGTGGGAGGCACAGCACCAGCAGGTTCTGGAGATGCCACAGGTCTGCACTGGCTCACTTTAGGGTTTCACAGCACAGAATTAAACAAAATAAGTAAACCATGCTATTAGGGGAGCTAAAGCTTCCTACTGCCAGCTGGAGATTGGCTTTAATCAGATGGTAATGTCCGCAGGTGCAGCCCACCAAACCAACACTGAATTACCACTTCCCAACCAGCCCTGCCAGAGGAGAGCTTTCTGCACCTTTAGCTGAATAACTGAACAACCCTGAATGATATAAACAGCAAAGAGACTATTTCTCCTATTCTTCCAGCAATGCTCCTGGGCTAATCCCAGATCCGAAAACCCTCCCAGCCAGCCAGACACCCCCGAGGCCAACCTCTGCAAAGGCAGTTAGTGCCTCACATGAGGCTGGCTCTTATATATGTCCACAGTCCAGACCACCACACAACACCCTGAGGAAGATTAAAAATACTTGATTTACGTAGTTCACATCTTGCTGCAGACCTGTTCCAGGCCCACAGTCATGAGCAATCTCCACGTGGAAGGAAGGGGGTTGCCAGAATACCTGCCAGTTTCCAAGATCAATTTAAAAATCCTATATGTAATTTTAAAATGCATCTAAAAGAGATCGGCAAGTAAAATATTCTTGTTCCCTTGAATTTGTCCCAATCTAGACTCGGTGACTGAGCCCTAGATATTATATGTAAATTATGACTCATGACTGTAACACCCAAATGCAGTAGTGTCATTTTAGGATTGCAGAGTCTGTCTGGACAGTTAAAACCATCTCCAGTCCCTCCCCTGCAGCACCAGATGCCTCAGTGACTCTGACCAGTTACTCCTATTTACATTTAAAGATGTACTTGTCAGGAGGACCGTGGTCTTCACCCATCTGTGCACATGCAGTGATTCCTCCTTAACTGACAAGCCAAACTGTTTGTATGGGAGACGCTTTAGTGGTTGTAACCATAAATCAGAAATAAAATTAATGCTTCTTTTTCAGATATTGGAAAAAATCCTTGTTTACCCAGCACCAAGATCTACAGCTCTGAGGCCATGCCTTTTGGGTTCGTCCTCCTTCCTTAACCACAGATTGAAGCTGCGAGCAAGCTAAAAGGTAGGTGAGCTGATGTGCCGCTCTGCTCAGGAGGGAGCAGACCTGCAGGAGCAGCTCCTCACCAGTGTCGGGTGGTAGGAGTCTGACGGGTCCCTGAGCTCTGTGCTACTTACTAAGTGGCACAAACTTGTGCAGTGCTTGGGTTGATCCTGTTACAGAAGGAGAACAGGTTTGAGAACAAGTCACCTTTGCCTGCTCAGCCCTTGGGAAACTGTCACCCGGGCTGGCGGTTCTCTTGTACTGAGCAGGCAGCAGACAAGAGTCCCTTGTAACACATTCCCATTCCCTCCTTCAAGCGGTCCGTGCTGGTTCAGAACAAAAGCAGCTGAACAAGCAGCCGCACATCCCTGCCTGAAAGGCAAAAGGATAAATGCCTCTCAACTTGATTTCATCTCGCTTTCTCAGTAGGCAAGAGCAGCAATTCCATGTGAAATCGCAATGTGACATTGTGAAGGGTATCAGGGGAGTTCCTTTTGTTTTTAAAGTGAAAAAACAAATCCCGGACCTTAACGGCAGCTTGTCCTCCTGCACAGACAGCAAACGAGGCAGAGCCTGAGCGGCTCAGAGGAACTCACAGCCAGTCCCACACCATGAGCAGTTCAGACTCCCCTGCAGGGACTGAGTGTCATTTCCCACAGTGCAGGCTGATTGTCCTCCATCACCCTCATCTTACAATGGAAAACTGAGACATGAAAAGACCAACTCTTTTTGTTATCCCAATAAATCTGAAAGAAGATCTCACTTATGCACCAGGATTCCATTTTCACACCGTATCTCCTAGTTCTACCACAGTTCTCCTGAGAAACGTCACCTGAGACCACCTCACATTGATAGGGAGTCAGGAACTAGACTTTGCACTCCAAGCACCTTTCGTGGACACATGGGTAGGATAAAAGTTTGAAACACTGAATTAGCCACCTTTTTGAATCACATCAATGTCCTTTTCCTATAGAAGGCATGCGAGCTGTTTTCCAGCCTTTTCTTTTTCTTCCTCATGCATCTTCTGGAAAAACAGGACGTTTATTCAGACAGACAACTGGAGGAACAGCAAGTCCCCGCTAGGTTATGCGACAATTTGCCAGGGTCCTGAGGCCCCTAGGAAATGGTGCAAGGATGATGGATGAAGGTGCGAACCGGAATTGTCACTCCACAACTGAGGCATTAATCAACTGTCAGGACGACTGAAGAGTGTGGCAGGCAAGCCTGGAAAACGGGGCACCACGCTGCAAGGAAGGCCCCCGCTTCTGGCACTTCCTGCAGAAAGAAAACACTCCGGGAACGACTTCAGCTATGCACAAGCAGCAGCAAATGGTCCTGGCAATTCCCTGGGCACTCATTCCTAGAGAAAGCACTCATTCTTGCATTTCAGGGAAATTTGTTCGCAAGCCCTGCTGTGCTTCCCAGAGTCCATTACCAGCTGTGGCGAGTGACTCCAGCTCTGTTAGTGGGAGAGCTTACGGACAAGCTCAGCACTGACTCCACCCCACTTTTCTTTGTTAAATGTTTTTATTTCTGATTTGTTTTAAATTTCACGTTGAAGGTATTAAACTCTTTTTAAAATTTTTCTTTTTAAAATAAAAAAAACAAAGCCTGTTGCAACATAAATTGTTTTTTTCCTCTTTAAAATCAAAACTTAAATGTTTTGTTACCTGAAAAAACCTCCCTTTAATTTGTAGTGAAATTATTCAGCAAGAGCTAGCTTCACAGAGAGTTTTGTTCCTTTGAAAACTCAACTCTTAATTGGGATTCCTACACCTCTAAAACATTAACACATATAGACCAAAATCTGTAGAAGGCAAACTCAAGACAACTTCTGCGGCCAAGGAGGTGGCACCCCAGATCACTATTAAGATGCTCTTTTCTGTTTCTGGCTCATTCCTCCCTGTCATTCATTTCCATGTTTTCCCTGAGCTTCCTGAAGTGGATGTAGCGTTCCCACTGTCCTGTAGGCTTAGATTTGTGGTACACTAAAATGACGTAGCCTGTGATGGACATAATATCTGAAAATTTTCCTATGACAGATTTACATATAAAATTCCCCTTTGAAGAATGGGAGGGACAAAACCTCAGTACATGTAGACACCAAATTCTAGCTTTTGTTTGGATAATTTAACTCAGCTTGTTAGCTCAGTTAATATCCACTGCCGCAGGCTCAGCCCTGCTCCCTTGATGTTAGCAGGGCTTCAGTGTGTGATTTCAGCAAGACCATAAGAACAGATATCTCCCGCATACTTTTATAATATTATGCACATACATTAATAACAAGAAATTGTCAGACCAAAAGCCTGGAGTCATACTGCTGAAGTTCTGGGTTTCACGGCACATCTGATATCTCTGAGCTAAGAGAACAAGTTTGACAATCCCACTCATCCAGAGATATTAAATTTTCCTGCCGGGCCTCAAAAGAGATTTGAAGCATCACATCACCGCAGCTGACAGGTTTAAGTCATAAACATCTGCTGAGCACAGCCCAGAAGGGATAGTGTCAAAAGAGAGAGATTAGCAGCATCTCCTGCTTTCTGGCCTGGAGTGGTTCTTATTTGGCACAGAAATGCTCTGGTCTCAGACACACTCTGAGGGCTATGGTTTCTCTTTCTCATGACTGTGTTTCGGAAGAGATCTGCAGCCCAGTAAATGGGTTTCAAAAGCCTGACGGGAGTGAGAAAGGGCAGTCCCAGCAGACACAAGCGTGCAGTCTGCCTCTCGCTTCTACCATAAGAGTCAGACAAGCCTGAGCTCCTGAGTGACCTGGAAAGTTTTGAAAGGCATTAGCAGCAGCTTTTGCAGAGTCAGTGTCCAGAGAAACTTAAAGCCCAGCCTGAGTGAAAGCACTGTGGTGAAGGCACAGAGGGTGGGAATCCTCCCCTAAAGGTTCAACATAGTCTCATAAAAGTATTCCAAGGCAAAAGTGACAGCTCATCGTTGCTGCCCTGGTGAGCTAGGAAAAGCCTGTGAGGACTCCCAACGTTCTGCTGCGATCATTCTCCCTTCTCCTTTCAACAAGTCTTTCCAGAGCAATGCTATTCCAGGGTTTCATGAATGATGCAGGTGATGACAGAGTAAAATCATGAAACTAGCAGACCACACTAGGAAACAACTTCCAATTCAGTGCTCAACAAACTCCCCCAACAAGAAACTTAAACTTTATGCCTGCTTTTACCACCTCACCACTCCCCACCAAACAAAACACTACAGTTTGCATTTTGCCTTCATCACGTGGCCATGAAGGAGGTAAATGAGGATATATATTTTGCATGTATAATGCAACATGCCAGGAATAGTCCCACAGTCCTTGTTCAGTTGTCTGCAGCACTGTCAATGGAAGTCTGCAATGCCACTGAAGCATATAAGCTTCACTGTGTCAGGTTTATTCGGTAACTAGATGAGAGGTGAAAAACCCACATGCCAAATAAATGGATTTTTATAGTCCTGAGCCAGTCTGGAATGGCTGGAAGGTAAAGGAGGGACTGTGGATACTATCAAGCTGCCAGCAATGTTTTCTGTGAGATATGTAAAATCAAAGATAAAAATGTGGACCTGAGAAAGCGTGAGGTGCAAATACCAGCATATGGCCAGAGGGCTCCAAGATTTCCACACGAGACATGCAAAATTTGATAGGTATGACCAGTTCTTACTACCTCCTTCTTCAGCAATTACTTGTCTAGTGTTGAGCACAGAGGTCTGCTCTTTCTCTCCTCTTTGTTCCCGGTCTTGTTATTAAATACAATTCTTAAACTCCAGGGTGAGGAGCAGCTGCAACAGAAGTTTCCCCTGCTAAGGTATCTTTCCACACCACACAGAGACAAAGGAAGTGTCTGTCTGAAGGAATTATCACAGCAAGCAAAAGACTAATGGGGCCATTCATTATCTTTAATTATATTCATCATCTTCTGGTGATTAGAACACAGCTATAAATTAAGATACATTTAAATCTGGTACATTTGAATGAACTGGATATCCTTTGAATATCTTATGGGAAGTGAATTTGTTAGGAGTAACGATGCTGTCACCTTGACAGGGCAGAGGGGATGCTTTAGCGTGTCAGGGAGCTCAGGGGACCTTACGGTACAACAACAATGGAACTTGGAGAGGAAGAGATCAGCCTTTGGTTTAGTTTCTCATAACCAAAGCTCCCAAGAGATCAACTCCCAATTTTCAGCAATTTCTCAAGTACTCAAACAAAAACTATAGTACTTTGTGCTTCTGGAATATCTTAAGTTTTCCTCTTAGCAACACAGCGGGTGTGGGACAGGACTGTCCATGGAAGTCGCTCTGCTTGTGTCCAAGGGGTGATGGACCCATGCATAAATGTATACTTGCATAAGGGTTCCAGACTTGCAGCTGTTAATACACTAAACTCCTCATGTACCCTAGGAAGCAACTAATGGGAATCCTCATTAGAGCCCAGCCCTTCCAAAGTGCCTCAAATCTTAATGGTTGCGCCATAAATTAATCCAGTGGGAAGGATTAAGAGTTTGTGGTTTCCCCTGGACCTTCCTGAGGGATGAGTAGATGAGAGGCTACGTTCTTGCCCAGTTTTTAATCCTCTTTTATGCACCTCTAGGTCTTCAAAAAAACTTAAGCAAGCTACTTTCCAGAAAGAAAATCACAGGCACAATTATTGTGCTGCTCCTGCATTCTTTAACTCCTCCAGTCATTAGCTAGCAGAGCTCAGATAACACAAACAGAACGCTGTGGTACCTCCTGCAATCTCACCCAACATGTCAGATTGGTGGGTTTTAATGTGGATTAAAGCACACAGATAAAGTATGTCAGCTTAACAAAGCACTCTGATATCAGCTGATCAGCAGCAATATCAGCGTACCTGGTTGTAACCCACATGCATCACGTTACCCTGCATTTGCTGTGGACAAAGAATGTGTGTCCAGCAAGTCCCCATGGCTCTGTCACACAGACTGTCATAACCAAGAACACATGGCCACGTGGTCCCTTCCAACCTAGACAAACCTGTGATTCTATGTGGATAACCAAAAGGTCTACTGTTATTTGTTTTTTTGTCAATCAACCCCTGGAGCACCACAATGCTTTATACCATAACAAGAGTGTACATCAACATATCATACACTGTACATCAACAGCCAAACAAACCATTGGTGTTAAATGATCCACCTCTGCCAACACAAACACCTCCTCATTGGCAGCAAAGAAACACCCTCTTTCCAAATTTGGATTTAGCTACATGCCAGAATTTGTCCATGATCAAATTATTCTGAGCTGCTTTAACTGTGTTTTCATTTTCATTGGAAAAAAAATAAATAGAAAAAACTTAGCCAGTTTAAAAAAAAAAACAACAAACCACCTACACGAAAAGTGATGGCTAGTACATTACTTCAGAGGGATAAAATGTTCGATCTGACGGGAACTTTTATCTGTGAATATATCTGCAGGGCCAAGATTACTTTGAAACAGGAGGATTTCAGAGCAGAAGCAGTGCCCAGTCTTAGCAACTGCTAAGAAATTGTTGAGTGCCTTTAAAATCTCCTTTACTCCCACCACTGTCAAGGTAAGTCCAGCGTAGGTAGCACACATAAAAGCTCATAATGCAATGAACAGAAGCTGAATAAGAGATTGAATTGGAATTTAAATTATTTCAAACAGTTATAAAGAAAAACAGGGAAGAATAAACAAAGCCAGCCTGAAGCAGAGGTTAAAAAAAAAAAATAAAATCAGTAGAGGTCATTTTCATTTTTTACCCAATAAAATAAAATACACTAAAATAAAATAAAAACAAAGTAAGATACAACCAGAAGAACACGATCCTAAAAAGAAAATGACTCCAACACATTTCCTAATAAAAGTATTTGCAATCAATAAATGCCTTCAGAGCAAACACAGACTGTTTTCTGTGCTGAATTACATGGTGCACATCTGGCTTTATCTGACATCTCACATTGAGGTCCCAGAGTTTCACTGCCAATCTAAGTGATGCAAGACAGGAAAAGATAGTCCAGGCTGTTGTAGATAATGAGAAAAACATTAAGTCAAGGTCATGCTTTAGTCCTTCAAAAGCCCCAAACGAGGCTGTATACTAGGCTCTCTGCAGTAGACTGTCCTGTGCTTAACACTGGGGCTGGGTAATAAAGAATACATTTGTTCTTAATTCCCCCTAGTTACATCTTTTCTATATTTTTTAGGTTTATTTCTTTAGACTGATGCATTTAGCATCTTCTAATGAACAATAAAAGTAAATTTTAAAACTTAGTAAATTGCTTCTAGATGAGACTCTTTCTTTTTTATCTATGTGTTTTTCTTTAGCCTAAGTCACAGAGAGGTGTCCAGTCCACATACATTTTTAAGTTTAGGCTAGAGAACAGAAGAAATGACAGCTTCTGGAGGGAGGAATAACATCTATTTACCTGAATAAGGTACCAAATCTAAATTCTTACTACTGACATACAAATATCAGCACTTCCATTCACCAGAAACATTTGACTTGTAACAATGGAGGTTGAATAGCCGTAGTAAAACATCAATTTTCATGACAACAGGTTTTAAAATCCCCTCTTCTCCCCTTCCCAAAAAGATCTCCCACAGAATGACTACATTGCTGTCTAGCCCATGAGCCCATGTATGCTGGATTGGTTTCTGTAACCAAACATGGCCAAGGAAATTTGAAAAGCTACTGATTATTGAATAGCTCTAGGTAATGACTCTTTTCACACCCACAACTAGAAAACACTGCTTCATTTTCAATTCATGTAAGCAGTCAAACCATAACTATGGCCTAGCGATACCTGAAGATGAAAGTATTCAGTTGATCTAGGCAAAAACTTCCTCCATCTTTGTTAAGGATGAAAACCCACCTCTATGTCTTTGTTGTTAGCTATTTGAATAAATTTTGGGGCTCTAGTTTGGATCTGAATTTGCAATTTGAGGTTAACAATGCATTTATACTTCCCATTACACATCCCACACACATTTAGCCTCTGAACGTGATAGCATCCTTAATTTTCTCTGTTACATCTCATTGTGAGGCTGTTTAAATTCATTTGAAAAAGTCATTAGCTTTACATTAAGGATCACTGTGGCATCTGGCAGATGATCTATAGAGAGAAATTGTGTTCGTATGGAGCCCCATCATCAGTGTTTATAGACTAAGAAACATTATTTAAGAGGAGGACTGAATTAATGGTATTTGACACATAAATACACTTCCATGATCATCAATGAATCACATAGTGCATTGCCAACATTAACGTTCATAAGACCCCCACAGAGGAGGTAAGTAGCATTACTGAGAATGACAAGATGGGGAAATGAGACCTAGGTACTTTAGAGAAGAAATTGGGTTACAAATAAATTGTACATCTAAAACACATGAACAAAAAAGGAAATTAATTCAAGTCCCTCGGTTTCTCATCTACTGCTTGAAACACAAACCTGTCCCACTCATCCATATGTTTGATATCTGAAGTGCCTGATCTGATGTGGAGGGGGCAAAACTTTAGGATCGTCTGATCTCCAAGGTTTTAGCTTCATACAGACACCCAAGCAGCAATGCATTTCAACAAAGGAAAGGAACAACAGCCACCCTTGTCAAGGCTGAGGCCAACAGAGCTGATTACCCTCCTCCTCCCTGGCAGTAAATCAGGAGCTAACTCTGAAGAAAAAGTGCTGCTGACAAGGAGACTATCAGCAGCACTGGACTGATGAACCTTGTCATCCCCATCCATTACAGTTTTGATCAGGAAACAAAATCTGCATCCTCCAAACCCATAAATATACAGTGAGAAGATATAAATGAAGGCTGGCAGGAAAACATACACTTTTGTATTATGGGCTTTTTTATGCTTATTTCTCTATTTTTATGAGCACTAGAAAGATAATTCCTGACTATTCCATTCATCCATACTTTGGTTTGTTACAAATATTTTATTAAGTCAGCAGAGCAAAGATTATAGGGAAAACCAAGACAGTTTAAGTGCTCCATATTACAGAGAACAATAAAAAAAAAAAATGTTTTAAGTTTCCTGGTTTTATAAAACACAATGGACCATGTCAACTCCTGAGAATGACTTAAGCACGCTGCACCCTATAAGATGTTTTACTTAATCGTCCATATTAAAAGTCCTATTGGTATGATGAGGTTCGCAGAAACATTTTGCATTAATGCTGGATTTTACCTTCAGTTTGGGAAAGACACAAGAGTCTCTTACTTAGAACTAGTAATACTTATGTTAGTGGGTGTCACTCTCCCATATCTCCAGCATAGCTGAAAGTGGTCTTTCTCTTTGGAAATACTGCCCAGCTTTGTCCCAAAAGTTTGTTATCCAACCCACCTCTAAGTATGGGTCACTCGCTTTTAGCAATGAGCAGTCTCTATGTTGTCACTACCACAGAGTTACCTGTACATCATTTTCCACTGGGACAGGATTTTCCCAGCAAGAAAGCCAGAAAAATACAAGAACTTGGAGTAAAAAACTAGATCATACATGTGTGCACTCTGCCTTAATGTAGGATATTTTTTTCCCAGTAAAACTTCTCTCAGTTTGTTCCATTACCCAGGTTTGAGATGCTTGGGAGTTAACATTAACTTCCAAAAAAAAAAATTCTTGATAGAAAGCTTTTGCAGATGAACTGTATTTGTTCAACAAGAGATAACACTGCTCTTCTGTACTTTCACCCATGGTTTCTGCAAAGGAAACCAATCCTCCTCCTTTTCACCAGTAACACAGACAATTATAAGTGAGTGAGGTCCTCACTCACTAAAACTTCATCTCATTGAGTTTAAAAATATTATCAACCTCATCTCATGTGTCTGAAGGCAGAGGACAGCTCTGCATCTCTTCAGGGCCCAGTCACCAAGCCTCTGCCTGAAATATTAGAGTGCTGTGGCTTAGTCTGGAAACCATGAGCTCAACAGACCATTCTGGAAAGCTTGCGATGCTCTAAACATAGCTTGACATCGGTAGAAGAGACTGGAAAAAGAGTCACAGAATCTTCATGGTTGTAAAGGACCTCTGAGATCACCAAGTCCAACCATACACACACGAAAGACCCCCACAATCTTAGTCAAAGCAAGAGCATTTAGGTGGCCACACAGCAGTTCACCACTCTTGAAAAGAGACAGGATTGAGAGCGATTGCTCATCAGCATTTGGGTCTTGCAGGCAAAACGACGTCACGCAGGTCATGTAAAATCCCTTTTACATTCTTGTTAGCAGCATGGAATCTTAGGCCACCTGCATAAAACAGGAAGCCAGGGAAGCCCACCCAGGATTAATATTCCCTCTTGACTAGCAAGGTGGCATAAAAGAGGCAAGACCCGATGGAAAGTCATCGATGGCTCGAGGTCTTCTCTTTCTTAAAGGAGGCAAACGTGACAGTGCAAACCTGGACATTGCATCACTATCAAATTAGGCAAAACAAAATGGAGACACTGAGCAAGCTCCCAGGTTAGTAACAGCTTTTGGGGGAGGGCAATAGGAGTTAAACAAGCAAGAAGCGATGCTATAAAAATGCAGACACTGTCTTGCTATCAGGATAAACAAAACCATAGAGGACTGGAAAGAGGCTGAGGCAATGAGGGCTTTTCAATCAGTGGCTGAGGGACAGATTATAAGCCTGGCAATAAAACTTATTTGCTGACAAGATTCAAATTCAAACACGCTTACAGATACTGTACAGTGCACACTCCTCAGCTTAATACTGCAGCATGTTGAGTTAACCCCATCTTTACTTGCTATATATCCTATAAAATACTTTTACCAGCAGTTATATAACTTGATCAAACATTTGCATCAAAATTTTGGATGCACAAAATCCAAACTGCCCAACCAAGCAGCTATTTGTAGTGAGAAATCAGGGAGAAGCTACAGATTTTTGACTTTTTTCCTTTGATAAATGTTTTCGTTGTATGCACTGTGGTCATGTTCACATCATTCTTATCCAAAGAGCTTTGTGCAAGACTAACAAGCACCAGTTTCATGCTGAAATTACTGTGCTAGGTGAAAATCTGGGGTACGCTGCTTAAAGGGGAAGGAAGGACCCTCCTTTTAACTATTATTTTTGCAGGGATTTTGAGGTACGTGTGCCACCTGCTGCAGTGTGAGAAGCAAAATGCTTGCTCCAGCAACAACAGATACTTTGCTGTTCTTCTGGGTCCAGGGAGAAGCAGAGTTGAAGAAACACAAGAACAGATACCCACCGTTACATCCTTTTAACGTTGTAATATGGTAGAAGGCTACTTGTTCTTCCATCCCAACTCCTCTGCTTCCCCCTCAGACATGACACTAGAGCTGAGTCCTGCAGAGAGAAGACCCTGCAGGGCACCCGCAGTACAACAGCACAACAGATTAGAGGGGAGACAAACAAAGGTTGGACAAGGCTCATTTGTCGGTGTATGTAAGGCGTTTCTGGTAGGTGTAATTGCCACCAAGGTTACTCATATACTAGTACAAAAGACAAGCAAAAATTCAAGTTCTTGGAGGTCCAAGAGGTCTTTTATTCTTTGAACTTTTTAATTTTCCTTATTTTTTTTAAATCACTGAAGGAGGGGAAAGAGGTTTTTTTCAACCCTGAACTGTAAGGCTGACTTACATCTGGTGGCACTGTAATTGGTATTTATGGCTCAGAACGCATCACTAACATGCAGGTTGGAGGCTGATATTTTCATCACTTCTTACTTTGCTCTCAGCTTTGCAGCGATTTCATGCACTCTGGGTTTGTCAATTACCTTCCTGAGCTGGGACGGTGTGATTTGTTTTTAGTGCACGTACAGCGAGTTTTAATAGCCTGTTTTGTTTTTTGCATTTGCAATTTCATGGGGACAGATTCAGGGACAAATACACAAGGAAGACCAAGAGGGCACATAGTCTTGATAAGCACCACAACTTCTTAGAGCTTCATCTCAGCCCAGCCTGTAAGGTATCTATTCCAAACTGGCTCCTGAAGTTCCCCAGCTAACACTGCTCCCTTTGGCCTGTGGCCTTGTGGTGTCTGTTAATCACACAGTTCTCAAGCTGTGAGGTTTGCTCTTCTGGGGAGGGGAAGGGATGCTAGGAGTGCAAATACATTGCAATGCTGAAACCTGAAAACTGTATGTGGGATGGAAGAAGATATTATTGAAAGAGTTCCCACAATGAGTGTACAAAGTCAATGCAGAAAAAGATGTCTTGACAGAACCCTATGAACATAGGATGAGGTCCCAGTATGAACCTGGAGGTATGAGGGCAGCTCTCGCGTGACACAAACTGCTAATTTTGCGGTTTGCAGGGTTTAGGATTGTGAAGGAGTCAAATAGTCTCTCATCTATAATTCAATCCTCTTTCACTTTGTTCTGGATTCCTAGAGTCCCAATTTCCCCAAAAGATATAATGCGTCCTGCCTGAGGGCATAGGTACCAATAAATTGAAAATATCACCATTTTGTCATATTTGTCACTTTTGGCAGCAGCGTACTCAGAATAGGAAAAGGAAATGAAAGGATCAAGTGTGCAACTGGCCAGAGTCTGAAGCATATACAGAGGCTTGTTGGGATGATGTGCATCATCTCTGGCTGAAATACCAATTCCCAAAGTCATTCAAACTAGTCAAAGCCAGACAGTACAGATAAACTCTTGAACACACAGTAAAATGTAAAAGACAGGCCCTACGTGGATTTAATTAGAATGCCAGAAGTAGAGAAAAGTACTGGAAAGCCAGATCAATTTTGCATTCCCTGGATTTCTCAGTGTTAAGGATGGAAAAGGGAAGGTCCTGGTATAGAAAAGAGAGAAATGAACTATTTCAAGGAATATGCACAAACTTTCCTGTAAATGGGCTGCTGGAATAACCCAGGCAGAATAAACTTCCGTTTCAACTCAGGCATGAAAGTCAATAATCTTCTCTGTAACCTTTCTAAACTCTTTGCTTTTCTATCACATATACTGAGGCTGAAGGGAGTTAATCTATTCAAGGTATGAGTACAGACACAAACATTTTATGCATCAGAGTGCTCCATCAAAGAGAACTAGTTACTCAGCAGTCTCTCATGACTGGAACTAGTAATTTTTAAAGAAAGTGTCATTTATCTTATTACGAGTTTTACCAAAACCAGGGAAGAAGAAGTTGTCCTTCCTAAGAAAACAGAGGTTGAAGAATGAAAGATGGTCCAGATGACTTTTTACCTATCAACTCTTTGGCTGTAAGTACTCTAAAACCCAATTTCTTATATATGTATTGGAATTTCATAAACCATTATATTATTACATGCATTATACATTAAAAATTAAATTGGTAATATTTCTTCCTAAAAGCTTTTTCT
The DNA here is from genome assembly GCA_025774025.1 of Xenus cinereus. Taxonomy (NCBI): domain Eukaryota; kingdom Metazoa; phylum Chordata; class Aves; order Charadriiformes; family Scolopacidae; genus Xenus; species Xenus cinereus. The sequence continues at coordinate 13,661,716 of JAOXJK010000051.1, read as the reverse complement.
ATAGATGCCAAACTTGCCCATGCTGCCTTTGTCCTTTATGGTTCTTTGCAAGTGAAAAAGTGCCCAAGCAGAGCAGGTCAGATCTCAGAGGGATGTGTCTAGTTTTGGGTTGTGTAATTTCTTTGGAGAAGTTGTTTTATCCCTGATGAAGGAGTCTAAGGAGTCTGTTGCAGTCCATGGAGGGTGTCTTTCCATCTGGGCATCAATTAATAGGTACTCTAGGCTAAGACTTGCAGTTTCAGGACTGCTCTAATTTTTACTTGACAATAATGAGACTGTCAGAATAATTCTTATCTTAGTAGAAATAATCTCTCTCGATAAGTGCTATACAAAAGGTAAGACTGTCACTCACTGAGCTTCTCTCATACAAGGGCCAAAACTGTTAGTGATAGGATCAAATAGAAAAAGTTATTAAGGGCAGATAGGCTTGCCCCTATCAATGGAGGACTCTTTCTTAATAAATGGTTGCCAGACTGTTATTCATTCTTTTACCTATCCATGCCACAGGCACTTCTATTTCTTCCCTAAAAAGGCTGCTTCAGACAGGAGTTTTTCAGGGAGCTAACAGGCCTGTCATATCCTCTCTCTCTCAATAACTTTGGTATATAAGACATTCAGGTTGATCTTACAAAGGCAGCATGATTATATGCTCTGATTTCTTCCAAAACAGAAGTACCTAGCTTAAGGTCCATATATAAAGAAAATCCAAAATAAACAAAAGTTATAGCTAGAGAGAATATCAGAACAAACTCAAAATCTCCTGGCTTTCCGGATGAAGAAGTTATGAAATTGGGTTTCCACTACAGAACAGAGGAGTTTCCATCCTCTCTAGAATACCGTGCAGATAAATTCCTTCACCCGTGGGAAGTGCTCAGACATTGTGGCCTGCTTTATGTAGAGCCCATTGCAAGAGCATCTTGAGCTTATCAAGTTTATTGCAAATTATTAATTTTAAATACAGTAGATTTATGGTAAGCAATGACTGAAATAGGAAAAAATTATCACTGTTACGGTACAGCACATGCACCCACAAACAAGCTGCATCAGCAATAAAATGGAAAAGAAAATTCCCTCTGACTAGGTCTCACTTGGAAAGGTGTTAATTTATGGTTGGACACCAGAGTATTTGAAACTACTGATGCAATGCACTAACACCACTTATCAACAGCGTTCACTAGCTAAGCCACCATTTCTTCTACTATGGAGACAGGTGCTGCAAGTTAATAAATAGTTCAGGCATACATCTAGTAATATACGAAATCAATTATTTCCGGACTTTGGGGCAGGAAGAGGGAAGCAAGAGTGGGAATAAATTGACTGCTATTGAAAAATACTTTGCACAAGATGATGCAGTAATCGTAAATAGCCCAGTTTCAGTGGGCTAATCTGTGATCGATAGATAAATACAGATTAAAAATGCAACTGCACATACCATCAGATTTACAAAATAACAGAATTGAAGTTGTAAATGACAAAGCATCCATTTCTTTCTTTGTTGACAAGTACAAAAGTGCTGCACACTACCATGTTCTTTGAGCCAGTACTTTTTAAATATTGATACTACATAACAGAAGAAGTAGGGCTTCTCCCTACAAGAATCTACATTTTCCCCTGATAACACAGAAGAAAATACATATAAGTGTAGACAGTAGAGGATGTCATATGCGACATACTGACCTAGAAGACCAATGCCATACATCTCTGCAGTGCAATCCAGCTGGAAGAGGCAAGGGAGAAGAACACCCCTGAAATCCAAAACCAGCCAAAAACCATGCAATTACCTCTTGTCTAACATGCAAAACCAGAGCACGTAAGCTCCATAGCCAGGGCACTGCTGCCCTGGATCTAACTTCCTTTCCCCGAGCTCATATCTAAAATTTATGCATAAAGGTTTTTTAACAGTCAGAGCCTTATCCTATGATGGTTAAATTTGGTAGGAGCTCATAGCAACTGCAGCTGGGTTTGGGATGGACTGCAAAGGGAAAAGTATTTCTGTGCCCAGTGTAATCCCTCTCAATACCGGACAGGTCTGCAGTGCTGCCAGCACGTACATGGCACATGCAGAGGGAAGATTGTTAGTACAGGGTCTATACCCAAACATCTGCTCTATAACACCAGTACAATTGCCAGTGCAATACCTATGTGATGCAGCAGTCAGTCAGAGCCCTCAAAGCAACAAATAAACATATAAGTGGTAACTGTCACACAGCTTCAATTGCTCAACCACTATTTTCTTCTGCTTACTGGTAAACAGCTCCTCAGGCTGTTCTTTCTGGGATTTTGCCCGATTCAATTTCCTCTGATAAGGAGACAAACCAAGGAGAAACCAAAAACAATGAAAAACACTTCCCCCCAGTTTCCCATCTGACAACTTCCACCCTGTTTTCCCAAGCATGTTATAGATGATGACACATTAATTGCACCACGTACAGGACAACACAAAGCAATTAACACTTCTCGTGTGCTTCATGGTTGCTCTCTGTGCTGTTTCCAGGGGGAGTTATGACGTGAAATCTCATGACTAGCATGAAACCAACTGTAGTCATCACTGAATTTATATTTTTCCATGTCTGCCTAACACCCCGTTCAGCGCTTGCTGAGCTGTCTCTTATAGGCAATCTGGCAGCCTGAAACAGCAGACCTGATTTCTAGAGACGCAGCATAAGATCAAAGTTACTCAACTTCTGGCAGAAGAAGGGGATTTAGATGAAATCAGAAAATGTTCAGTAACCTACCAAAACAAGGGGGAAGGAAGACTTTCCAGTTCCTGACATTGGACAACATATTTCATCTCCCCCAAAGCAGGAGAAAACATGCATCTGCTTCCCATGCTGTCTCCAACCCTTCACTTCTTTGGCCTTTAATTACACGACCTGTTCCTATATCCACCAGGTGTCCAGCCTGCTCTGTACCAGTCTGCTAAACCGCCTGTATCACTGCTGGGTATCTGTAAAACTTACTGGAAGTATATACAGCATATAACACAACAGTATCCCAAGCTTCATTTAGGACTGCAGCTTTACTGGAATGCAAATAATACAGCAGCGTTCTTCAGATGAAAGATAATATTTGTGAGTTAAAGCATAAAAACCAATGAGAGGGCCGAGCTTTTCTCAGATCTCCCGATCTGGAGCTCTCAGTGTCACTAACAATTTGATTTTATTAAAAGTAATAAATACGGGCATGAAATCACAACTTTCAGCTGTAACTTGCCATTAGCATTCAGCAGAATCCCCCACTGGAATTGCTTCAAAACTGCAGGAATGACCTTGCTCCCATAATTAATCCTATCATTGTTAATGTTTTGGTTTAGGTATTGCAGCTCTTCCCCCAGGTCTACTTTCAGCCTGTTTGATACCTCCCTACTTCTCCCTGACAGGCTGGCACCAAGACTGAAGGGTCTAGCCACAGGCAAAGGTGATGTCAATCAACCAGCTGATGGGGTTCATTCCATTCATTGCACCTAGGCTCATGGTCACCAGGCTCTGCTTTTAACTATGCATAGTGCCTGCGTGGTGCTAACCAAACTCCTTCCAACTACACTGGAACATTTGTTATAGTCTGCTTGCAAGGTGGGAAGGATGAAGTAAGACATATGCTAAGTCTGTGGCTTTCCTTACTGTAATTTGGGCACTACCGAAATTCTGGCTAATCCCAATAAAAGTGAAAGGAAACTCCATTTAAGTTTGACAGAGGATTTTGCAAACATGGGCACTGTTCCCAGTCTCACCCTGTGGCTTTCAGCAAGCAAGGGACCCAGGCTGTTTAAAATAGCACTTACAGAACCATCCTAATACCTAGGCCTAAAGCTGTGTCATCAAAGGCTGCAGTCCAGGATGACTGCGAGGTGGTGAACTTCCTCAGGAGGGACACACAGCCAATCTGGCCTGCCACGCGTGCCCAAATCAGTCAGGATTGCATCATTGCTTGTGTAGGTGTATCCTTTACTTAGCATCGTAAATCTGTAGAAAACAAGTTACCTCGGCACTTGCAAGAATAAGAAGGGGCTGAACTCTGGGGGTCCTTCCTTTTCAAGATGTATTTCAATTCTAGAAGCTGCAAAGTGTTAAAAGCAAGACACAGAAACGTATCTTTTTGTCTCTGGTTTTGATTCTCTCTTTTGTTCTAAATTAATTGGCAAAATCCTTTTATTTGCATATCTCGCTGGGCTTTTATAATTCTCTGTATGAAATTTGATTTAGAAAGGAAAGCCTGAGAGCCTTTTAAGCTGAGCAGTTGGCAGATGCATAGGACGGTATATAATGTATGCCTATACCATAAAGACATAGGATCAGTAGTGGGTGGACTGTGTATCTCCCTATGCACTTATTTCTATTTTATGGTATTTTAAAATAAGAAATACCATTTAAAGGAGCTGATTGCCTCAGGCTGGCAAAAATTTACAAGGCTTACTTCAAATGTTTTTGCCTAACAGCAGAAAAAAAAAAAATCATGCATTTGAAAGCAAAAATTTCAACCATCCCATTCTTGGTGACCTCTTCTGGGTATTAAGATGCTATTGGCAGACAGCTCTCTTCAAAAGATAAATCTTGGCTTTCTGCAGCAGCAGAATGGCATTTGTTTTCATGTCAGGAGTAATGGTGTTTCTTAGGGACACATTGATTTCACACAGATTTTAGAGAAAATAGCAGCTGGCCACATACATCAGTGATGCCCAGACACCCACGTACAAGTGCCCTGAAGGGGAGGGAAGCAAGTGTGTTAGTCTCAGGGCTAATGATCTGGGAACAGAAGGCATTCGGGGTCCGAGGGCAGGACAGCAGTGAGCCACAGCCCTACAGAGATGTTACAGGAGATATTTTGACTAATCTTTAAGGGCCATCTGAGTTATGACATGTGCAGAAGGGCCAGTGCAGAGCCCTGGTCCTTACAGCAGGGCTGCAAGGTAGAAAATGAACATCCCTCCACCCAGAAAGTTTCCTTGCAGGGCAAGTTTTACCCCAGAAATGCGCAAAGAAATGTTTTCTTGGAAGTTGACAAAACAGTTCCAGGAATGCAAAGTCAATCACGTAAGAGGACAGAGGCTAAAATCCTCCTATCTATTCTCCTGAGACCAGCGCTGGCTTTAAAAGAGTCTTTAAGAATAAAGAAATACAGAAGAAAATATTAACATATCTCCAGGCCACAGAGTAGGCCACTATGAAGCCACAGATGGGAGGGGAAAAAAAAAAAAAATCCATTAAATTGAGGTTTGAACAGTGCCCTGGGCTCTTACTCATGAACGTTGCTGAGGTTTTTATTAAAAAAACCTCACCCAAACCACACTAGGAGCTTCCTGGGTTTGATAGTGCAGCCCAGAGCCACTTGTTTTCCCTGCTGGGTCAAAGCCACACAGCCCCAGCAGTCCCAGGGCTGGTAAAACCAGGTATTACTCCACCTCAGCAGATCATCTTGGGTACTGACCAGTAGCTGCTGTGGCAGAAGGATGAGCAAAGACTCTTTGGTAGACAATGTGAGATGCTCACAGGGGAGCAGCTGGTTTCAGCTCCTCTTCTGCCGTCTTACATTTATATACAGGATGGTTGGTGTGATATTTAAACAGATGGTTATTCCAAGCATGACTGCTTCTTTGGGGGATAATAATGCCATTAATGGAATCTGGGAAGGAGACACAGCTCGCCAGCACTGAGGAGCCCACTTCAGGATAAAACAGACTTCATGCAGAAACAACCCCAAACCTATTTGCAATGTCTCCCTGGTTTTGGCACCGTCCCCTTCCCAATCCAATCTTATTAACGAATATAATGACTGGGCAAATATTGAAATTAGTTTGCCAGCTGGTTTGAGTATCTATTTCTGAAAACATCTTAATCTTCTGGAAAAGCTCATAATTTTTAATGCAGTTGGCAACACAGTCTTTTAGAAATTGGTACCAACACAGGCTTAAGAGGTTTTTAATACTATTCTTTTTCATTTCAGATCAGAGCACTAGAATTACTGAGGTTTTTAAACATGACATGTATTTGCTTTTATAGAATTAAACTAAAACATGACAAAGCCTTAAATATTTATTAATGCTTTTTTTTTTTCTTCCAAATTGAAAACAGTGCAGTAATGACAAAACATCCAGGACTTGCTGCATTCCAGATTAAGTCATTAACCAGCAGCCCTATGTTATACTTTGGGGGCATTTTGGCTGGTAAAAGGTTTTCTTCAAGTTTGCAAATCTTGGACCAGATAATAATAGTTTGTGGTGTTCGTTGGTGAGAACGTTTTACTGATAACACCATTCGTATCATATTCTCATTCACAGTGTTTTACCAGACCTATCAAATTCCACAGGTTCACTGCTGCTGGAATGAGTCCTCAATTTTAAGGAAGAGCAGTTTCAGCAGTTGTTGGGGTTTTGACTGTAGGAGTGTTTTATTAAGCTCAGGTAGGAGTAGCCCAAGGGAGAGGAACATCCTGGGTTTTGCCATCAACCTGAAGCACACAGTGTGCAGGTCTGAAAGTGTTTACAAAGCTGTAGAAATTCTCAAGGACTTTCTCCAGGGCAAAAAGAGTGAGGACTCTACTTTTCAGGCACTCAGTAGCCACTATCTCCATGTATCCGAATTGCTGGTCTTAAACTGGTACCAGTCCCCTTCACTCAAGTGAACTTAATTCCTATTGTCAGGGTCAAGATGATAGATCAGTCCTCTCATTTACTGATATTAATGTAATTTCCAGTTAAGATCTCACTAAGCCTGTTTGGCAGCTTTAGATGGGTATGCAATCTCAAAATAAACATGCGGCTGGCCTTTCAGCTCCCGATCTCCTGCAGGACAGAGTTGGCATAAGGAGAGCAATTGCTATGACCCATACTTCCCTTACTGCTCTTATCTCATGCACTTGAAACATATCTCCTAGTGACAGAGGAAAGAGCAGAGCTGGCTCAAAATGTTGCTGTTTTTAGAGCGGGGGGAAAAAACAACCAAAAAAACCAGGAATGCCAATTTTTCCGCAATTCATTAAAAAGAAAACGTCCCAAGAATCTTTTATGCAAGAATCAGATTTTTTGAAGCAAAATCAGAAAGCAGACTCCCAAAGCAGTCTGTAAGAGCAAACATGGCAGTTTCATAAAAAAATATTTATTTTTTTTTCTCAGACAGCACGTACTCTATATTCAGCCTCAGACAAACTACACAGTCTGGGGCTCCTGGCACCCCAAATAAAGCTCCCCGGCTTCATGTCAAGCCTCAGTGGTAGCCAAAGGTCTCCAAAAAGCAGAATATTTATTTCATCTTATTTTCACAGAAACTAAATTCAAGGTAATTCCCACTGAAATGAAGTACGCTCTAGCGAGCCCAATGAAGACAACTGTGAGAGTTCATCCCTCTCTGCATCAAGTACAGCCTAGGAGAGGCTTCAGAGTCCTATTCCAGGGCTGGATGCTCTGTTATTACTGCCTGTCAATATTGTCATATTGCCTCTGCTTATACCGGAGCATAAAAAAGGCCACGTAAAGGAACAGATTTAGGGTGACAATTAATATAAATCTGGCTTCAAGGCATAAAGCCTAGATGTTCTTCACTCATCACCAAACAGCAAAAGTTTTTCCAGCTTCTGAAATAGCACAGAGCTGCTGATCTATGGATTATACTGCAGGGCCCAGCTTTTTCAGTGTGGTGACTTAAAAAGGTGAGGAACCACTTGGCGACACGCAACAGAGGTTTGTCTGTAGTGGTAGGGTTAGGTTAGACTGGCACTTTGCAGAAGAGGGAGTGATGCTTTGGGCAAGGAGCTGCAATTCACTTCTCCTTTTCTGAATTGCTGTTATTAGCACTGTGATTGGACCCAGGAGCCTGACTGTTGATCAGGACTTCACAGTCCTTAGCAGTGTGCAAACAGAAAATAAAATTGCATTCTCTGAAGAGTCATTGTCATGCTTTTAAATAAAGTCACTAAAGTCATAGCTGGATTCCTTTGAATCTCATTTATAAAATCAAAATCATTATTTTAGAAGCGATGACAGCTAATAAGTGGCAGTCTCTTGTCTTTTTCACTATAAGATGAACCACTTTCCTGAATTACAGGATGATATCACTATTACTCCATTCCACACTCTTCCCTATAGTTTTGCTCCTCTTCCCTCATCCTACAACCAGTGCTGGGAACACCAGCTGAGTACTGGACCAAACAACTTCGAAGGCAAGAAGAATGTTATCTACAGAGCAGTGAAGAGTCTCCTCGCTGTCTCTACACCAGAAAAAAAAAAAATAAATCATTTGCCGCAGCTCACAGCTTCAACTTTTGCAGATATGGCCTAAGTATCTACTTGAACGCACTTCACAGCAAGGCATCCCATCCACCAAATACATAATAGTTGCATTTAAAACCACCCACGATGGAGGCAAACTGTGGTGACTGGCACAGAAGATCTGCATCTTGCTGGTTTCATTACTTTGAATGATAGCACAAGATATTTGTAAGTAACATATAAATTGATTTTAAATGAATCCAAACCCTAGATGTAAACAAAACCAAAATGTTGTATGGTAGTCTGTAGTTTAACCCATTTTTAGATCTCATGTGTTTCTGGGACAGCAAGGACTGAAAGCATGGATCTCAAATGAAGGTGAGCTTCAGCACCTGAGCCACCAGCAGGGTCTGAATTAGGGAAAGCGAGAGGAGCCAAAATCCTAGATACAAAGATCCAGGCATGGAGGATAGACCTTCCTTGGCATTTAAACCGAGTCTGTATTTTAGGACTCCTTAGCACACAACATATGCATTCCACCAACTGAACTACACTAAAGCTGTGGTCTGGCTGATGTCGGAATAAGGCACCCGTTGGTGTCTGTTTTCACACTTAACAACACGTAAGACTATTATTTCCTTGTTTCTGCCTTATACATATCAGAGGGAAGTAAAATGCAACATATACCTGTCTGTCACTGGCAGAGAAACAAGGTTTAGATTAATCTCAGTGTCCAAGAAGTGATGACACCAGTTGCAACAGCTTTGCAAAGGGGCTATGATGGGGTATAGGATGGCTCAGAATTGAAAGTGTTTTTTCAAGGAGAGTAGACCTGAATTTGACCAATATTCCTTATATTAAGTATTGCACCACAGTTGTTTCTCAACCTTCTGAAAGTTTTACACATACAAAATAAAATAAATCACAGCCAATAAGTGTTACGTAAAAAGGTCTCCTTCAACAGTCCTGCATGAGATTGATACCAACTTGTAGAAATAATGAGAAAAGTCTAAACTTCAGGCTCTTCCCAAACAATCTTTCAGAAACATTCAGGATTTTTTAACCAAGCAATTATTTTCCCTCATTCCAAGAGGAAACTCCTATAGGAAAAGGCGGAGAAAACAGGTACAAAGCATGAGCTGGAAACAACACTTTCCTAGGTGGAGTAAAGACTCATATTCCTGAGAAACCCAAGTTTCCACATCTCTAACTCTCAACAGATCCCATCCCTCTACCCCGACTTTGAGCACTGCAGCCCAACAGCATTCATCAACAGATGGTGCCCAAGGAGTTCCTGCCCTGCTACCTGCATCCAGAAAGCAGGCATTGGAGGCAGGTTTCCTCAAAACACATCCAAAAGCCTTAGTGTTACAGATGACAACACTTGGAAGATGTGTTCTTTGTGTCACTCTGGAGCTACCTATTTCCAATAAAGCACTGGGCTGTCTCACTGCAGGTGATTGTGCTGCTGGCTATTGCCTACATGACAAAATAAAAAAAAAAACACAACAGAAAAACAAAAGAAAAAAAATGGACACATTAAGAAAACCCCAACCCAAAACAAGATTAAAAATCAGGATTCAGCTGGATTTGAGCTGGTCTGGGAGCAAAGGAGTTACACTGATGAACTCAGTGAGCCATCCTATGCAAACCCATGCATCCTCCCCCCTGACTACCTCCCCTCTCTCAGGGGAAGCCAGCTGCAATTCTTTATAATAACTAAAGGTAGAATATTTCTCCAACTTGTGGGGTTCCCCTCTGTGCAAGCCAAAAGAGAAGCGAGCAAGATTTAAGGAGGTGATCTCTGCAGCTCGAGGGAATCATTCCAAAGATTAAATCAGTGCTCTGTCATCAGCTGAGCTTAGCACATTTCAGCTGGTGCAGTCATTTAACTCCGTGGCTGCCACAGCCCGAGAGCTGGCATGGCAGGCACTTCCCAGGCTAGGCTTTCTGAGCAGCATAACCCTTTCTTCAGGGAGCACCCTGTGTTGCCACCAACAGTGTCTGCAGCATGAGCAAACACCAGAATGCTTCCTCTCATGCTTTGTGGACAATTTTGTACAAATCACAGCACATCAGAGAGGTAGGAGAGACTCGGGGAGGACCCGAAGGTAACCGAGGGCAAGACTGGCAATGGGCACGGAGCACATGCAAGTGCTGGAGACTTTGCAGGACTGGCAATCTGGGTGCCCATGGAGAAAGAGACCAGGATACACCCTGCCTGCTGCCACAAACTGCAAGGTAGACGCCGGCATGTGCCCATTTACACCAGGGACAAGAAAACTCACCCAGAACCATGCGAGCAGCTAACTGGGGTGAGGAGGTATTGCAGGTGTTACAAAGTGCAGCTGTGAGGAGAAGCCACTGCAGTTTAATAGTGCTAATTCCCCATCACAAGGCTGACAAACACCAGTTTTGAATATTATTATAGCATGAAAGCAGAGCTCAAATCTCCTTCCTGTAGCTTTGGGACTACGTCTCTACATACTTTTAGCAACAAAATCTGTGGTTTGGGGGGTTTTTGAATGATTCTTTTATTTTTGGTTTTAAATCCCTGAGTAGCTGAAGGTGTGTGCAAAGCCTCATGTAGGCTGTCCTCTCACTGATGCACTCTCACACTTGGATGTTTAGCCAAGAATCTTCTTACAAGTTTGGGAAGTTAGTTCCGTTGAGTTTTGCATTTTGTTTCTTCTTAATCTGAAAAATGATTGTAGTAGTCATGGTAATTTTTCACCTACATTCCTTTCTCCACACACACAAACAAGCCTTTATATAAGGTGTTGTACTTCTTTATGCCTCATTTCCTTTACTTCACGAGAAGAAGAAAGGTGCTTTAGAATAAAGTTTTCCCCTCATCCTTTCCAAAAAGTGTTTTTAAATAAGTACAAACTCATTTATTTCCTTTAACGGTCGCCACTTATTTCTTCAAGACAGGGCCATCCACAGAAATTGCACATTCTACAAAGACTGTAAATACATTTAGGTAGAGAAGCAAGGTAGCTCTCCCTGGAAAATAATAATAATATTATAATAATAAAATATATTTCCAAGCAAAAGCAATAGACTGCCAACTGACTTGGAGCATCACAGGTTGTAAAATCCAAAAAAGAAACACCAAAGAAAGGACACAAATAAAATGCTCGACTGGCCCAGGAGCTGAAGATTATTGCTCCATCTCTCTACATTAGCATAGGCTCATTACTGTCTTGGGGTAGTCACCCATGTTGGTGGGGTTATCCATGCTGGTGATGCCCATCTCCCTTGCTGGGGACAACAAAAACAAGAAAGGCTGCAATAAATCCTCCAGATGTAGGAATTCAGACACAGACAATTATTTGCATGGAAGAGCTTAAATATTTTTGATCTTGCCTTTGTGGCAGAGAAACGGATGAGATAGAGTTGGGGGTATTCCCATGAAGTACCTGCTGTTACTCTGTAGCTGTTCTGCCTTGATTTCAAATCAATGGATCAAAGTATTAATCTTTGTGAAGATCACGACACACTGTTTTGGGAAGTAAAAGCATCTGAAAAATTTATATGGGGAATGATATAAAACACTTAAATAAGCCAAAAGACACCTGCTTAGATGAACAATAAAATTATCTTTGGACCAAATAAAATTTAAACCATTCCTCATACAAAGGCACTACTAAATGTGTGTATTTAAGAGAAGAATTTCCCTTGGATACTCGTCCTGTTCCTGTGCCAGTCTTGAGCCCGTGGCTCTGCACACTGGGATGGCCAGAAGGCAGGATGAGAGGAGTCACTGGTCTAAATTGGCCTGGCAGCTTGTGGTTCCTTCTCATCCTGGCACCCGCTGCAGCGTTTAGCCCGGTGTGCATGGAGGCAGACTGCCAGGTAGCTTTCCACAGCATCGCACAAGTTGGAGAAGGTAGAACTTAAGAGACTTTTCTAGACTTTCTACTAGTGCAGAGACAGGCACATCTCCATGCATGAGGGCTTTCATGTCCATGAGACACATTGTGCTCTGTGTCACAACTGGGAGCACTGAGAGAGGCACTCTCAGTCTCAACCCAACTGTGGCACCAACAAAGAGCTCCAAACCTGGCACATGATCTTCAAGGCAATTAACTTCATCTCTTCACTTGTCTGTGCAGCCCCTCAATCACTCCAGCAAGCAGCTAAACCAAGCAGAAGCTTAGTATCAGCACATAAAAATATGTCTGACTGGAAACAACCACTTAGACCAATTTTATTATATGAATAAAGCAGAGGTCTCTGGTAATAAGCCTGTTAAAATATTCTGAAAGAACAAATGCACGTCTTCAGTGAGCATTCTAGTTTTACTGGACTAGGTGCTAGTCTGGGACTGAGGAGACTCTGATCTATCTCCCCAGCTGCAACTGGGGTCCTGGACAACCTTGGCTAGGTAAGGTCACACCCTTACAGCTTCCCTCCCCTGCCTCCTCCATTCAGGAGTCTGTAGGGGAAAACTCTGTAGGAAAGCATTTATATGCTTCATTAGGTGTTTATACAGAGCTTAAATGAAACCCGTTACCCTGAAGGTAACAATAACTTCTGACACACTCCAAACTGAACCAGCCTAAGCAATATTGGGTTAAAAATTTCTGAATATTTTATTCTCACCTAGTTCTTCCCAAGCCACTTCACTTGTCAATAGAATTACTTCTGATTTACACCAAGGAAAACATTCTGAAATGCTGCTACACACAATTCTCATCAACATGGGGAAGACAGCTTTCTCTCAGCAAAATCAGATTATGACATGAGCATAGGTATCCAGAAAGGCTTTCACTTCAATAGAAGCTGAGGACAGTGGGCCAAGGGCCAACATTGCATTTTTCAGAGTAGGTATTCACTGTCTTCTTCCTCCCACTTCTCACTAGAAAGGTTTTATTTCAGATCAATACTTACAATACATTTACCACCACCGTCACTTCCTATTTCGAACATGAAAATCATAAATAAAGAGACTTCATACACCTTTCTGCTGGAGTTTAATACTATCTGGAAGAAAGGCAAGTGGATAACACCTTTCCATTACCAGATCACTGCCTGAATGCCTGCTGGACTTACAGTACATGCTGTGTTTGTGGGCAGAGCTTAATATTGTTTTTTAAAAAACTTATTCCTTGAGGTCTTTCTCCTAAAGATCAGGAGCTTGGCCCTGATAAGATGAATGAACACTGACAGCATTTCTTGAGCTCCAGCTATGGAAACAATTCCTACATGTAGGAGATAAATCACCCCACTTAACTCAGTGAAAATTTTCTTAGTACAGAAACCGGGGAAAACTACATGTATAAGAAGTGAAATAGCTGTCAAAGACTGATTAAAACCAATCTCCAATTTCTCTGAAGAGTTAGTAAATAAAGTATAGTGTTACTTGGCTTTAGTCATTTCAGTTTTTCTTTCTTAAAACAAACAAGCACTGTTGCTTATTCCCATCCTTTCTAACATCCCTTCTCTTCATAATGCAAATCTCATCTGTTCTTCTAGGACTCTCTTAAGACAGTTTTGCTGGCAACAGTTCCCTTATTTTATTCCTCCGTCTTCCATACTTCACTGAGGGCTTCTTCACATACAAAACCTAACTTGATGGCAAACAACCCTGCCAGAACCAGCCACTACTGATCTACAGCTGAGCAGAACTGAAGCACTCAGGAGGATGAAGCAGGGCAGCACTGATTAACTGGCCATAGCTCTTTTCTACCAGGGATTTGGGGCCTCTTTGACAACAGTTTCATCATTCATAATGCGCAGTAAAGGAAGTCAAAGTCCTTTATTTTTTTGCTTCCTTACTTCTTTTGCTTGGAAGACTAAAAAGTTTTGCTTAGTTTTTACCCTGGGGAATAATAAATAATCAGGAGGCGATGGACTCATTTGACACATCCCTTGGTTCACATGCAGATTGAGTATCGGCAGGAACAGCAGGCTTCCCCAGAACATATGTGCAAATATTCAAGAATAGCAAACAACAAGGATAAACATAGTTGGACCAAACAGCTTTGCTGAATGGAAGTGAATGTTTGCAAATGCTGCTTTGCAGTATTTGACCTGCTCTAATGAGCCCTATGTATTCAATAACCTGGCCTTTCACGCAAAGAAACCTTTCTGATGAAGGGCATGCACCTCTAGCGTCCCTGAATGAGCATCTCAGAGACAGCACCAGGTTATTTTATATATATATTGCATATAATTCCCCAAAGCAACCAGCTTAAACACGTATCCTTGATGAGAACTCATATTTACTAATTATTGTCATTCATCAAGTGAATCCACTGAGCTTCAATGCTGCATTAGCATTAGAATTTGACATTGAACTATATGTTTTTTAACTTTCATAATTTGGACCTTGTCTGACTAATATATCAATGATGTGTACCTAGGATAAACCAGGGGAATCTGCGTCAATTGAAGAATGCCAGTAATTTTGAGGGGAACACTTCCATATTTTTCAAGAGAAAGCAGGAAAGCTGAATATTAAGATTCTGGAAAAAAAAAAAAGAAAAGAAAAGAAAAAAAGAAATAAAAATCCCCACAGCCAGCACTAGAAATTTACCTTCAGTGAAAGAGTAATAATATTTATCTGGAGGAGCAGTGGCTCAGAACAGATACTGCCAAGATGAATGATTAATGTGCATTAATTGTGGTAAGGAGTCTTCAAGTGTTTTCAAATGAAAAAATAGGAGATTTGATTAAAAATAAAATAATCTACTCTTTTCATTCAAGTGCCTTTTGAATTTTTTTTGCCTTCTGAAAAACAGAAGAATTTGCATCTAAGTTACATTTTCAGTAAAACACATGGTTCACTAAGCTGCAGTCAATTTCTGACTTTTCAATTGCCAATTTAATAAAAATATAAAAAAAAAAGGAAAGGAAAAGGAAGTGGAAAAGATACAGTCTTGGAAGAAAGCAGTTGCCAGCAAGCTCTAGCATACTAATAAACAGACAAGCAACCCAGAAAGACTCTCCTCTTTGGTAAGATTGGTTTGAGCAGCATCAACAACAGTTGCCAAAGAATGAAAGCAACATCTGGTACAAGGAGTTTGGAACCGGGTTTCATTCATCTCCAGCTTTCAGAAATAACAGACTAATGTTGGTCAGAAAAATGTTTTAGTTTGCATTTTCTTTTATCTGCATGCAGATTGGCAGTAGGGGAGAGGGGTTTTTTTTAGTACAGAAAAATAAGATCTAAATACCAAAAATTAGCCGTTCTCCTTCCTCATACAGATTCACACAGAGTACAAACACAAGCTCAAGTCCCAGTGTGCCCTGCCAGCTGTTGTACAGCCATAACCAACACGCATCGCTGCCTACCTGGAGGAAGTCTGTGACTTGTGCATCACTGGTTGGTGTGCAAGCCTCATCATTCCCAGAATTGTGTCGAGCACCACAAGTAACATCACACACATGCTGCTAACTGCCCATCTCTCCCTGGAAGAGATTGTTCACCTGAGCAGCACTCAGACAGAAGGGAAGGAAAAAAAAAAAAAAAGAGAAAGAAAAAAAAGTCCTTCTTTTCCTTCTTTTCTACCTTTCAAGAATCCTCTCTAAACTCAGACATGAGAAACCTACCTCATTTATCCTTGAGAGCACTGAAATTTTTATCTCAGCATCTCCTTTTCTTTGATTTTACTTCAACACAAGCCTCATTTCTATTAAGTGCTTCATCAGACAGTCACACAAAATGCTGCATAAAAACAACCTAGAATGCATAAATGCATCTTAGAGCTCCTTCAATTTGTCAGCCTCCGTTTTTGTTCTAGCTGCTTTTTCTTAACACCCTGCTGAGGTGCAGCTTGCTCGTTTGAGCAGGGAATTCCTCAGTTTCACCTGGCTCTCTGTATTTTTGTGGCTGACACTGTTTCTTCCCTCAGGAGAAGCAAATGCTTCCTGACAGAGAATAAAATAGAACAAGAAGTTTTTGTGGAAGCTAGCTAATGACATCCTTTTCCCTCTGCAAACTGAGCACAAGGTCAGAGAAGACATTTCTGTTTTGGTTTAGGCATCAGTCCCTCCACTGTGAAAGTGTTGGGAGATTTTTTTGAAGGTGATGCCCAAATCTACCCCTGGAATTTGAAGACAAGATCCTACCATTATAACCAACTAATCCAAACCCCCTATTCAACAGAGAATGGGGAGCACTGGTGTTAATGTGGTGTTACCAGCTCCACCCAAAATACATAAGGAGACTTCAAGATGTTGGCACACTTTACTTCCACAGACCAAGCTTTGGTGAGGAGGAAGGCCGACTCTGTTGCCAGAGGAACCCAGATTTGTTTCATGTCCAGTATCTTACCCATCCTTTCCTTAGTAAAGGGAATATTCCATTACTAAGGCTTTTACACCGCCGCTATCCATAAGCTTTTCCTACCCATTCATTCACAAGGCAACGGATGAGAATCAAACTGCCCATATAGAGAGCAATAAAGCCTCAGACGAAGGAAGAGTCACAATTACAAGTATCAATCTCCATGAAAGATGCCAGGTGTCAGCATCAACGAGAACATCTCCACAGCCTTGACAGGACAGCAGGAAGACAGTGTCCCCATTCTCAATGCTAAATTTAATCAAGATACAATGTACCATGCAAAGCCTGGCCAAAGATTATATACAGCTGAATCTGCCAAGTTACCTGGTATGAATTGTGAACAATTAAATGAAGAAACTCGAATTTACTTTGATATCAGTAGCAAGTGTTCCCTGTATAAGGTACAAAAGCTGAAATTGCCCCAGATTTCATATATTTTGTTTCCATAGAGACTCTTCATAGCTCTGCACAAAGCACAACGCTACTTCCTCAGCACAGCCTGTGAGGCAAACTGTTGATCAACATAAAGGAATATAGGGCCCTGTTTAATTAGCATAAGTCAGGAGAACTCCCACTGATAATTGAGCTATACAGTTCCCAGGCCTGAATTTTATATCTGGGACAAAAAAAAAATATATTTTTTTTTTGAAAGTTCAAGCACAGAGCACACAGCATCAGGAGTTTCCAGTGCCTGAGTAACCCCTCCAAAACACTGCAGGGAAAGAGTGTGCCAGAAGCAGAGAGACCGTTCAAGGCTGGGAAAGTGAGGCAACACCTACGTAGAAGGTGAAGAAGCAGAAGCTGTCAGATCAAAAATGAAAGGGGATAGTTTGAAGCAGAAGGATAAGGTAAATACAAAGCTTAGCTCCAGTATGTACTATTTCCAGCTTGCCAAAAATTTCTCTCTTACTACTCAGTATTTCCTCCATAATTATATGGCTAGATATAAGGCCTGCTGAAAACAGAGGACCCTAAACATCTACTAATTCAGAGCAAGGAATGGTATATTACTCAGTCAACCACACTACAAAATATTCCAGGGTGAAAACAAATGGGCACAGCTGAAAAACTGATGAAGTTGGGAAGTGACAATTATTTCAGATTTGTATCAAGGAACATATTTAAGCAAATGATCTTTTCTGTCATTATTTCCCTTAGTTCTTTCCTTTCAGTAACAGCAACCAAATAATAAAAGGAACTAAAAGTACGTTACGTACAACAAGCAGCATTCCTTATGGAACAGCAGCAGCAGCTCTGTGAAGATAATGTCATCAATCACAGAGAAGAAACAAACACAATTTGTCCAGAGTGTCAGCACTGGACCTTGCTTGATTTTTCAAATGAATATTTTCAAATTAAATCTTCAAAGAATGCAAGCAGAATATTTATTGCAAGCATTACTCAAAGTCTATTGTTTCTTGAAAACAGATTTAATTAAATGCTGAGCACCAGTAACCAAATCAAGTAAATATTTTTTTATTAGAAAGACAGAACCAGAAACCAGAATGAAAACAGGGAAATATAAACCAAAACAGACTTAGGGAAAACTCCTTAAACTTCATTTTAATAATCAACTCTAACTTTCAAACCAATCTTGCTTTCTTCAGAAAAAGGTAGTCATTCTTTGGATCCATCTCCTGGAGGAGCACACCATAAACCTGTCATAGACCTTAATAGACATGACCCACCTAGGGACCATTTTCTACTTTTAATGAGGCCAGGGCCGATTCTGCCACCATCCCCCGAGTTCCCACAGGGGAACATCCTCAGGGGTTATACCAACATGGCTGTACGTTGGTTACCTCTGTCTATCCTTAGGACTGCACTCCTGGTGTGTCGTAAGATTTTCATTTAAACTTCTTCCCCTGTGTCTTAGGTAATATATTGGTTTAAAGTCACAGCTTTACCAGCCCTAAAGGGTATCACTGGGAAAGAAGAAAGGAAGAGATGAGTAGGGAGAAGAGCCAATAACTCCCCTTTATGCACCACAACTGAGCTAGTGTTAGAGGTGCATTAAAGGTGGAAGATTAAACCAATAAAAAAAAAAACTCTCTTTAGTGAAACACATGTGAATAATTTGTGATACCCTTAAAGTCTTAGGACCCTGAGTTAAGCCTGGACTTTTAAAGCTCTCTGCGCAAGAGGAATCAGTTGCACAGAGATTTCCATCGCCCCAGGCTCACCTCTCCCAAAGTCCCAGGACATTGCACCTCACCTAAGCACATCAAGAATCCTACATTCACTAATATATGGATTTCAGGCCTGAGTTGCAACAGTGTGTTACTGCCAGATGCCAGGCATGGCTGAACCCTGGAGCTACAGGAGTCACCCCAGATAGGTTGGCAAGACCAGCCTGTATCACTTTTGCACCCACTTTTGCACACCCATGGGCACGCCAGCGTTAAAGGAAGAGCCACTGGGTGCATTGAAAATGGGTGCTGGTTGACTTGCACCAAATGAGAGATACCCAGTGATTCTGTTGTTACCAGCTTGCCTTCACTTGGATGGGGACACAGTGAATAGATTGGATTGAGGCTAGGTGAAAATGGACAGGTATTTTCATGCACTTCCCTCAAGCAAGAGCAGCCAGTCATTCATGAAGTTTTTCTGACCTTCTGCATAGGGAATTATTCAATCTCAGTTTTACTTTACATATAAAACCTCCTTAACAGAAAAGATTGCCAAGTCCAGAAAATTTTTAAGTGCATTTCATCCTGAACTAAATGCGGCAGTTGAAGTGATGTTGATTTATTTATGTTCAGATCACCCAGGTTAGGACCTGAAGAGATTAGAAAAACATCTCAGAAATACACTTTGCTTTGGATGAGCATTACTTTGATGTCTTTTTATAAAAAGTATGAATAAAACCCCCTACCTTAATAAAAGCTTTATTATTCAAAATAAATGTATTCAATCTATATATGGTTGGATACCTCAGAGAAAAGAATATTGTAAATGCAACCTGACCATGCAAAGTACATGGAAAGTGTAACAGGTGGCTGAGGAAGTGGAAATACATTACCACAGCTAAAATGGTTGTAGAAAAAGGAAAAAAAAAATAATCTTAATTTTCTAATATTATAGGATATGCATACTTCATGAAGGCAGTGGCAGAAAAAGGTGCAGATCTTACAACAACTACTTTCAGTAGTTCCTGAGTTTGCAGACATAACCTTATAGTTGTAGAAGCATATCTATATTTAAGAAACAAAGAGGAAAAGCATGCTGATCTATGAAGTAAGAAAACTATTAGTCTGACTTCAATTGCTTCAGAAGTTGTTCAGAAGGCTAAGCACATTGTGAGTGAATGGGCACCAGACTGAAACACAACACGTGTTAACTACAAGTTGCTGGAATTTGACTGACCCAACATCCTTCACTGTTAGGAGAGCCAAAGGAGATCTGGGCACTGTAACCTTTACTAAAGCAGTAGGTTGCATTTGCAGCAATTACTTCCCAACCTAACTTCACAATTACTTCCTAACACTGAGAACGGGGTTACCTGGATGACATTTGCAAATGACAACAACTTTGTTGGCTTTAACAGGTCATCAGGGGACTGGAGAACCATGCAGGTATGGATGCTACCAACTACTCAATTAACAGGAGTGATATTTACATTTAAAACCAGTATAGAAATAGATTCATTTTGGGATAAAAAATGAATTTCCATTATAAGCTAACATGCCTGTAGTTGGATATGTTTGAGGAGGAAGAGATCTGGATCCTATGACAACTGAATCACCATAATGAAGCCACAAAAAAAGGCCATTGTGACCCCAGAATGCTTCAGAGGACATCCAGTCCCTGGAAGCGTGGTAGTGCTAGATACCACATAGAAAGCACCTGTGAGATATTTATCCAGGAAGATGTACGTAGTTTAAACACAATTTTGAAAAGACAGACTTATTCTAGAAGAGGGTAGGAGGTGGAGGACCATTCGCATGGTTTGAGTAATGGAAATACTGCCTTTGAGAGCTAAATGAGCTGGGTTGATTTAGCCTGTTAAAATGAAGGCTAAGAGGGGATGCGATCCCTTTGCTTCAGGTTTAAAAAGTAAGAAGAGTGGAGGAGTTATTGGAGCTAAAAGACGACATTGTAGAAAACAGATGCTGAATACACTTAGGCTGACAGTCAGAAGGCAGGTTTTAGCTCTCAGAGGAATGGAGCTCAGGGTAACTAGCCCCTAAGAGGACAACCAAGAAAGGAAAATTCAGCCTGCCCAGTGACACAGCCTGATCACTTGGCAAAAGGGCTTGTATTGCTTACCTGCCCTGGTAGGGAAACCTGCTTTAAGGCCTCCATTCCCAAAACCTCTTAAAAAGAAAATATTTGGAGAGTGCACTAAACTTTTTAAGAGGACTACAAGATAGATACTGAATTCCCCAGATAGCAATCTACATTGCAGTTCTGCAGCCAGTGTGGGCAGCCTTAGAAGTAATTTTCTTCTTTTTTTTTTTTTTTGCAGCTTGCCTGAACATCCCATAAAAAGAGGAATTACTACAGTGAAAGAGAGGAATTGATTATGCAGATAGTACTGTCAAATGCAGGAGGAAAACAAACTAGAAAAAATAGAGCAGAATAAATTGTCTCTGCAATCTCACAGTGAGTTACATTTAAAAAAAAAAAAGTAATCCCAGGAGATAAGTGAGAGAAGGGCAAGGTGTTTTTAAAAAAAGTTTCCACTGTCCTTTTATATCAAAAGACATGCTTATATGATTGTATTTTTTTTTCTTGCACAAACACGAATATCCTAGGAAACCACAGACAAATTACCCAAACAAAAAAAAAGCTGGAAAGACTGCTTAGATGAAGAACCAATCAATAAAACTGCTCAGAAGAAATACTTATCTGCATCCTGTTTGAGATTGACATGGGAGGTATTAGTATTGTATGTGCTTGTCTAGTGAATAAGATAATCGAGCACTACCTAAATGCAAAGTAGCTCCTGCAACTTCCCCAGCAGTAAAAACCTACTTTTCCACCTGAATTCCCTTTCTCCTGCAATGCCATCTAGAGGAAACCAGACAGATAAAAGGGAGGGCAGAGACAAAGGGATGAGAAAGCAGCAGATAGTGGGTGAAGCCGAAGCTTCCCCCAGACCTAGCTAATGAAATGAATTAGGCTTTCCAATTTATGAAGCCATTAGAGGAAAAGCAAGCCTTGGCTCTGACGCCTCGCTGGTACTTGCATAACAAATGGCATTTGAGCAGCAGATGACTCAGCAAGAGGATTTCCCACGACACCTTTCTAAGAAAGGCACCGTCTCTGTACTATGGGTCTCTGGCTGCTGAAGAAATCCTCATGAATTGCATCCCTTCTCCTACGATTTAAATCTGCAAATGCATGAAAGGAAAAACCTTAAACACCCCAGATTTGACAAGAGGAATGAAAGGAAAAAGAAGAATCAGGAGCTAAAATTTGCAGCAAGTCGCAGGCACCTCCAGGAAAACCACCAGAGTGCCAGGAATTTGGTTAGGGAGAATTTTAGACCCCAATTTGCACCCTCATCCACACAGACCTTGGGTACTCATTTAAACTCTCTGTAATTCAGCTCCCTAATAATTTATTCTGAGAAGGGTTGCGTTTGTGAAAGACTAAGTCTTTGAGACACTCAGAAGACAGGCACTCCTGCACACTCGGCGTAAGTTTTTCACCATCAGCTTTAGCCTTGTTTTGTACAGCAGCAGGGACTGCAGCCACCAGTTGTTAATTCCACAAGGACTAACACAAGATCAAGCAGTGTTAAAACTTCAGCAGTAAGTTTGCCAAATGCAGGACAGAGCACTAGTGGAAATGCATCACTTTTTACCCTACACAGAATTTAAACCATTCCTCTCAGATCACAGCTCCCCAATACTGTTAATGTACGTGCTCAAGGGCTCAAGCTTTCTACTCAGAGTTCCCCTGGCCTTTATAAATTAATCACAGTCAAACTGGAGGGGAGCAGGGTGGGGAAAAGGGAAAAAGGGAAAAAGGTTTTCAGGAAAAGAATAGTTCAGAATATTTTGTTTTGACAACCACTGTCTGTAGGTTTTTTTTCCTGAAAATTTAGAAGAAATTTTTAAGCCATAAGTTTCATGAAACTAGTAATAAATAAGGCCATGTTGACAAATCTTGATGCTTGTATTAAAAAGTCTGAGGTTGTTGGTGTTTTGTTTGGGTTGGTTTTTTTTTTAAATAAATATGTTATTCAGGTCCAGACAGTACCTGATTTAACAAATTTAAAGGACCTTTTAAGCAGTGCACACTTTAAATGAATTTACTTTTCCAGCAGAAAGTTAAAGAAAAGATAACTTCCTCTCTTCCCTTCCCTTTACCAGAGGGACAGCTCTGAATGCACTGATAAAACACGGAATCTTGTAACTGGCAAATCTCCATTCTGTATAAAATCTATTGTTCAAGGCTGGGCTTGCAGACAGTTTAAAAGCAGGAAAGTATTACCCTGTGTTCAAGGACAAGTGTTACCCAGACATCAAGAACTGAGGGAACGAACAGCCCCAGTTCAGTACATTCAGAGTACAGAAGGCTGCCAGGGTCTGTGGATGGCTATCAATTTTAGGAAGATTTCTTGTACCCATTTTTACAAGAATTTTCAGAACCTTTACAAAGTAATTCATGCTTTATGCTAGTTAATGTATGTTTACCTTTTTTTTTTGGTGGAATGAGCCAGTTGCCTACAAGAAAAAAGATCTCCCTCCAGTCTACCCTATAGCCACACCTAGGCAAGACTCCATCATGGAGGTACTAGGATGGACCTTAGATAGCCTGTTGGGAAGTCTTGGTCTCTGCCAAAGGCGTGACAATCCAATTCCCAAGGTTCTATTTAGGAAAGACGAGTTTGTATTTCAGAAGGTAAATGGAAAGTCTGAGTCATCCTGAGTCAGCCCTACTTTTCAAGAACAGTGTCCTGGTCAGTATTTTATAGTAACAGTTGCTGCCATAACAGTCCCTTGTTTCTATTCTTCCAGGTGAAACTTGAAACACTTTATCAGTCCTCAAGAGGACTTCTGTACATGCTGATTATAAACACAAAAAAAAAATACCATTTCCAAATCTTTCTTACAACAATCTACAGAAACTTTTCCCTCTCCTAACATGGAATTTCTGCAGTTCTTACAGGAACACCCATCAGGAATGTGAAAAACACATGAAGTGAGACAGACTAGTTAACACACTCTAATTTCTAAACTCATAGGGTCACTCCTGGGTCGCTTCCAGTTCCCCACCAAGCACACAGCAGGAACCCTTCGATGCCCCTACCTTACCCTTCAGCCTTTATTGACCAAGTTGCAACAAGGAGATGTCCCCGTACCAGCAATGTGATGGCCTCAACAGCTTCCAGAAGACAAGCCCCATTGCAGGCTGGACACCCGGCAGTGATGATGGTGCAAGGGCCATGCATGGACACAGTGCACCAGGTCCTGCTTAAGAGCACACATTCCCTCTTCCTGAAGGGCTAATCTTGTATCCGTTTTCTCATACAGGCCCCTCTCTCACCTTTTATTTACTTACCTTAGTGTATTAGTGGAAAAAGCCACAAGGAATTCAAATAGACTTCCTAGGCATCAACTGCCTTGGTGCCTCTTAGTAGTTTGCAGGATGGTTCTTCCTCTGCTCTCAGCTTGGCAGCACCCATGTCCCTTACCTTCCCATCAAAAATCCTAAGTCCTTTAACTCTCTGCCTTGAAGCCAATTTGAACCACAGGCACAGAAACAGGCACCAAAACATCTCTAAGTGCAGTATAAAAACAGATAAAACTTCTTTCATGAAGCAGCTACTCTGCTGCACAGACCAGACTGGGACCTCTTCCCAGCAAAGCCACCCCTACATGTAAGAAATCATTTTCTCAGCTTGCTACCCCAGGGACAGCAAGGGCTAGTTTCTACAGTTACACTCTAAAACACAAGATATTATGTGTATATATATATAATTTTTAAAAAAGCACAAACCAGTTAATATTTACAAAGAGAAAGAAATGATGCCTCCTCCTTAAATAACCTGAGCTCTCCCAAGCTCACAAAGGAAAACAGCATATTTGCTGCCTGCACATGAGTGACTCTGACCTACAGCTGCGCATGGGCTAGGGGATTTTAAATCTACTGGGACCTGATTGTGTAGCTCCAGTTCATTCAAGTGTGCACTACAAACTAGTGCTGACAGCAGTTTGGAGCCCTAAATATTTAGTAACACCGGTACATTGTAGTGCACCATTCACAGAACGAGCTGAGATACTGTTTTAATTTGTTCCATCGCAAAACAAGGAAAGTGAAAAATTAGAAATGACTGTAATGAGAACACAAAGCCACTGCTTAAAGTAGATAAAATTTCATCTGATTTTTATCTTTTGTAGAGTGGTTCTTGGAGAATTTCAGACTGTATATGCTATGCTTTTAAATCTGCTCTAGAAAGTTTTCTATAAATACAGGAGAGTTTCAGCAAAATACAATGGTTGGGTCAATCAAAGAGTGGGAACTGCTGCAAAGCAGTGATTATCTCATAAGTATTGCAGAGATGATCATTAGCCAAAGAGCTTATTAGAGGTAACTCTAGCTACTAAACCAGGGAAGGATCGGCTCTGAGAACACTGAGGCTTTGAGGTGGATTCTAAACAAACAGGTTCTCCAGAAAGAGAAAGCAGAGGTTCAGCTGCAAGGGCTGGTAGCAGGTTTGCATCTGGTTCTCAGCCAGGTGGGGACTGGCACCAGAGGCAAGAAGCACAGCCATGTCAGCAAGCACCCACCTCCTCCTGAGTCAAAAAGATTGGAAAGATACCTGGACTCTGTGGATGCTGTACTTTTTTTTTGTAATTGTTTATCTGCTAGCAAAAGATAAGGTTGAAGCAAGAGTGACAGCAAAGAAATACGAAATAAATCATACCCAACACTACTCTTTTAGTACATTCCTCTAAAAAGATGGCTAGACCAAAAGATATCTGTGTACTAACTCTGATTGAGAGATTATTTATGTGCAATGTACTAAAACATAAAAAAATTCAAGAATGGATCATCCTTAAAAAATATATTATTTTTATTAGGCTACCAACATGAGACCATGCTTTGGCTTTTGGCTAAGCCAGGACAGAGGCAAGGCAGCGGATTAAGTAATTCAGAGCACAACTTCCTTTTGGAAAGCTATTTTAGAAATCAAAGGTCACAGTTTTGTCCTAAGAAAAAGGTTTCTTGTAACTTATGCTCCATTTTTATTCCATGAGCCTTTAGGCATCAGATTTCTCTGGTGGCTTAAGCTACGCTCAGTATGTCTCCAAACTTTCTAAACAATTCCCAAAGTAAGCTGGGGAGAAAAATTAACTTTGAAGGATGTTGGTACCCAGCTTTCAATAACTGCTGGAAAAGAGGTGCTTTGCAGGGTACAAACCACTCTGCAAATCTTTGCTTAGACAATCCTTGATGGTGAGAAGTACTGAATGACACTTTGCAAAATGACTATAAAAGAGGACAGAGTATCACAAGTGATGGCTTTAGGGATTCCTTGCCTGTTATTAACACTCTACTGTAAGGTCCCATGGGGAAATCTCAGCATGTTTTGCAAGCACTTCCATTTCATCTTGAAAATGCTTTCCTCTCCCCACACTGTGTTAGATAAAAAAAAAAAAAAAACTTGCATTTTAACGCTGGAGAAAATGGAGCCAAGGGAGAAGAGCCACTTATTTAAGAGCTGTCCTAAAAAAAAAAAAACCCCACAAAACAAAACCAAAAAATCTAGGTAGTTTTCCCTTGAAGTATGATGGCTCAGCAACACTGGTTTGATATCACGGGGTGGTTGTCCTGGGTGGATAACACTGTAAATCTTCCTCAGGACTGGTCTTAATCAGCCTATATCCTGGTACCAAGGAACAGCAGCTGATGTAATTGTACTGTTAAATTACTGAGGTTCACAGTGATATGATGAAGTGGTAGCAGTGGCAAAGGGAGTCCTGGTTTGGTCACCTCAGTGCACAGGGCTTTGTGCATATGCTTAGGGAATGGGAATTGGCACAAGTATACCAGTCCCTGGTCACCAGCTACTACATAGGGCACACAGGCAAAGTAGGATACTGAAGAGTTTCTTAGATCATTTGTTGGTATATCAAAAAAAACCCAAACCAAAACCCACAGACACTGAAGAATGCGGTTCAGTGCAATGCCAGCTTGTCCAGTCTAACATCAACCTTGGAGCAACAGCCTAGATCCAACACTCGTAAGTTTTGTTATTTCTTAAGAGTATATTAAAAGCACAAAAACCAAGACAGGGTGTTAGTATTCCATGGGTGTGAAATTCAAATGCAAGTAGCTAGAAAAATGTCACAGACTGTAATGCCTTTACGAACAGCCCCCAAGGCTGATTTGTCACACATTGCTGGTCTAAAAGCAAGCTCTATTCAGAAAGAGCTATTCCTTAGGGATTGTAATAAAATTTTTTAGCCATCTCTGATTCAGTGCACTTTTAATCCCATAGGAATGGCTGTCATTTCAGGAACTCGTAACGGATGAGAGGAGAGCCTATGCCCCATCCTTACAGGGGAGGAAAAAACCCACCAAAACCCAGGACTGTAATTCACTCAAGATGGTTTGTACTTTAACATTCTACTTCACTGCACTTCATTATCATTAATAAGAAAGTTTTGAACATTTCCCTCAAACACCTCCTTCTAATAGTGATTGTTCTGGACACAAAATACATTTCCTTGTGGTCGTAACATAACAAAATGTTTCACCTCCAGTCCTTCAAAGCTCCCAAACCATCCTGGGCATTCAGTTGTAAGGAAGGACAAGGCGTCCTTGAGCAGGAAGGATAGGCAGCATGCAAATAAATAAAGCAGATGCAATATAGCTCTTATTCCAGATACAAGATAGCAGCTGGTCATGTACACAGGGGATTTTTTTTTGTTTTGGGGGTGCCTAAAACACTTCAAAACAAAATTGATGCTTCTCTATTAGTATCTTAGTTCAGAGAAGGGGTATGGTTTCGAAGCCCATGTTCCCACCCATCATTCCTTGCCACATTTTAAGAGGTTGTTCCGTGATACAGACTAAATGTGAGAACTGGTTTCCCTCTGAATGAAACCAGACTGCAAGGTGCTCTGCAGGTGTGCACCAGTATGCTTCATCTGCTTATGGGTGTGCAGTTCCTAGGACTGGGTCAGAGCTGGCACAGAGCAACTGCTGCACACGTGCTATGAAATGCTTATGGCGTAGACATCAGCTCGTCAGCACCATGTTGCTCTACAGACCTGCTCCCATCGGACTACCTACTAGACAGAGGGAAAAGAGTGACTGTGATTAAGCTGAACTCCTGGGAGGTTGGATACTGCTCCTTGGGAAACTCCCGCTAGCAAGTGGCTGAAACCCCATCTACGTATAATCACTTGGAGATCAGTGGAGATTATTCCCTCAACCAATCTGTTAAAGTTAAATTATGTTCAAGATTATTCTTACAGACTTGGGATAAAAAAAAAAGTACTCGTATCATACATGTGCATCAGGATCCTGTGAAACACAAGTCCAGCAGGTTCAGAGCTCACACCAGTAACTTCAAAAACTTTCAGTCCATGTCTGTCTGGTAGCTGTATTTTGAAGAGGATTTCTGCAAGAAGTAGCTTTATAAATGAAGAAATGAGAGCTAATGTTTTCTAACTAAAGGCAACAGGACAAACCCCTTAAAATTAGTGTTTATTATCAGCAATCTCCACTATCAGAAGAAATTGCCTATTGAGAGTCACATATACACACAGTTTTATCACTTACTAATGTTGCACTCTGAGGCAGTAGTGTTTTTGCCCTTATTAATGGGATATAATGGAGCTTTAGGGCACGTCCTGCTGTTCAAACAAAAGAATTAGCATTTTGCAATAAAGCTCCCATTACGGGAAACCGTAGTCTTTCTCTGCAGGACGTCTCTCAATAAGGCTATATCTAGACTGAGCCTGAGAACCTCCCTGTGGGATAAGTGATCTTAAACCTGCTGACGCCAGGGAAAGCTGGGGACATTCAGTATCCCCAGGTGTCCTGCCTTTGCCACTTTCCAAGATAGATTCACTGTCTGATGGTTGCGATTGTGCTGAAAATTCCCTGGCTGGATTCTCCATGCAAAGCCTTTCACAAAAAAAATCCTGGCCATTTCCTACCTGGTCAAAAACTGGATGGGCAACAGATTCACCAACAGAATAGGCAGGGATGTGGGGGAAGAGGACAACACACAGAACCAGCATATGATGCACCATGTCTTTCACCACAAGGGCAGAAGCAGCCTGACTCCCTGGGATGGACAACTGCAAGATCCACACACTACTACCTGCTGCCAGCTCCTGATTTTCACAGGGACTTGACATCTAAGCCCAAATATTCAAGATGCTGCCGCTCTAACCTTCAAAATGAATAAAACACTCTCTTGTATTTGCCTGTGCCATGATAGCCTCTTGGTTTGATTGACTCAGGAAAGGACAATAACATTATCTCTGAAACATTCAGAAAAATTAGTGGAGTACAAAAAGCTCAAGTAACCACCCTCAGCTGAGCTATGAAAGTGGAAATTTAGCTCAGCCTAAGGGTAGCATATATAATAAAAAGCAGACTTTTTCCTGTGATATAATTCAGATAGCCTTAATGGATTCTTTTTTTCCCCTTTTTACTTTTAAACAGCTGCAGCAAAGTAACTTACAATTATCATATCTTCAACTAAACACACTGTGGGGCTTTTGGGGATCTAGCATGAAAATGTTGTTTGGAAAAAAAAATATTTACAAGCTGCTAAGAGTTAGTGGTAAGTTAATTAAGTGAAGATTGCCAGATTGCCACAAACTGGCATGGGATTCCTAGATTCTCTTCTCTAGATAAAGTGCTCTAACTGATGAAGTTAACAAAAAGGAGAATGAATGAAAAGCTGGTGCACCTGGAGATCTTATGCCAGGACCAGGACCTCTATCAAATGAGCCAGTACTCTTGATGTCCAGTTACATTAAGTAAAAGGGAAGTTATGTCCAGAACAAACAGCATATGTTGTAAGAGAAAGCAAAACAGAAGAATTTTGTGCAGTCAGAAATGAATTCCTGACTGATTCCTGCCCCCAAAGTAGTGAGACTGGTGTCAGTGCTTAAGCAGATAGAATTTTTTTAAATGATCAGTCTCTACAAGATCCTTTTTCTATAAGCCACTTCAGTTTGGCTAGTCCAAAGAAAACAGCTGAATGCACTACTGTGGGCTGCACTCAGTGATCACACTTTTTCAAGCCACAGCTGTCTTCTGAAGGCAGCAGTTTATGAATAAATAAAGCAGCAAAGCGCTCATGAAACCTGCACATAAAGAAACCATCCTGCTTGAGACTGGGCTGTTCCCTTGTCAGTAATAACCCCCAAGAATCCAAATATGAAGAATGCTGCCTCTCCCATCTCTTAGGTTCTCAATTTTCACTTTTTCTTCCCTCTTCCCACTCAATTAAAAAGTATATTCCTTTCATTTAATTCAGTTTTGGGTCCCTCGTTACATCCTGAGCTTGCAAGGGAGGGGCTCCCTGTGTGTCCTGCACAGACAAGTCACCTCCACCCTGGGAACAAGGTGGAAAAAAGGGCTCCAGCACCTTCTCCTCTTCCCAGAGCTACCTGCAGGGAGTCCGCAGCAGGAAGTTTCCTATTTAACACTTGCTACACCCGGAGGTCAGGTAGTCTGCGTTACATCTTTGAGCAAACCCACCCCTTTAGAGCTTGTGTGGGGACAGGTTTTACGCCAATGAAAATCAGTCCCCAGTGCGGTGCCCCACCTCCCTATTCCCCTTGAAAGCTCTTGAACACTGTGCAATTGCTCAGCAAAAGTGTTTGGCTTTAATGAAAAACTAACGGGGAAAAAAGGTATAAACCTGTCAAACAAACAAACTGGCTATCTAAGGGATCTAGCCAAAAGGAACAAGCCTATTAAAGGAATCATTTTCTGCACCAATATGTCACTGCACTATACTCTGTGCATAATTATTACTTAAATCCAGCCATCCCATGCATTATTAATAGGACCAGCCAACCTCAAGTCCCCATGCAACCTTAAAGCAGATATATTAAATATTCCCAACAGGAAACAGGCAACCATCCATTATCAGCAATAGACTACACAGTTAAGTCAATGCCTCTTTTCAAGCAGGTTTTGTTCTGGTGTGACCAACAAGGCTGCTCTCCCCCTCCTCCATACTGCCTTTACTGTCAAATTTGAGCAGCATTTCCTCATTTCTCCATGAAGTGTGAAAGTTTACCCTTTTTTTAGGAGCAACAAAATCTTGTGTAGATGCTCATATCCTCTGGCAACAGAGAGAAACTTAAGCAAATTGATAACAGAAAAAGAAGAGGTAGTGGGGTATCAGGGCTAAAGGATTAAGAATGGGAGAAAGGGGAGGAATAGCAACATTCTTATTGCAGCTGAGGGCAATGGAGACATTTGTATGTTGTTCATGAATCTACCATAGCTATAAACTTGTTATTAAATACAGACATGGGCTAATCTACCATTTTAGAATTCAACATTACTCAGACGTGGGCAGCCATGATTCTTATCCCTCCTAAAGTTGCTCTGTACTCCACTAGTTAGTATTCCTAACTGCTTGTGCTCAGTTTAATAGTAGTAGCTTTTACAAGGACACACCACTAACGGAATCCATGAGTGAAGTGCTGTTTTTTCACGAGTGGGAGGGTCCTTTCTCATGCAGGGGCACGGACCAGAGCTAACACGCTCCAAGTGTGGGTAAGGGAATTTCTTTCTCAAAAGAGAATCTGGGTCCAAACCCTCTCCTTCGAAAATACACAGGTTTTACATAAATACATGACAGTAGACAGTGCAAATTTTAGCACTTCTTGCATACTCCTGTGCCCTGTACTCTTTACAATTTCCCTATATTGTGAAGTGATTCGATAACATCCCATGCAAGGTGTGATTACAGAGTGATTCAAAATAACAGGCCTTGAAGTTCAAATGCTTCAGCAGCAAACCAAGGAAATGCCCACAAATTATATAGTGGGAGAATATTTGCTATGAAAATGTTTGGTTAGAGATTTACAGGGACAAGCAGTAACAGGAATGTTAATATGCCTTGCTCGAAAAAAATAAAGTGAGGAAAGGGGGAAAGGTCTAAATAATAATGCCATGATCTTTAAAAATGTATTCTTTTCACTATAGAGTACAAAGAGCAGTGAGAATAAGAAACACAGAAGAGATGCTTATGCTGGAGAGTGCTTGGAAGTTTACAGCCTCACTGACTGCCATCAGAGGAACAGTAAGGTACGTTAGATGTGCACTACAGTTTTTGTCTAACAGGTACAACGTGCCTGAAAGACAAAGCTATCAAGCCAGCTGGTTGTGAAGGTAGCCCCTTGGGCTCCTGTTTGTTGCTGGGAAGCCTAGAGTATTTGACGTTTCTTATCAGTAAAAAAGAGCACGAAAGGTTTCCTGCTCACAGAGGGAGGCATGGCAAGCAGATGAGTAGGTTCTCTGAGAGATGCTCTGTAACATATGGTTTGTTGGAGGAGTGAGACAATGTAATAGTTATCAATACCTGCATGTGTACTTAAAATAAGATAAAAGTTAATTAGTTCCAACTTCAGTCCTTCTTTTCTGTTGATAATCCCTCTTTTTTTATCAGTCTGTAAATGACTGGCAAAAATCTAGCCCCAAAATCAAGCCGTTTGAGAACCTGAAGTAATTCCCTCAATGGCACCCTCCACAAAACAGCTGTCTTGAACTCCTGCTATCACGTTCATAATTTACAGCATGAAATACAGTTTTCTGAATTCTTCTCCCACATTATGACAAATACTCCACTGCAGTATTATATGGGGGACAGAGGAGGGGGGAGAAACCAATTCAGAACAGGCTGTTTTCGATATCAACAGTCTAAAGATACTACTGACAGATTACCTGAACGATATATTATTGCTGAACCAAGATGCATTAGAAAACACTGAGTCATGCCACTGATTTAATGAAATTAGTTTGAAATTACAAATTTTCCAACAAAACTCCAGCACTATTGGGGTTCTTTGTCAGTTACTGTAATCTTCCATACACATAGTGCATTTTACTCATGTTTTTAACTTGTTCCTTGCATGAACAAGGGATAAAACCTAAAGGCTGGGGGTCACAGAAGCCAAGGTTTGAAAGAATAAAACAGCAAGTATCACAGTAACATTAAAAACCACAGGTTCCTCACCCAAGACGATTCTTATTCAAAGATCTGCTTTTTGGGGGTCTTAGTTCAAGTTGTCACTGATGGCTGGGGCTTAACCTGCAGGGAGTTTAGAATGTTGCTTGCTAGGATGTATAGTAAAATGAGCAAAATCAAACATCTCAAGGCAACAGCTACTTGTACAATTGAAATGAGCCAGTTTGCAGGCAACTTTAGGTTTACTGCAGGGATCTTAAATCTTGAGAGCTAACCTCACTTTTCAAAGTATATTTTTAAACCCGAGAATGTTAGACAAAAGAAAAAGGCTATTTCAGTTCTGCTTTTATTTCTGTAGTTTGTTAGACATTGTATGAGTGTAGAGAGATAAGATAAGCCAGTCTCAAAGCCTCCTCTTTCTTATGTTTATATCCACCCAGACCTGCAGCTTATCACTCTGCCATTTAACTCCCACTTATTAAGTAAAAAGAAAAGATGAGGGAAGAATTAGGCTGGTTGACCCCCAAACTCCTTTGTGAGAAGGATGTGGTGCAGAGAGTAGAAGGGTTGTTTGAGGAAGCCTGTGAGCTGAGCTACTTGTCAAAGGTAGACAAACCTTTGGAGGCTGAGGAGCAGGGCTGGTTACCACAAGAGAGCAGCCTGCCTAGCTTTGTTTCTTTATCTCTCTTTAGTTTAGCTCCTATTTTAGAGCCCAGAGCACCTGCCAATACTCAAAGGATGGTGCACATTTTCATTTTAATGATTACGATGATCTCTCTGTCTCAACATGAGCAAAAGGCATTTGGATCTCCACATCTCTCTGGGTTGTCTTGTATTTTAGTTCAAGAGTGAGATCTTGAACACATGGGATGTCCCTGCCTATGTACAGAAGAAACCACTCCCTTGGGAAGGTTTCTGTTTATTTTGCTGTCCCAACAGCCTCTTGGCCAAGTCTCAGAAATATCAGGAAAGATATAAAAGCTTTGGCACAAAGACAGAGGCTGTTCTAGGAACAGCTTTGTCCTGAAATGCATCAACCTCTTCTAGCACAGCACAGTCCTCGCGCAGTGAATTAAAGTCAATCTTCTCAACCTACCCGCTGTCTCTACTGAAACAGAAAGGGACATGACCTTAGTAACACAGAAGTGCTACTCTGACCTGAAACTGTACTTTGATATTTCAGCCATGCTGTAAAAAAGAGTAATAAATAACCGAGAAGATGGTGGGCCGGATGCAGGAGGTGGCAAAGACTGACTAAGTTTGAGTCCCAGTCAGAAATTCTGTTTCTAAGAGATAGATTTAAGATAAAAATCCTGCTAAGATAAAGATTCTGCTCATTTGTCATAAGCACTGCAGAAATATGTGAAAGTTAAGCTCGGTGGACAGAACACGAGTGCAGAGAACTAAGTGGAAATTGGGCAGATAAGGTAATAACTATTAACCTTGGTCCAGCCACATTTATTGTCCACCAGCTCTGCAATGCACTATTTGCTCCTCTCAGTATTTGAGAATGGACACAAATGAGGGAAGAGGTTATGGCTACCTTTTGGCTCAGGGGCAAAGAATGGACTTTTTCAACACGCTTCATCGCTCTTAAAGG
Source organism: Xenus cinereus (assembly GCA_025774025.1). NCBI lineage: Eukaryota > Metazoa > Chordata > Aves > Charadriiformes > Scolopacidae > Xenus > Xenus cinereus. Next base: position 13,627,485 of record JAOXJK010000051.1, on the reverse strand, counting down.
ATTCATGACATTCCCAGAAGCAGCAGCTTGCTGCAAGCATTCTCTGGAGCTTCAGGTCTGATCCAAAGCCACACACTGGAATGCAGAAGTTGCCATTTTCTCAAACAGGCAGTGTGTTTTTGGGCACTGATACCAGCTGTATCTCTAGTACACCTGCTGGAATTTGCTAGTGTTTTTTCTTTCCCTACTTTAGATTTTATTCCTCCCACAGTTCTTTAGCATGAATCAAATCCCTTCTGGCAATGCTGTGTTACACTGTGTCCCTTTCAGGAAAAGGCATGCTAGCACGGTGGACTGCACATCTTGAAAAAAGGAGTTGTGGTAGTTCAGAGTCATTGCAACCAATTACACCATCCAATTCTTCACTGATCCTGCCCTTGACACTGAAATAATGATTGGTTTTATCACCCTACACAATCTCTCTATTCCACTTGGTTTTTCAGAGGCAAGAATGCATACAGCATCTTTGTATTATAAAAATCTTTTTTGTGCTGTGCACACTGAGCTGCTCTAAGATATTGTTGTGGGTTTCCACCTAATCCAAATCACTGGGGCACAGTCTGGGAAATGGTAAAGGAGGCTGACAATGAGTTAAGAAAAATGCTGACCAGGGAAACATTGGCCCCAACTTAACATTTTAAATTTCTCTTTTCATCTTAATGGGAGCAGCGAGAAAGAGGAGGTTCTCATTTCCTACACCCTCTCCAATTATGGTAATTTTCACACAGCACCTAAAAAAGTCTCAGGCTGCACTATTAGGAAAAAATCAAGCAAAGATGAGTAAAACAGTTCCCAAAGCAGTTAACTCAGGTGAAGGCTGGTATTGTAGCAGCAGAGAATAAAGCAACAGAGAAGACATTTTAGCCTCAGTGTTCAAGCACATGCTTTCTCAATAAATAACTGTCCAGAAATCACAAATACCAACTAAAAGAGCTCAGAAGAACTGTCCACGGGCATTAAAACACATGGTAAAGCACTGCTTCTGGAGCATTCTCTGACTCCTCTCCTGCCCTCACTCTTCTCATAGCAGTGGAGAAGATGGCCCATATCAAAAAGCCAAGCAACTCATGGCTCTTGCACAGTGTAAACAACTTCCCATGGTCAGAGGGAGAAAATATTTAACTCCTGGGCATATTAAGAGGAAAGAAAAGAATCAGCGGCAGACTACACCTTTGTGCATCTGACTGAGCTTTCTGCCCTTCTCAAGGAACCTCTTCAGATTTCTATTGACTGGCAATCAGCCCATCACCTTACTTATTCTTACTCTGGATCAACCAGATTGTCACAGAGTTTTAGAGGGCAGCTTGAGGTGGAAGCATTTACACCTCCTGAGCAGGGCTGGTTGTGGGCTATTTCTACTACACACTGGTAAGGGCGAGGTGCTGCACAGCCACACCCCCCACCTATCCTTGCATTAAAGACTGTTCATCATCCACGCAGAAACCTTCCTGAAATTTCCAATCTAAATGCATTCACAGTTTTATACTAACACTGTCCCTCAGTGCAAAACACATTTTTTTTGTTTCTTCCTCAGTGTTTTCCCCACCAAATGCAATCACATCACCTTTTTTACCCTTTTGCTTTAAACAGTCTCTTCCAGCCTCCTTCATCCTTCTCTGTCCCACTCCCTTTTGAACAAGTCACAGGAGGTAAAGGAGACTGTTTGTTTTGCACACAACATCCTAGAGCACCTCTGAGGATTGCCTCTTACCTTCAGATGACTCAGTTCAGCTACAGAGCTCTCAGCTGTACAGGGACACGGCCAGGCTGGGTAGCAGAGGACAAATTCTGCTGATGGAGTTGCAGCATGTTGTGCAGATCTCAGTAAAGCATCCCACCAAGCACGTTCAAAACAAAGAAAAAATGCAGAGCAGCACCATTACCTTTTATACAGGGAGAGTAAGCTGCCTCTGAGGGCTTTAAGACTCCCAGCACTGCGAATGTGATTGAAAACAGCTGAGGAGGCACAGCCAGGTGCACAAACAACCCCACACGGCTCTAAAAGGGACATGATGCTACTTTTCTTTTCCTACAAGGACCCCTGGCCTTTCAATTAATGTTTTTCAATGAAATGAAATTAAGTACTTGCATAAGTTTCAGTTTGCAGATCCGCTGGTTTGGATTAGTTAGGAAGGTCTGAAAGCACAGTAGGATGGTACAGGTTGCAGTCAGTTTTGTAAATTGAGTTGTACAGGGTTAGGATAGGACAGAGGAGACAGGTCAGCATGCAAGGATTTATGGAGAAGTGAGCAAGCAAACTTGTTTAACAGCTACATTGAGTCTTGACAGTAACTTCTCTACCTTCAGCTTAAGGAAGTCAGCAATTTATTCTCACTGCCACTTCAGACAGATGGGGCATTCCTAACTCTTTTAGGAACAACTTTAAGTAATTCTAAATTTGTTTTAGAAGCAGACTGGGTTAGTCAAAGGTGAGAAATAAGGAAAGTTTACAAGACCTTGAAATTCAACACCTTAACCTTGGCTATTTTCAAAAAGTTTTGAGTATTATATGCATGGCACTCAACAAGCCGATACACTCCTTTGCCAGAAAAGATGCATTTTAGTCCCTCTTCTGATCTTGTCTTTTAAACATCAGGTCATATTTCTAGCTATTCAGAACTAACCTCAGGATCAGCCCCCACCCTCACCTGAAATAAAGGCCAGCATGTTAACATTAGCACAGTGCCCCAGGTGCCTGCTATTTAACCACTTGCACCTGGAACACCCCAGCCCCTGGCCAGCACAAATTCCCCACACTACAAACAATGTTAAAGTTAACCTACTGATTTTAACTTTTTTTTTTTCTGAACTGAGTCACATGCCAGATTTTCTAAAGAGATTTCATCAGGTTTTTTTTATTTACTTTGAAAAGTATTCATAGAAAGGTAGTTATTTTCCTCTCCCACAGTTTACTAGATCAACTCCCAGCATTACAGGTATCTCACACAACTGTTCCTCTGTACCGGGATTTTTAATTCAGTTGTCTTTCTGCCTCTCTACCTTTTTCTATAACACAAGAAATTTTGGCTGATTTTTCTTCCCCAATATACTGGTATTGTTGTGAACGAACTCTGCAGTGTAGTCATTCTGGATTTACACCACTGCGAAGCAGGATCTATCTCATTAATTCTGTGGAGAAAATATCTCCCATCATCGTTAAAATGAAGCAGAGTAGAATGAATTGGGTAGGGTGTACTAGGAGCCAATAAAGCATTTTAACAAGATGTCCTTACCTGTAAGGCCAAGAAGAAAGAAAAAACATGTACATAGGCTGAATTTGCAAATAATCCTTTCCCATTGATGTAGTTACTGGAATTTGTTTGGTTAATTGGTAAATTAGCTCCCTATTGGAATTTTGTGAGTGATTTAGGGGTAAAATAAATGTCTGGCAATGACTTAAGAGCTGATAATGTTCAGCTGATGTGAAGGAAAAAAGTGCTACCTTAAAAAAAAAAGACAGTCATCATCACAGGCTATATATCCTCATAAAGAAATTGGAGGCTAGTGTACAAACCCAGCCCAAGTTTGTACCCACACCAACACAGGGTGAAGTTCTATTTGTTCACAAGCCCTGTTGTTTCCTCCAGCTAGCTGGATACTGGCTGTTGAACCATTTTGATTTTATGCCCCACATCTCCACACAAAAGGAGAGAAGTTTTCAGTTGTTGGGATGATGCTCAGGCTTCTGTTACACAGGCAGCATCAGGAAGGAAAGCAGTTTCAGACTTAGTGGGAGAGAAGCGAGCGATAATCTTGAACAGAAAGCAGCTGTGCTCACAGTGCCATGGCCTCAGCACTGCCCTGTGCAGCACCCTGGAGGTGCTCTGAGGCCAGGCCTTGAACTACTCCCAGACCTCCCAGGTGAGGACGGCAACGCTTTTTCTTTTGGACTCAGTAGTCCCAGATTCGACACATAATCCTATTTTTCTACAATTTTGCCCCTGTGTGGCCTGCATGAACTATCCCACAGATGTATTATGCTGCAGATACAACCACTGGGCCCGGTTCCCCACCTGCGCTGCTCGTCGCTGTCGGCGCTCCCATCAGTGTTGGTTTGCACAGACCTGGGCCAAGAAGAAATCTCCCAGCTCTGGACCTACAAACTAGAGGAACAGTTCTGCTCCATCCTCACTAGGGGATGTCAGAGCATCCTTCTGAGTTCATCAGGAGGCATAACAGCCTTGAGGGAGGGTGGTTTCCAGACCTGCTCTAGACGTTACTTTCCAAAATGCAGCTTCTGCTGATTCATCCCCTACCGACACTGCTGACTTCCACTAAATGCCAGACCCAGGAATATAAATTACCATTAAGCCTGACAAGGATATACCCTCCGCGACAATAACTCACACATCTGCTGTTTCCCAGCACAAAAGAACATCCCTTTTGCTTTGGCACAGTGAGTGCATCGTTTGGGATTATTAATGCGAGCATCTCTCACTGACATTAACGAGGCTGGTGCACTCTTGCCACGGGAGGACAGCCCTACTCACACCACGGGGCTCAGACACAGAGCAGTCACCATCATTCTCCAGGGGAAGAGTGATTTGTTGCAAGGGACTCATTTCTTAATGTCTTAATTCTCAGCACAAACCTCTAAACGGCATTACTCATCCCTCATGATACACAAGATATCCTAGAAAACAGCCACTACTGCTAGGCTGGATAGAATTATAAGGGCTATCAAATCCGTCCCAAGGCTTCAGAGTAGGAGCTGATCACCAGGTAGAAGCAGGAAGAAATCTCTCCTCAGTGATAGCATTACTCCAGAAAGGTATGGATCAAAGTGATAGTGGAGCTGGGGAGGCAGGGAGGGAACATGGTTTTCTAACATGCAGTGGGGCCATGGCTAAAAAGGAGCAATTGCACTGAATACTTACAGAGGCCCCTTTGAAGACAATCTAAGTGCAGTGTCTTCACCCTTCCTACAGTAAATTTCCACAATGTTCCACCTATCATAAAGCAATCATATAATTCAAGGTTAATGCTTCAAGACTCTCTTAAAGGTACAAACTTGTTATAATGTGCACTAAGTTAATTACAGCTAAAATTATTCCCAGTATTTTTACTTTGGCACTGAAACATCTGTTTGCATCTGCAGCGAGCCTCTCTTATCCCACAGCAAATTGCATAACGTTTTCATTAGCACTATCTAGCAAATGGCAAGACAATATTCCAGTAATG
>JAOXJK010000051.1:13467805-13622293 GCA_025774025.1 Xenus cinereus | reverse complement strand
AACAGATGTGATCTTGTTGAAATCTCTCCCTTTGGTTCCCTTTACCTCCTTGCTCTCCTGGAATGAGAGGATATAGAAAAAAAGAATGAAACGTTACAATAAAAGGTAAGTTAAGCAACCTCATTACAAAAAACCTAGAGCAGCAAATGATTTGAAGAAAGGGAGCTTGCATGTTATTTGCACTTGTTCTTGTAGATGTAATGACCAACAATGTGCCTCTATCCAAAAGCTTTACTTTAAATGAGGTAAATGTAGCTGTCACTTTTAAGTAAGATGACTGTCTGCTTTATGAAGGTGTTCACTGTGTAGACTCAGTCACATCTTGCCTAGTACATTTCTTCTTTCAGTCTGATTTCTAGGTTGAGGGTGGGATCTCACAAACTTCTGTCTCAACCCAGTCTTTGGTTGAACTGTTTAAGCCTTTGGTGCCTCACCAGGCTCTGCATCCAGGCATGTCGCTCTGTTGTCTCTGGGTACCATGCGAGTGCTGCTCAGAGATCAGAAAGCTCTTATAAATTCAAAGTATTTCAGAACAAAAGAGATCCAGCAATGAGCATACAGGATACTAACATACTCTGTTCACTGAATATCAAACAATTTCGCAGTATGAGTCCTGACACAACCAAGCCCTCATGGCCTCTCTGAAACTTCTAAGGTCTGGTACAGACCATGTTTCCCTGCACAGACCATTTCTGAACCTTTCTTGGTTTGGGAAAGTCTCCTTAAAATCTTCTTAGATTTTGATAATGCTGCCATGGTGGGAGTTGTCATGCTAGCTTGTGACCCAGCTGTCACTTGATCCTGGATTTCAGCAACCTCCTATGAATTTTTTGTGTTGGTCCAGCATCGCGGCTTAGGTTTGGAGCCAATGTCTAGCTTGCAAGTAGGGAGATTTGAACATGAGTGGAAGACATTGGCTCAACCTGTACCTTGATCCTAAGGGCAGCATGACTGTCCTGATCACTATCCTGCTTGACTATGCCTCACCCAAAGTACTCATCCATCAGGAGTACCTCAGAGATCCTGGTGAGCTCAACCATGCTCCCACGTCCTCTTGTCCTGTTCCCATGCTGCTTAGCCCCAGTGGCCTTCCATAAAAATGCTGTGCATAGCAAAAACACTTCAGGTGAAATGCAAGAGTGGATGAAAGATAGGGAATAAAGCTGAACTTAAGATTGTCTTGTGCATCATGGAGATGTAACTGAAGTAAGCCCCAGATGAACTCAGAGATTACAGGAGCAAATGCCTGAGGGCTGGGGCTGGCACAGGCAGTCTCAGTGTAAGCACACACAGGTGCTGCTGTCAAAAGCAGTAAGAAATTATTTCTTCAGACCAAGTCATTTTCTTACATTGCCTATAGACTATTATTTATTAATACTCAGAGGTATTGGAATAAATCTTGCAACCTGTTTTAACAGAATTATGTTGCTCTCTTCTACCCTTCCTCATTAAGCGAAGGGATTCATCTGCACAAGAAACTCTGATGATGGATGCAGTAAAGAGTAACTTTATGCTGCCGATCAAACACTTACAGCATTCCTAAAATTACAGTGTAGCAGTTCCATAGCTGTAAGAAATCCTTTTTTACTCTTCTCTCTTAGCCTGGAGTACTTCAGGACTTCATTTTCTAAAATCAGTAACTGAGAAGAAAGTCAGATTTAGCACATGAAAGCAGCAATAATGGGAAAGTCCCTCTTACTCTGTTCTTCCTATGTCTCAGTACTGTCCTTCAGGGATCACTCCTAAAGGATTTACCATCCCATACTCAGTTTGTGATCAGAGTCTGAGCAAGGTTTCTTGGGTGAGTTGATGGTCATGGTGAAGCCACTAAAGGTCCAGAGATTGCTGGGCTGAGGCTGAAGGGAACTCTTGAACTACAAAGATTTACTCCAGCTCTTGCAAAGATTGAAAAATTATGAAACTATCGCAAGAATAAACAGTTCATTTTAATCTTTCAATGGATTTTTAGACCTTAGAACTCTCTTTTAAAAACTTCTCTCCACAGTCTTAAAGGCTAAAAAATAAACAAAAGCTTAAATTCTCCCTTAATCAAGTGGGAAATTAAAGAAAAATTACTCTTGCAATGGGAAGAAATATTATATTCTCATACACCATCAATAGCCATCTAGTAAACAGCTCAGATCTCCAGCCCAAATTCTTCTTCCTTGCTTATGCTTATTTCTGGAAATTCCTTAAGCAAATAAAAATCAGCTTGAGTTACCCACCCTGCATGTGCTGATCTGCTCTGTGGATGTGTCCTTGCTGCAGACCTCATTTAGAAGATGTTGCTATAACTCCTCACTTCCTGATCGCTCGATTGGAACAAACTACTCAGTGTCTTCCTTCATAGTCCAGATTCCTCCAGCCTCATGGCTGGTGCAGTGTATTATAATTGTTTTTCTACAGGACACACTGCTAAACTTCTGTTTTGCATCATTGCAAAATTGGCTGGAAAGCAACAGACTTGTGCCAGGCTTTGTGTAAAGTTATTTGAACCATATTTGTATTATGGACCAAAGACACCAACCAAATAATAAAGCTCTTGAAATAAGATTTATGATATGATAAACAAAAAATACAGTTATTCCCGTTTCAAACTGGGCAACTGAGGCACAGCTGGGTTGAGAGTCATTGTTATAATGAAAACCTGCAGCAGATATGAGGTTTGAATCTGACATTGCTTTTCAGACATTACTTGGACTCTCTTATTCTTTTGGTTTATTATCTTTGGTTGATTTTGGTTGATTACTCTCAGAGTGGTCTACACTCTGTTTCTGAATCAGTACTCATTGCCTGTCTTTATTTCTTTCCCTTTTCTTATAACCTAGCCATCTGATTGATTAACCATTCTTTATTTCGTGAATGTTGCCAAACTTTCTATTTGCCTATAACTGTGTTCTTGTGTTTCCGGATCATTAAGCGTGTAAATTAAATTCAATTGCAAATTGAATATATAACTGTGCATATGCAGGGTCTTGAAGAATAGGGAGGACTTTAATGAGAGAAGATATTCCCACATCTGTAATTTTGACCTACTCAGTCTTTCAGAAAGGAATTGCTCAACAGATTTGAAATGGCATCATTTCAAATCATTTTGGCAGCTTTTATAATCAATTATTTTTCTCACATTGAAGTTTTCCTGCAAAAGAAGGGCAATCTTTTCATCCTCTGTTTCTGTTTGGGAATGTATCTACTGCTAGATTGGGATCCCTTTGACTTACATCTAGATATTTTAACTTAGGAATGTGAACTAAATAGATAATATACCTTGCTTTTCAGTGAAAAGAAATGCAAGCATTTGGATACTAGAGTACAGGCAAGAATAGGGCTTTGCCACTCCGGGTCCTGGATAAAGGGGCCTCTGCACTGAAATACCTCACTGTAGTGGCTTCAAAGATGCCAGTTTTCCCCTGAGAATCGCTAAGAAAAAAACAGGATAGGTTGTCCAATCTGGTTAACCATTTTTGTCTCTAATGTAGGATATCCTTTTTGACAGAATTGAAACCTGTGCCCATTCATAGGTGTTGGGAAATTCACACAACCCCAGAACAACAGCTTTTGTATTTTCTTTTCCTCAAACACAAAGGAAAAAATGCCACCCAGTTATAAGGATTTTTCTTCCAGAGTGAATTGGCTTTAATTTTTTGATCATTTGTGATGCAACAACATAAGACTTCACCAACAATGTTTCCTTATTGGACCAGATTTACATCAGTTGCTCATTTCTAACTTCATATTTCACTCGTGGTTCCCTAAATATCATCTGAACTCTCTGACTGTGGAAGTAAATGGGAAAATGAGATCATAGTCAGCTTCTTTGGGATTAGTGGTCAATAAGGGTATACTGGCACTTTTGGCAAGGAGAGAATTTTTATCCTTCTAACCTTCTGCATGCAATGTATCACTTTTCTTGTCCATTTCTTGCATTATTGTTAGGCCATTCTAATACTGAAGAGTGAGTTTGATAAAGCCGCAGTTACTTAAAGAAGACCAGCTTACTCTGGTGTCAAAGCCATAATCACCATTGCAAGACTTCTAATAAATAAATATATCTATCATGTCCTGGCCAAATTCCAGCCTCGTTAATCATTCACAAGCTGAATAAACAACTTACAATAATTAGTTTATAGCATGGTTTTCGCTAATTTTTCTTCTCAAGGGCTATTTGGGATCTGATACTGATCGTTCCGTATGTATTTACTAACCAATTCTATTTATCACATCAACTAAAAAAATATTTTCTTGGTATGCAGTTTATGGTTGACTTGCAAGCAGGTAACTATGAGGGTTTTGAAATCCATGGGATAGTGATGTGTTGGCTTCTAGCAACTAGAGATAACTGTCCATCATATACTTTCTGTGTCTTGGGAAAAAAGAATAACAATCACCCCCGTGAAAATCCTAATTTCAGTGTAGTAGTATGTGTAACTCTAAAAATTACCTAAAATTTTATGTCAGTAAATTTTATTGCCAGTAAAGCAAAATATGAGCATGAAAGGTTCATAAGAATTGCTACAGTAATTGCATTTTTAAATTAAAGAATGATAATAGACATTCTTAGTTTGCAACGTTTGCCCAGTAATTATGCCGTACTTGCCAAAAATTACAGCCTGCAAAACAGTGAGTGAAGTTAATCTTCGCACCTTATCTAAACTTCATGTAATTCCTCAGTACTGTAGACATCTGCTTATTTCACTGCTGCATGAGGCTTTGTCATTATCTGTCAAAAAGTTGTGGGCATGTGGTCTGCAAAGCGCTCTGAGGGTACCGGTGTTTGTGAAAGTTAGCAGCAGCAGCCACTTTCTACTGCCTCTTTTTTCTCAGAAGATTTTGAAATGAGCATCATATCTGACTCTGTTCAGATTAATTTTCAAGGCAAAATATGCAAATAGCCTAGAATTAATCTGCACAGGGGATATGTATGTCTTTTCTTTTACAGATATCAGTTCACCCAGCTTGCAAACACTCCATTTCCAGCTGTCAATTCTGAAGCATTAAAATCAACAACCTTAATTATTTATTGTTCTCTATACCTACTAATAGCCTCTTAATTGTTTTTTGGATAGGATATTTTTAGAGGGAACCATTAAGTTTTCACACTCTGGCATTGTCCCAACCTAGAGAATTAATGAGAGGCTCTTAATTTAGCCATAAACAAATGACTTTATTTAAAACATTCCAGTTTCTGATATTCATTTGAATACTCTAATCTTCACATCCTGTCCTGACATACTGCTGTTTCTAACTATAAGACATTTACTGTATCTCCCTAGGGATGTCCACAGTCCTGCTGCTCCCTGGATCTCGAGGAAGCAGTGAGTTAACCCAGAGTGCAGGGCCGAGGATGTCAACAGTGGTATTTGAGGAGTGTTGCCATATTATTTACTGCCTGTTCTCATTGCTTTACTCTGCTTTAGGCCTTTGCTTTCCCCACCAGCTACCCTCTTCTTTTTTTCTTTTTTTCTTTTTTCTTTTTTCTTTTTTTTTTTTTTTTCCCTCTGGCACCCTAAGATCTACAAACACATCTTTAGGCCTGTTTCAACAGCAGGTGGGTTTAGGGAACAGACCATGCTAATGGCTGCAAGGAGACCCATGTGTGTCTGTGATCAAACGGTCCTGCAGGCACTCTATGGATATTAAATGATTTCTGCGTGTGGGCAGGAGCTCCAGACATCAGCATGAGAGTTCCTAGTGAATAATGGGGGTACCTCAGCCCTGCTTTGGTCCCAGACCAGCTTAAAAACATATTGCCTTAGAGTGATCTGTTTCAGTCCCACCCTGCAAGTGGTAAAGGAAGCATTTAGCTAGGGAGATACACACAAAATGTTATCAGCTAAGCCTTTAAGCCAAGCAAAGCTCACCTGATTGTGCCATGTCTTCAGTCCGTGCTCTAAGACTGAATTCTTCTCTTCTTACCTCCTCCTCCAAACCTTCCCAAGTTTCTCTGCCAGGTTTGTTTTGACTCCTGTATCTTATTTTAAAATGGCTAGTATGGCTATCACTAAATGTAGGTTCCCAATCCCTCCTATATAGAATATAGAAATTTTTCTGCCAAAAGGAAAAGAAAAACAAAACAAAACAAAACAAAACCAAGTTAAATCACTTTCTAGGGGCTGCAGAATAGCTGCTTTCTTTTCCTATGCCTTTTTCCTGGGATTTTCTTTATTTAAAAATAAACAGGATGGTTTTGAAGTAGTCATCAGAAGTTGCCAACTGACAGAAATAAACCATCCTCAAGGAAATCAACATCTTTCCCTGTAGAGATCCACTGAGCTGTAAGACATTTTTAAAGAACCAGCTTTTCACGGCTCTGCTGGTTCAAGCACTACACCTCCTCTCATCAGGTAGGGAGAAGGGTTTAGGAGCAGAGGCCACACTTTGCACTTCCCTTCTTCTGTTGTAGTCAGTGCATATCCCCTTCCTTCATAGCACAAAATTCAGGCAACGGACTAATATGATGACAGCAGATAAGAACTGCCTGCCCTGTCCCTTCAGGCTTGCTTTATTCCTTTCCAGGTAAACACTGTCAGCTGCAACCATGTTCAGCAGAAAAGAGAAGCGGTCAGTCAAGAGCAGAAGAGACAAGTAAGGACCTCTCAAGAGATCACTACCCTACTTTTCTGTAGTAAGAAGCAGCTAGTATGAAATTCCTTGCCTTTACACCACATATTTCTAACAACAAGAAAAAAGATATTAAAATATTAATTTAGTATTAGATGCAAGAGCTGGATTGAGGTTTCAGGAGAATAAGGCTTTGTCCTTACCCCAAACACCAATGTGATCCAGCGAAAGATGGAGAAAACCCCATGTCACTACTTCTATGGGGTGTCTCAGACCTGTCCTGGGCTGACCTCTGTTGAAGATTAAAGCAGCCCTGATTTTCACAGCACTGCTGCTCCTAAGCCTAGGCGGAGTGCCACACCACTCTAATTAAACCAGTTCCTCACATGACAGCTGTGGACCCTTTCCTATCAGTATATCTATGTCCATGCTAGGTCTTGGCTGATATTTTGATATCAGACAGAGCATGTTTTCATGTGGGATATTTTTCATGTCCTTAACTGATTATACTAGACTGGCAAAACACAGCTACCAGATACTACCTGGTACTATTTAACTACTACACTAGGTATCATACATTTGTCCTGGGTATTGCATGCTTGAGGTGCTCAGATAGACTCTCCGTTACAGAGCTACTTGCCTCTCAGCCACCCATATTCCCACACAAACAAGGAGGAAGCCGAAATTTCCTTTTTGTAAGCACATGGCAGAATTAGAGCAAAAGAGATCATTAAAAACCATTTGGTAGGGGTCACTCCATCAACATACTAAGATATTAAGCTAGACAAGCAAAATCAGGAGGAGGTTTCTTCACCAAGAAGCAATGATTGGAAGCGCAATTCAGAGGCAGGGTGAAAGGTTATGTTCAAGACTGGTTATTTTACTCACACATACACAGTTACAACTCCCTTGGTGGGTTCTAAGAATAAAGTTTTTTGTGAATAAGAAAATCCTTGCTGAGACTTTGAGTCCCTGTTGGATTTTCACATTACACATGGGGACTATGACTACAAACCCAGCCTTCCCAAAGAGGGTTGGATGTGTTCATCTCACCAGGTAGGCTCTGGAGAGGGAGCTGACACATTGTCTATATGGAAAGTTTCCATGCAGGCAAAAATGGTGTACTTGGAAGTATGGTTCAGATGTTGGGAGGCAGACACAGAGAACCAGTATGGGCCTCACTCAAGGGTCAACACAAGGTAGAAAGAGACCAAAGCATACATTCTGGTGCGTTTTTATAAAGGAAGAATGAGTCATTTTTGACAGGTGCCACGACAGTTGCAAAGTGCAAGAACCAAGTAAAATCCAAAGAAAGGATGGAAGTTTTTAATGATAAGAAGTCCTGGGTTCTAGTGGTTGCTGTAAAACAAGCAGTTTCTTCACTGAGAGGAACAGGCTGCCCAGGGAAGTGGTTGAGTTACCATCCCTGGAGGCATTTAAAAGACATGTAGACATAACACTTAGGGACATGGTTTAGTGGTGGGCTTCATAGAGTTAGGTTAATGGTTGGACTTGATGATTTTAAGGGTCTTTTCCAACCTAAATGAATCTATGATTTTAGAAAACGTAAACATGCTTTACTCAGGATTTAGACCACCATTGGAATGGCACCTTCTAAGGAGTACATGCTATCTCACCTCAGAGGGTCTTGAACCCTTCTCAGATGCGTAGGTCAGTGCCAAGCTGTCAGGTTGTGACTCCTGTGGTAGCCCTTTCCCCTAGAGTCAGGCCATCCTCACATGAGCTATGCCAATCCCATCTGCTTCAATGCCGTTCTCACAAGGTGATCCTTTCTCACCTAAATGTGACACCACAACACAATCTCCTTTTAATGATATTCCAAATCAGCTTCCAGTTCCCCTCCAGTCTCCCTGGAAGTCAGAAATGCAATAGCTTTCCCAGCTGATTTGTAGGGCAATGCAAAACTTCTACCTCAGAAGGACAAAATAAGGAAATCTGTATTGCCTCCTCTGTCTTTCCCCCCCACCTTTCATCAAGCTGGTTTTCATGGGGTTTGTAACGAGTGAAACAGACGTTTAAGCACCACATTACAGATCCTTAGAAATAGAAGAGCAAAGGTCCCAGATCCCCTGCTGGCATTGCTGGCTAACAGGCTTTCCTCAAGGTGAGAAGAATAGGGCAATCTGATTAACTTCAGGTAATGAAGTGACACATTCATCCTCTCTCCATCTATTCTTGCAACCTTTAAGATGAATAATAAATAAAAACCAAAGTAAGACTTTGTAGGCTTTGTTGGCAAATGTTTCCCCTTCAGCTAATGGCAATATATCTTTACACCTGCTCAGTCAATTTTTAATCAAAAGTAAAAATACTCTTTGACTTTTTGTTCAGAATATCAAAGGCAATTTTCAAAGGTCTTAATATCAGTTAAGCACGCAGACTCTGCTGAAAATTCATGTACATTACCTATTGAATTGCTTCTATGTACGTCTTCAAAAATCTCATCATACACCCAGAGATATATTGTAAGATGCCGTGAATTAGCTGGATATAAGCAGGAATGTAATGTTAGTTCAGTGTTTCACTAGGGCTCATCTATCCTGTTTAAGAAATATGCTTGTCTGCTTCTGGTATTCCATCTACTTTGGATATGATATTATTCACTGAAAATACGCCCTGCAGATAACAAGAAACACACACAAAGCAATTTCACTATAATTGATTCTTCTGTCAAAATAATATAAAAACAGAGTAACTTCATAACCATCTGTAGAGCAAATCCACACTTAGTCTCTAAGATCAGAATTAGATCTCTTGAGTTATTGAAGGTTTATGCTAATATATGAAAAATCAGGATCCAAAGATCAGAATATGTGTCTGTTCATGAATGCAGATTGATTATGTGCATACACACATTACTTCTCACATGTTAATCCCTGAAGGTATCACTATGTGGAATGTACTGTGCCACAGGGCAGCAAATGCCTATATACCATCACAGAGATGCTCCAGTAATTATGTTTCATATGTTGTGAAGTCACCCCACACCATAGATAGGCATGGTGGCATATCTGGATACACTTTCTCCATTGTGCACTGACACTGGTGATGTGGCCTGCCTCAGGAGATGCTGTTCTGGGAGGTGAAAGAAGTTCTGGAAGAATTTTCAGCCCTGCTTTTTTATTTATTTATTTTAATTTTTAAGATCCAATCCCTTGAACATGGATCAGGAATCTCCTATCTGACTTTACCTACAGTAGCATCTTCACTCTAGCCAGAAAACCATTTGGGTAAATGATTCCCAACAGCAACAAAGTGTTGTGAATTTTCTTTTTTTGAGTCCAATTGTTTGGTTGTTTTTTTAGTGGAAGGTATTTAGAATTGCCCACAAATTCTGGGCAATCAGGCCTTGCTCTGAGAGGCTCTTTCATCCACTGTTCTTGTTTATCAATAGGTTGTTATTTAATTTATTGAAAAGACTTTAGGGGAACACATTTAGGAGAAAAATGCAACTATTTCTACACTTACTTTTGTCCATCAAGCCACCAGTACAAAACGGTAATTCTAGCTCTACCAAATATGTAAACCAGAACTTTTCAGACCTTGGAGTCTAGCGGTTTTCTAACAATTCTCTTGCAATCCAAAACCTTCTTTGTAATCTTCCATTTTGATCACTCTGCATGAGAAGTTTCCAAATTCTTTACATCTGTAAACTCCTAAAAATGTTCAGATGGAAATGTGGCCCCCTGGGGTCACAAATTTCAGTCTACAGATGGGAAGCTTTTGTTTTTCCAAGTTATTTTCCATGGGCTTACAAAACCTAATCCTTAGATCAACGGGGTTCCATGGACCACAGCTTGAAAGCCTCCAAAGTAATTCACATAAAGATTACTTTCTCCTGGCATGCTGGAACAGGTGGTGCTCTGCAGAAGTAAATTACATTCTTACTGTAAAACAGTATAAATGATACACAGGATCATAAAAAAATTCAGGACCACAAATCCATAGGAAAGGCAACAGAGATCAAACTCGTGCCAGTTAACAGACTAATGTCTCAGCCTTGCAGTTGTTCCTGCAGGAAACTGAAGGATCAGGATTTCCTTGGCACCTTCAGAATATCGTTGTACGGAGTCCTCAGAAACAAGGGTTATTTCTGTGAAAAAATATTCACATTGGAATATTTTTACAAATAAGACTTCCATGCACTGAAATTTTAGAAATACCTAGAACTGGTTCAAAAGTGAATTAAACAGGAAATTCCAGAAGGAAAATATCCCACCTCCACTAAAAAATTCAAATTTCAACTATTTAAAAGATGCTGATTTTGACCGTCTCTATAGTTGCTTGAAAATAAAGATTTCTATCAAATTGTCAAGAAAAACTCATTAGAATACTAAAATTTCAGGGATCATGGGATATGGGGAAAAAAAACCCAAGCAAACATACAATGCCTGTTGTTCCATCCTCCTTGTCACTGATGAGGCATATGCCCCTGCCAGGAGAAAGGCAATAAACTAGTGATATCTAAAAGGTACAAAAAAGCACACGTGAAACTAGCAGAAATTTCCTTTTCTTAGAACTCGACAGCACCAGTGTCACTTTCTGGTTGGATTACCTGGTTTCTAACTCACAGCTCAGAAAACCATCAACTAGTTGACATGTGTGACAATGTGCTCCGGTGCCAACTTGACCTTTATCTCTTGTAACCCCACCCAAGTGATGACCACCTATGGTGGTCATAATGGGTGCATGTAGTTGTGGTGGCTGCACCTGGTTCAACATGGTTTAGGGGAGACAGATAACAATACACTTGCCATGGGCTAACTTGAACAATACTGGTACTGTAGGCAATATGCAAATATGACTATAGGTCAAACATCTTACCCCCTTAAATAGTGAACAGCCCAAAAGCCTTTTGAGCTCTCCTGCACAGCATCAGGCTGCACGTCAAGATCTCCCCTTGAGCAGGGACACCTCTCAAGGTTACTTCTTGAGATTCATAGATTCCTTGTTGCAACAGATCCTTGGTAAGTGACTAATAACATGCTAAACTTTGAAATCTTATCTAAGTGATGTAAAGGATTGATTGCACGCATATAATCCTTTGGACATAAACTGTTGACCAAGTCTGGGACTAGGATTGGATCCAGCTGCACCTAGTCTCCTCTCTGAGGAGTTTAAAAAGCAAGGGGGGTCCTTTCTGAACCTTAGGTCAACGGGAGGGTCTCACTGACAGTTCTGTATAACCCTGCCCTCTATTACAGTAAATAATCAAGTGTGCCTTGCCATCGAATCTTGTTAAAACACTGTCCCATTTACTATCAGATGTTGTTAAATCCCTGTTTTATATCAATAAATGTTTTGTGGCTTCTTTCTACGAGTGAAGTGTACCACTCCATCCGTGACAAGAATTAAACCACTTTACGCCACAGCTCCCCACCTAGGTCCCCAGGATGATACCACTTCCCAGCCTCTTCAGGAAGGTATGGGAAGCATAAAAACAGTACGACTTTTGAGGTTGTCAGAGTCTACAGTTAGTAGGGCCATGCAAGTTAGATTCATGGACTGGCACAGTTTCTCCAAAGCATCATGATATATATTCTGCATCCTCACATCTTCCTCTCTCTTGTGTTCCCTCACAGCCTAACCCCACACTTAATCACATCTTACTTCCCAAGAACAGGTCTTCCTGCAAGCACTCAAGCCTATCTTGGGAAGGTTCTCATGGTTTCTTCTCAAAAAGCCCTCACAACTCCGGAGCTTCCCCATTCATCTCTCGAGGGTGTGGCATCTCTGAAGGAAAAGCCCAACATATCTGATATATAAATGACACATCTAATAGCTCTGAAATCATTCTCTGGTTTCCTCCATCCTTGCTCATTATTTGGAACACATTGTTTGTTCCCTTTCAGAATTAACATATGTTAATCTATTGGTCATCTCCCAACCTGTCCTGTGTTGTGTTTCCTTTCCAACATTTCCTTTAATCAATATTCCCTCCAGACACACTAAGTGCAGTTCTTTTTATAAATAAATCGGTTGCTCTCACCCAGGAGATCTGACATTCAGACAAACTAAACGTCCCTTTTCATCTAAATAATTTAGGGGATCTGCATCCCTTATCAAAGACTAATATATCAGGCACTGCCAACAAGACACCTTCATTGTTCTTCAGTGTGTATTTAAAATAAATTCCCTGCTTGGCAGAAGTGCTCTGTCGAGGGCCATAGAGAAACAAAGATCTCTCCTCAGAGTTGTTGCACTATAAACAATACCAGCACAAGACTCCCCAAGCCAGAAATAGCTGTTGTGATCATCTGCCCCAACCTGCAGACCCGGAAAAAGCACCCAGAATACCTATGACCGGCCAATGCCTCCTAACTGAGCTCATGTAAAACTGCCAAGACCTAAGACTCTTCTCATCTTCAAATAAATTTTGAATTATCCTTCCTGATGAGTTTACATTTTTCATGTAACCAGGAATTTATGTCTTCAGCTTCCAGTCACCAAATGTTATATCTGCTCAGTTAGTGATGCCTTTGTTCTCAAAAAATCTCTTTCCCATTTCAACTCTGAGAACATCACCTCTGACCTCTTTTTTTGAAAAGTTTAAGCTTGAGACAGGTTTTTCTTGCTTGGATTTCTGTACAAGCTGTCTTTGGAATAATGTTTCTAAATGCTGGATATCAGAGTGAGAACAAACTCCACCTACACAGACAACTTCCCACAGAGCTTTTCTGATGTCTTTCCCCCTCTCCTGCAAATGTCACCTCCAGGGCACAGCCCTCTGATCCTCCATCCCTTTCTCCGGTTGTGGATGGACACCAGCTCTGCATGGCTGCCGTGTCAGGGGAAGCTAAGATCTGCAATAGCTTCTGAGGGCAAACTTTGAGGCTGGTCCATTGAGGGAAAAAAGGCCAAAATTTATGACCCATACAGCACTTTAGATCTGAACTTTGTAGGCTGGACTGATGTCTGTAGCCTCATCTTTAAGGGAAGGTTTCTGGGAAGGAGAACCCACAGTGCTGATCAGAGCTGTTTTCTGTACACAGTGCTACTAGGGAAGAAAAATGAAACCATTCCTCCTTTTAGATGCTGGTATCCAGGGTAATACCTCTTACTTACAAAATGCACTTACAAAGAGCTGGGAAAATCTTCATGTCTCTTCATCACCCCCTCTGTCTGGGTTCACCACACCTACCATAACAGTATTGAAAAAGATAATCACAAAGTATTATCCGGTCTTTAACAACAACCAATGAAAGTGTTGAGGAAGGTAGTCAGTACCAATAACTTCAAAAGGAACTTCAGGAGACATTAATGGAAAGAGCCGCACAGAAAGCAAGCTGCTGCTTCATACCTACTACATGATTTGCTGAAGCCATGGAGCTAAAGGGTTTATTTTCTTCCAGAACTACAGGGCTGAAGGCGAGTAACTTCCAGAGACAGAAACGCTGAACCAGACAAATGAGAAAAGTTTGACTTCTTCAGGTCCCCAGCCATACCACCCCACCTGAGACGTTCTATTTCATATTTCTTTCACTGAAACTGAAACTCTACCAAACAATGTTTGCAAACAGAGACAGGAGAACATATCACTGCACTAGATGCAACTTGCATTCTTCTCTCTGCTAGGAACTGGGGACAGAGAGTGGATGATGATCCTGACGTTGAGATGTGGCTTTTTATGAAATTACTTGCTCTTAATTGAGAGGGAGACCTTCCGTCATGACCAGGCAATGCAAGGACTGTACAACTAATTTCAATCCATTACTGTTAGTGAAAAAGAACTGTTGCCACCTAAACTAATAAGGGAATTTTTCACTGTGTCATTTATATAGTAGAAGGAATTGTAAAATAGCTCCATGACAGATAGTTGTACTGCTGGAGTTTCCTTAGTTTGCCATTGCAAACAAAGGGATCTCAGCCACCATAAAATTAAATTTCTCCACATTGCAATTGTTCAGCAATGAGACAAACCAAATTTTCTGCTAATTGAATGTGCTGAGCTACTTATATATTCATAGTGAGCTGGTGCTTTCAGCACCATCTCACTCCGGCTCTGCGGGAGCCTTCCAAACAGCAGCATCAACTGAGCAGAGATGGCGTGGGGCTAACACAGCCACCAACTCACCCAGAGAGCCTTTGGCATGGGATGGGACCCTAAGGTGCCACACTGGTGGTGGTAGGGTCATGAATCTCCTTCTCCTCCTTGGGAAGCACAGGCATGCTCTCCAGCCCCAGCTTGTTCTCTGGGGCACATTTTCTGAAGACTGCTCTTCCTGCTCTGCAGAAATAGGACTAGATGGGGTAAGACGGCCCCTGATTCCTCCAGTTCACCAGTGGCTTAAGCTTACTTTTTCATAGCTCAATAACCTCCTGCACTTCAGAGCATAACTCTTCAGAAACCTCTAACATACTTGGAGGTTTCTAAACAAAATTCCCCATTACCTGGCACCAAAAAAAAGCACCCTGATTCAAGGTAAGACACCCCTCATAAATACCTGTGCTCTGGTTTCCTCACTACAGGTGGGATGCTCTCCAGGTTGATGTGAGCATCCTGCAGAGCACTGGGATCTTCTCCCGCCAGACAGAGTCATGAACAAACAAATCCTAAATGCCAAATCTCAGAGTCTCTTTCCACATCCTTGATGAGATTTTTCCAATGTTTAACAGCCTCTGACACCCTTGCTTTGAAATCATATCCCTCTCCCCAAGTCCTGTGACCTATGTTTGTCCAAGTTCCCTACATCTGTATCCTCCTAAAGAGCTGTTGTAACACTTGGTGTCTGCAACCAGAACCTCACGAAATATCAGTACTGTGGTTCAGTTTCATTCCAGGTTATCCTGGTTTGTTCATCAGTGAATTACCTTTGCAGATGTGTCTCTCAAAAGCAGAAAACTTGACACCTTTCATCTGTTCCATTACACAAGAACTAGGAGATAATAAACAGAATGAGACAGAGACATAAGGAATACAGCTAGCTTGTAGCCATACAGGGGAATTTGCATACTGCCAGCCGACAGGTGACCAAGGTCACACGACTGCTTTCTGCAAATCTATTTCATATTCACCGTTGTCAAATTTGCCATGTCAGTATAAGTTCCAAAACTTCTTAATATGCCACTTACAGCCCCAGCTACTAGAATTATCCTGTTTAAAAATTTCCGGCTTTCATTTTCTTTAAGTACTTTTCTCATCTCCATGGTTGCACAGAGCAGCTTGAAGCAAGTATACGTTCAACTCAAAATAACATATGTTTAAAAACCCTTATAATTTCAACCCTCTTCTGATCTCTGACTAATAGACTTGATATTTTTTAAAATTTGCATTTGGCCAGATTGGATTTTATATGCGTGCCTGAAAATCTGTATATACATCTGTACACGTACATGTGCACATGCCCATCTTTTAGACACAATCTATCCAAAAGGACATAGAAGAAAATGAAGAAAAACCCAGCAGTGATTTCAAAGATTAATTTGGGAAGACACCCATTCCAGTTCTATATATTGCATTGTTAAGTATAGAAGCATTTCACAAATGTCTGAAAGACCCAGAAAAACAGGCTGCTAAAAAACTATGTGCTGTCAGAAACAAACAGACCAATCTTCAGTTGACTTACTGTGTGAGGTATCAAAAAGCAAAGATTACATACTGTTAGAAGCCAAAGCATGACCTTTCTGTCCTTGAACAACTATTTTGGACAATATATTTGAGCTAGGTATCTACATGTGCTAAGGTATCTAAATTTTTATGATGTCAAATTCCCCAGAAAGATTAATATTGCTGTGGATCTACCCCTAGTCTCTGCATATCAAGAGAACAAGTACCAATGTAATGCAGTTCCAGTTTCTGTTCTGGTAGCTATATTGCTCCTTGGTCAATGGGTTTCCAGAAGATGAATTGAGTTCATCAAAATGGAAAGTGTGGGTCATTTATTAATGATGGAATTGATTTTATGCACAACATTTCAGGGAAGGGCATTCAGACATTTTGCAGCCCTCTATATCAAGGTGAGTTTTATTCTCTATGTACAAGAGGGAGCTCTGCTGGGATTTGCGTGGGCTGCCAAGAGGGCTCTGTTCGCGCTGGTCATGCAGTAATCCACAGATTAGTTTAGTCAGTCACAACATTTTATTTCCACTGCATACCTTTGCTATTATCTTTTATTCTTCTTGTATTTCAGGAGTATTATGGGGATCTTTTATTAACACATATACACAGGGATGAGATTTAATCTCTTTAATTTATTATCTATTGTATTTCTAGTAAACCCTTCTTTATAATATCCAGGCAGCACCCTGATGGTAAATCTCCACTACTGAAAGACATTATGGAACTGCAAAATATTCTTTATTAAATGTTTTATTTTATTACCAAAACTCTTCAAGTGTCCTTAATATATTTTTCAAGCAGTTTTCATTTGGCAGTGAAATGACTGATCCTTGCCTTTGTGTTTGATCCTTTGTCTTAGTGTTTAAACAAGTGAAATCTGTATTCACTCGCAGGTACACAACGTCCCACGGCTTCCAATACCAGACGTTATCCTCATTTTCACTGGTTGCTACGGAGAGGGTCACTGAAACACATTTGGTAGTCAAAGGATTGGGTATGTCCAAAGGATCTCATGAAGAATGGCTGGGTCTTGCAAAGGGGATTCAAGCTTTGGCCAAGATCTCGCCTAGAGCAGGATCTGTCATGGAGGAAATTGCATCTTCCAAGGGTAAGAAGCAAATGAAACAAGGACTTGTACAGAAAGTCACACATTACTCGAGCACTGAAAGCTGAAACGCTGAAGCAAGTGGGGTCTTTTGGTTCCAAGACACCAAAGATAGCTTTACTCACTGCAAGCCTCACTCAGTATGAAGCTTTTCCCCAGGATGTAAAGCAATGCCCGGGAGGGCCTTCAGCTGGAGAAGTACGGCTTCACTATGGCTGGACTTACCATGAGGTGTTACACTGTGCTTGCCCACAGCTGTTTGTGGTGTGCAATTCCTTAAGACCAGTTTTTACAGAACTGTCTCAGAAACTCTTCGAAAACTAGAGCCAACTTTGGAACCTAAGCCAAGCTGCAAGCCTGTTTATTGATGAGCTGCTCCTCAGAGGGACTAAGTGAAATTACCTGTTGGAAAAGACCTCACCAAATGTAAGAGTATCAGCTGGGCTCAGCATATTTCTTATCCCATCTGATATCCATTCTGACTGTCACTTTGCCACAGTGTAGTACATTACTGATGTGTTTCTGTAAAGCAAGCTGAAAAATACTGGCTTTATTCTATGTTGTTCTTGGATTCTTTGGAGTGGGATTGCCTGTATGTTTTAGTTTTATTTAGCACCATTTAGCAACCCTAAGGATTAACGACCTCACAAAAGAACCAAAACTCCTGTCCCAATGTTTTGGACTGGAAATTTTTTTTACTATTTGGCCGGTATTTATCATATATGATACATGCACTGCCAGAACAAGTCTCTATAACCTCTTCAATCTTCAGTTTCCTAGATGAACTTTTTACTTACTAGCCAACATTGTAATTTCTCCTAAAACTTCTACCACTCTTATAATTCCCTTTTTTGTTTTTTTTAAGTGGCAAAAAGAGATTAAGTGTCCCTTCTGAGGCCTATAGGGAGCCAGGAATTTACAGGATGTAAACCCAGGAGTCCTACGTCTTGCTCTGAGTCTTACACTCCAAGACCACAGCAGTCAAACCCAAGACACTCCTTCACTGTCAACCTCCCTAGGAAGCTGGAAGTTGTTCTGTGATGCCACGTTTTTAGCAAGTTTTCTTGACAGTATGACGTCTTCAAGGTTTCAGAAAGAAACCTCAGGCAACACACTGAGTGAAGGGCTCATCTGTTGCCTCCCAGGGGGATCGTATGGTCCCTGCTTCTCTGCATGCCTCTGCTAGGAGTGAGCGAGAGCAAGCTGCCAGTACTGTGCCTATGAAATTCAGCAACAAGCCTCATTTTCAAGTGATACAACCACTTCTAAAGTGTCAGAACAACCTATGAAATTGGCATTTGGGTAAAGAATAGCTGCTGAGGCTGAATCCCTGCAAGGCTGAAGCAGTGGCACTCAGGAGTAGGTCGTACTCCAGAGACACGACCAAGACAGTTTCTCCTTTTCCCTTGCAAAGCTCATAGCCCACATGGGTCGCAGTACCAAGAAGCACTGGGGTTCAGCAGGACTCTCAGCTGAGGGCAATGAGCAGAAATCCCTGATTTCTGATTTGTGCTTTTTCATCCCCATCTTCCTGTCCTTTTAAATGAGAATTTAGGAAAATATTAATACCCAGGAGACGATTCACCACAGAGACTGGGGCATGCTAAGGAGTCATTTGCTTTCCCCCATTTTTAAGCTCTGGTCTCCCACTTTGTCTCTGTGCCCTAGCATCCCCAGTACTCCCCATTGCAACACTGCAGCTCCAGTCCAGCCATACCCTACCAGCAAGCAGTGAAGTGGAAGACAGTACCTGCCATGGGAAGCATAAAGACAAATTGCGGGTTCACTCCTGACATATATCCTGGCATAAGGAGATGCAGGCATGAACGGGTGATGGCAGTTGAACACCCCTTTCCCTACCAAGGCTGTATTTGCTGGGTGTCCCTTGTAAGCCAGGTTACTGCAGCCACCTCTTACAGGCTGTAGCTGCAGCCCAAAGTGACTGTGACACAGGGGCACCAGCTGGTGAGAAACATAGTTGTCTGCCCACTCCATGAATTGGGCATTCCTGAGCATGCCAGAGCTGGGAATAGGGCCCCTTCCCTGAAACCACTCTGAAATGGAGGTCCTTGTTTTCAGAAAAAACCACCACAGATCAAGCCATGTCTGTGTCCACATTTCTCCCCTGTGAAAAACACACTGCGCTCACAACAGCTCTGCTGCCCTAGGACAGTGTAGACCCCAAGACCCCCCAGTGCAATCTGTGGGAGCTAGGCAAGGAGGGTTGTCCAGCCAGGGGGCCAGGTAGGGACTGACACCCCCCCCTTGAGAAGACCACCTCCCCTGGATGGCTTTCCCCTGTACAAAAAACCTTTTCACTGAAAAGTGTCACTTACAGTCCAAACACAGTTTCTGTCTGCTCTCATTTCTCCAACCAGAAAAGCCCTGCTTTTAACAAAAGCTTGAAAAGAGAGAGAGAAAAGGGCTGGACATGTCAAAGGCTACTATTATTACCGCCTTTGTGTGAGAGGCACAGAGGAAGGTGACTGTTTAAATTTCTAAGACAGACAGACAATGATAGGTAGCAGATGGATGGACAGGCTCCCTCTGGGAACAGACAATGAATTTAATTTTCTTACAGCACCGTGTACTGCAGAACGGGGATGATACTGCAGTATGCGTGCCAAGTTCCCTTCACTGGAATGCATCCTGCACAGACCGGACTCTCGCACACAGTATAGATCTTTATATACTAAACAGGAAAGAAAAAGGGCTGACTTACAGCTTTTGTCTTCAAAATCCATTCACAGTAAAAATCTAACAGGAAAAGGAAGACTGTCCCACTTTTTGCAGTGCCAGGAGATGCTTCAGTATAACCAGTCCCTCAAGACACTTCACGGGTTTGTACAGAAATTGCTTTTCTCATCACTGAAGCACAAGCGCTCATTGAGAGAAAGTTAGCGAGCACCGAGCAACGCACGCAGCCGCAGCTTACGGCTGGCAGCGCAGGAGGCATCACCCAAAAGGGGACACCCCCACAGCTCCCTGTCCCCAGCCTCTCCTCCCAGTGCAGGGGCTGGAGTTCCCGCAGCTGATCCCGGTCCTCTTAGCCGGGGAGAGCTGATTAAAAGCCCCGGGTTCTGCAGCCCTCCTGTTTGCCAGCAGTCCCCTTGCTGTCACAGCAACCATCCCCTGCTGTCCCCTTCCTCCCTGCACAGTCACATCCAGCCACCTGCAGTCAAGGTGAGACGTGAGAGACACGGGGAAAGGGGGGAGGGAGGAGGGTTGTTTGAGTCATCCCAGGGACTGCAAGGCCTTTTAAATGACGTTGCCAGTTTGAAAATGGGTTTAGAGCCTTTCAAAGGTAAATTTTAGTCTAAGCACGCTGCTTTTGCTCTCTCTGAAATAATGCATGTACATACACATAAATAGCTCCAGACTGCAGCCAACCCCATCCATCCCCATCCTGGAGCTCCCCAAAACAATGGAGCTAATGCTCCAGTATCCTGGCATGCAGCCTAAGATGTTTCAAGTGAGGCATTTGGGAGTGATTGGTTGTTTTGCTATCAGAAAAATAATTCCCTGCGCTGTGGAAGACAACTCAGCAATGAAGACTAACATAATCCACCTTTGCCTGCATTTCAATTTCAGGTCATTTCCTAAATGAAATACTCGCATAGTACAGAGATGGTGAGTACTCCTGACCAATGCCTGATCTGGAGAGCACATCCTTCTCATTGTGGCCAGTTAGACTGTCCTGTTGATGCCCTACCTTCTCATGTAACAGCCCTTATAACACCAGGGTTTCTTCCCCATGCATTTTTTGCTGTTAGGATTCAAACCACCTGTGTCTCACCTCAAACCTGAGAGCCAAATCCATCTCCCACTGTTGCCCTTGCAATGCAATTGACTGCCCCCAACACTGGAGGCATCCTAAGTCTCAGTACTCAGGACCAGCTAAATATCAACTCTGTGACTCTTGGGATACTCCCTATCATTTAAAAAATAAAATTAAAAAAAAAGGAGAGCGCTGTCCTCAATGTAAACAACTAACTCGGAAAAGTATTTTAATACTGATGCAACTGATTCTAATAAACCCAGACATGCAAAAGTGTTAAAGGCTGAAGGCACAATGTGAGAGGGTGCAAAGGTAAGGGAATTAACATGGAGATACATGTGAAGTCTTCTGCAGCCTGTTCCAAGAATGACATGTCTGGTTGATCCCTTTCCTTCCTTCAAGAATTCCAGCCCTTCCCTTCATGCCCCTGGACCCACACACATTGCAGTATTTGAAATCTGCATGCCAGCCATCTAACCTGGCCGGCCTGGCCATGGTAGCTCTTACTCATGATTCACACTTCAAGTTAACAGGATGCTTTCTATAGGCAGTGAGAAAGGTAAGCAAGTCGGAGCTTGGAGATGCACTTACAACACCGTCTTCCCTCAATATGAGACACCAGAGATTGAGCATTCATTTGAAAGGATTCTATCAGATCACAGTGATCTCTGAGCAGCCCGGAGCTGAACCCTGAGATCTTGACTTGCCCTGTTTGCGGGGACAATGATGCAGGATTGTGCTTAGTGCACTCAGCTCCCTATAGGCACGTTTTGGAGTATGCCTGCAGAGGCAGTCTTAGCTAGGCTGGATCTGGTGACCATCACTGTGATCTGCTCCACTCCAGTGACAGCTTACACATACCACAGTTTAATTACCAACAGACATATTGTTCCTTAGAGATCAAAGCCAGCTGCTAATGGTAGAGAATGCTCCAGTTTGCAATAGAGTTGAGGACTCCATGTATACAGCCTTTGAGCAAATGTCCCACTTCCCCATGCCTTTGTCTACATTTCCATAGTCATTTTCCAAGCACCAAATATCAACACCTAAACCAAGAAAATGTTCATAGATGCTCAAAAATATTTGCTCTTCTTTCCCTTCATACATCCCCTGATCATTTGCTCCCACTTTTGCCTTGCAATAAAGGGAATGAGGACAAGGTTAAAGAAATGAGATGTGAAGAGTGACCTTCCCTATAAACTCCATAGGCAGAAAATGAGGCTGAGCAGTAAATTGGAAAGTACCTGACAGACCTGCCCTCCCAGCTCACCTGGAACCACAAGGGAGGAATAGCAGCTACTGCCACAGCAATCCTGCAGACACTGTTTTCTGTTGACCTCAAGGTACTAGTGAGTATATAGTGCTAGAAGTGAAAATGGGTACGGAAGAAGTCGAACCTTATGTAATGTCACTGATTATTCTTCCTAAAGAGACCCCAAATTTCAATGGAAAAACCCCCTACATTCTTTGAGTGGCAGTGACCTCTAAGAACAGGAGCGCCTGGATCCTCCCAGTAACTCATTCTCACTGGAATGACAGAGGATTTTGTTGTAATCCTGCAACTAAAATCCTCTACAATACATCCACCACCAGCCTGTTTTAGGTCTCAAATTACAATAGATGCTTCACATTTCATACACAGCAACTATTTTCATAAAGGGAATTGCATTGACTGAAGTTGCAAATACTGTTTGACTTCTGGAGAGTTTTTTTTAATTTTCTTGCTCAGTACAAAGAAGATCTTTAAACTTGCAAGTTGAAGTCATTTTTCTTCATGATGCCAGCTGCTGACCACAGGGAAAAGGTCACTGCTATTACCAATGACAGCATCCCAGCAGATCATCCTCTCTTAGCATTTTTCCCTCCTTCATTCCCTGCTTCAACAGAAGGTCAAGCATCACCTCTCCTCCAGGGAGGATAGACTACTAACATTTCATCTTTGCATTAGGAACAGTCAATGGAAATGGCAGTAAATCACCCTTCATGTTCTCATACAGAAAGTTACAGAGGGCAAAGACCATCTGTTTGTCTGGACTCCCATGAGGAGCTGTAAGACAAGAGAAAGAAGTTTTCTGCTTCACGTAAACCTCAATTTTGAATCCACAGCATTACCAAAAGCCATGGTCAAAGCCACTTTCATTCCTAGCTTAGAGGAGATGCTGTTGGAGTCTTCTGCATGGCATTGTTAGCAATGGCATACCAGGATTTAACTGCTCTGGACAAAACCACTGCACTAGATACTGTCACAGACCCCAACGAGAACATAAAGAACCTGTGGTCTCAACGTACAAGACAAAGTGTTAGTGGCAAAGCCCAAATCAAATGGTTGATTGAGATCACATGGCAAGGCCATGCACAGCTGAACAGAGTCCTATCAGCTCACCAGCTGTATTGCTAGCTATCCCTATGACACACTGCTTTCTGCCAAACTTGCAAAGCTTGTCAACTTTTCTGGAGTTATACCTGTAACAGGGTGGGGATGGGATTGAACAGTCATTGCCTGTGCAAGAAGATGTAGAATAGGATTGTCCTGTTGGTCTGCGCAAGGATGACACAGAAATGTGGGGCCAGAAAATTGGAAGTGATTAAGATGAGCTATGTCTTGTCCTTGTTTCCTTTTTCAGATGCATTCTGAAGTCCATAGTTCATACAGAAAACAAATTCAGGAACATGGAGAAATGAAGGGGAGAGCATCTGTCATTCATTTTAGTGGCCAGCCCAGCCCAAACTACAGCACAAATTTTATGGTTTCTGACAAAGACCAGTGATGGTAATGTGGTACAGGTGCCAGGTGTGGAGCTGCATTAATGTATTTCCTTCTCTCAGACATTAATGTATGCCACAGACTGGCAATACAACATATTTGAAACCCCATGTCACTATTCATTGCATTTTTTTATGAAAAGCTGGTGGTTCTTCATTTTTGTTATTATGAGGCATTTCATTTGCAAGGTATGTGGCATGAAACAAGACCCACATAGACTTAAATGAAGGCATATTTAAATAGGTTATGTTTAAATAGCAACTAAGTAGGTGACAGGTTGTGTTTAACGTGTTTAAATAAGCTATTTACTTTTTATCAAGTTTAGTACTTAATCAAATGGTTTGCTTGGCAGGTATAGAATGAGCATCCCCAAGGCAATAGGAGTCAGACAGAAGGGAAAAAGATTGCCTTTTCTGTTGCTTCTGTGGTGATAAAATGGCACACAGGCTTTTTACACATATGTTGGCTATTCAGGCAGATCAGGAACCTCATCTGTCCTCACATGCTTGCTTGCTTGCTTTCTTTATTTTATGTGGCGAGCCATTTGGAAGGTTGGCTTCTAGCCACGACAGCAGCTCCTGAGCCACTGGAGCTGTCTGGTGACCCTGGTACCCACTCAGGCCCCAGGCACGGTTCAGCCTTATCGAGTGTCACCTGTCCTCTCAGACTCATCACTGCCCTCCTACATAAGAGATGCAGAGCAAAAAGTAAGTATTGCTTCTGCTTGTCTAATTTAAATATTTTCCTGATGGAGAAGCTGTTTTGCAAGGCAGTAGCAAACTTGTCTCCATGCAGAAAGAGTAGGCTCGAATATTGGAAAATGACAAGGCTATTAGCATCTGTATATCTCCCATCATACACGATTCCCCCAAAGTTCAGCTCATCAGGAATTACGAAGTCATACATTAATGCAACCTACCCCTTGTTGTACCAGAACTGTTTGAAGACTTACCAATTACTTTTATCTTTATGTACCAGCACACTGAAAAATGTGGGACTTAAGAAAATGAATATCTGAATAACACCAGCAAGTGAACAATGAATCTAGCTTTAAAGAGCTGGCTCATTTGTAGGGTGAAAACTATACGTGATCACTGACTAGCAAAAAAAAATACACATTTCTTTCCTCTTCTTTTCCTGACCCTTCTCAGACTTCTTTGAGACAAGACTGTCACATGAAGAGTAAATGAGGGTAGGGGGAGACTAATATAGATCTGACTTTCAGAGATATTGGAATTAAAGGTTATTGAACATTGGTACATGGTCAGGTCTCCTGAGAAGATACTTATTAGATGTTTCATCACCTCCACCTGTCTAAGATTAGATGACCTTGTGAAGTTACAGCTCCTCTTTCTGTTCTTCTCTAATATTTTTTTTTTCCTTTCCTTAGGTACAGGAGAAGGGTGCTGTGGGAAAATAAAAAACTTTCTTGATGATTTTCAGTATGTATCATAAAAATAAAGAGAAATGATTGGCTGATATGGCAGAGTTTGATAATTCTCTATCTTTTTCCTCTTTTCTTCTGCTCTCCCTATGGCATACTCAGAAGGTGCCATTGCCTTCCCATCAGTTCTTAATTCTTTATTTCCCTGGCATCCAATGTTCAATGACACAGCTGTAACCTCTAGACTGAGGAATAGGTAGGAATCAGGATATTGTGACTTACTAACAAAATAAGTAATTTTTTTGTGAACGGTCTAATTTCTTTTTCTTTTTGACTCTAAGAAAGCAATGATGATTCAGTTGTGTTTGCTTCCATTAAGCTCTGAGAGTTGATGTAGATTTCCTTCTGCTTTCATTGGGATTTCTTTGAGAGCTTATACTAAAATAATGAAGCATTTTAAAAAACTTTCCACCTACCTGAACTCATCTATTTCAGACACTTAGCTGTGTCCCTTTGATTCCCTCACAGTGGGAGGGGAGGCGGATTTGAAAGACAATGTAACTGTTTTAAAAAAAAAAAAAAGTTCTTTTCTCTGAGGCCAACTCACTTTGTGTTACACTTTCTGGAGAAATAGCTTCTAAAATGGCAGATAAGAGCCTGAGCTTCATGCCTCACTCAGGGAATTCTTCTTTTATGGTTGCCTTATAAATATTATTTCTAATTTTAAAACGAGAAAGAAACCAAAGAGACATAGCCAGTCTTTGACAGAAATAAAATTAATAAACCAAATCTTTCCATGAACTAAAACAAGGGCTCCATGGCCCCAAGGGCACTCAGGGCACTAGTAGGGAACCAGACCCTATCTCAACACTGCCATCCCATGCGGCCCTGGACAAGACATTCCTCTTACTGTACCTTGGTTTAGTCTGCTTAATCCAGATTACTATAACTCCTTGTTTCAGAGATGTACCTATACAGGAAATCTATAGAAAGAGGTGATAATAGCCTCTGCCATCAAAGGACCTTCATGCAGAGTAAACATCCCTCTCTGCAGAATCTGGCTCTATAGCTTTTCTTTGCCTTTGGCCAGTTCCCTTGGGAAGCCTGCAGGCTTTGATCCCACCACACTCCTCTAACACGACAGCGCCTTAGAATCAGGCACTTCAGCCTGATTATCTCTCTAAAGCAAGAGACTGATTGAAAGCTGCTGAGGTCCCCTGGCTAAGGTCTCCTCCCCTACTCCGGGCCTCCATGCAGGAGGGGTGTGAGATGCCATCACCTTGCTCTTACCCCATCTCTAGCCCTCATTACCCATTACACGGTGAAACATCCCTGCAGGCGGTGACACACCATTCTCCTGGGCATGGAGGCAGGGGATGCCATGCCACAAGACGAGAGCAGCACATTACTCTTTGCTTTATTGCTCAGAGCCTGCAACACCTTGGAAACACAGTTTGTAGAGATGCCCTTGGAAGGTGAATCAGTCAGAGTTGCTGTTTGCCAGTACCTGTTGTAAGGCATCTCCCTTAGTCTAAATCGTTAGACAGTTTAAGGGCTATTGGACATCAGGCCAGGTTCTGGCAGGATTGCTGCTGCTCAGGCCATAATCTCTCTGCCTCTCATTTGTTCTCATTTGCTCCAGCAAGCAGTGCTCATGACAACTCTGTGGCAGCACATCCTTCAAAGGCCAGCGGCCAGATAAACAAACTGGACTACCAGGTATTTCAGCATCAGATCTCAGCCAAGGAAAGAAAGTACCCAAGTCCTTATAATTGCCTGTTTAATCCCCAAGGAGGGGAATAGAAGGTAAAACTACCTCCCTCCTTGCAAAGCTTCAGGCCTTAGTGGTCATCACTATCTCAGAGAGGAGCCAAGACTTTTGGGACTGTCTAGAGAGGAAGGAGGGGAGTAGGGTAAACAAGGGTGAGTGCTAGGGGAATGGAGGCATTGCTGGTAAAGGGGAAAAAAAAAATCAGAGAGTCAAGTAACAGGGGAAAGTCACTTTTCCAGCCCAGCTTTTACATCAGGGTGAGGCAAGGAAAGAAGAAGCAGGACCACTGGAGAGTTATGCAATCAAACACTGGACTCCAAGTTGCTGGGGCAGCACTTGAGGAGGCACGTCCAAACACATTTCAGAATTTATTCTAGCTGCAGGCTCTGCAATTAAAGTGTGAGGCTTCCCCAGTGAAAGCTACCAACCCCATCTGTAGTGATTTAAACTACAGAAACCTCTTCAAGCAGGTATGATCAGTGACTGAGGAAAATCTTTGCTTGCACAGTTATCTCACTGCATTCACACTTGCTACTGCAGGATTCCTCTCTTCCCTAGCTGGGTTCTTTGTAGTCAACTTAATAATATAGTGCAGAAATGAGAAAATGTTATGGTTTCGCAATATAACCTGTGCCTGATTACCAAGCAAATTTGGCCTTTGTATTAAGGGAACCAAAGCGTTATAAATTTCAAGGTGAAGAATAAGCCCCTTTTACAGCAAGGCAAGGGTGTTCAAAGACATTTGTCCCAGTTTAATTAGATTTCAAAAGTGGGTTTAAATGAGCTTTAAGCCTCCAGACTGCTGGGGAAGCCCGATATTTTACTGCTGTGCCATGTGACGATAAATAACCTTAATGCCTATTCTTCCACACAGAGTTCCCACCTTCTCAGGGCCAAGCGAGCAGTGTATTTATGTTATTGATTGAAACAACAGTTTAGTCTGCCACTTGGTTTTAAAGGATCTACCTGAGAGCAATCAATCCTGTTCAGGTCCACCTCCCTGCCAGTGCGTGACTGCCACCATCACTGACAGCTACACCTTCCTCCCAGGAGAGCCTGGAGACCTTTAAGACAGCAATGCAGATTTAGGCACTTGTCCAGACCAGTCCATTACTCTCTCCAGACCACTGGGGAAATCTGTGTGATCTTCATTGCATACCAGAGAAAAGTGGTGATAAGAGAGAAGCAAAGAACTTGTTCCTTCCCTTCAGAAATACCCTCCGTGCAGGCAAAGCACAGCTTACAGCTATCTTGTGGTGCCAAGGGAGAGAGCTGCAGAGCTGCATGCTTGCTCATCCCACTTCTGAGACACGTGCCTGGAAATCTCAGAACAAGCCTGTTATTCTCCCTATTTCATTATCTAATGGTCCCTGGTTGTGCAGCAATGACATAAAGAGTTTTGAGGCTGACTTAATTTGCTGGAGATTTCATCTGGGTACCTGCAAGAACAGTGCTGTGATTTCTCTTATGTGACACAACAGCAGCTGCTCAGCCCCAGCTCTGAGATGGCTCCAGCCCAAAAGAAAAATGAGGCACTCATTTACATCAGTTGCATTTTTATTTTGGAAAGAAAATAAATTCACTAATATGGCAGGACAAATCCCTCTGATAGGTACATAGAAACAGCTGCCTAGGAAAAAAAACAAAAGAGAAACTATACAGTGGATATGAAGGAATAGGAAATATTTCCATGGATTGACAAGGTTAGCCTGTCATCCCTTAAAAGCATGTCAGATTGTCATTCTGGTGTAAATTCCATATTTATTCCATTCTAGGTAACCAAAACATTTTGGCTGTATGGTACTGTTATGACCTTCAAGACAACTCACATAGATATATGCACGCACATGTGTGCACCCTTTGGGTCTAATTCTGACCAAGTTACACCCGCTTAGTTTAAGTCCTGGTTTGTGTAGCACCTGCTAACAGTGAGTTAATTCCTTCTCTTGAACCTGAAAGGCAGCTGCCCATCCACTTCAAAGAGACATGTCTGAACACAAGTCATCCCAATGGTTTGAATTGGGTGATTCGGGTAATCCTAATGTTCTTAGTCCTAAGGCTCTAACCTTCACTGAGAGCAGGGGTGCTAAATCCCCAGGTCTCTTCACCCCTAACTCTTAAAGCCCTTTACAGAGGTCTTCAGGATCACGCACTCCACTTAAAAAGCGGGGGAAACTGAGGCACAGAAGTAATATACCCACACATACACAACAGTCAGGAAAGGAGCACTGTTCTCAGTTATAGTCTACAGCACACTATGCAAGACCCACAAAAGAAGATGAGCTCAAAGCACCAGGTATTAATTCAACCCTGTTGACTTTTCTGTTCTTATTCCTCTGCCCTCCCTGAATCCTTCAGCCAAGCCCTTATCACTCCTCCCTCAGCTCCCTCTTAGCCTGGAGTAGGTCAGAAAGAAAAACAGATGTGTTCCTTTGGGGGAAAAAAAGGACAGCAGGAAAACAATGAGGTCTTATTGAGTTCGGAACAGTTTAACTTTTTGTTATTTATTTGAAATTACTTTTTTCAATCTGTTTTCAGTTTCTCCAGAAAGTCAGCCCTTGTGAGAACACCCTCAAGTGAATCAGCACAGGATGAAGCATTACCCTGGGGTGAATACAGCAGGGTCTAGGTCTCTGCACAGTGCAAAATAGAGCTCAGACTTTTAAGAGAGGTAAAGGAGGATCTGTGGTGTTAGAGATCAGCCAACTTCCACCAGAACGCCTGAAAAATAAACAGCAGTAGGAGATGGGTAACACCCTACACTGATTAGTCAAAACTGAATCACTTCAAACCACTCTAATTTCTTTTTAATGGAAGAACAATAGGTCTTGTGGGTAGAGAAGCACAAATGTCAGTGTATCCTGATTTTCAGAGGTGTCCATCAGTACCCCATTGGTGTTGCCATAGATAAGTTATGGAAACACGAACAAGTAGAACTGTGATGAGGCACAGGAAGCTGGAAAAAGCAGACTGGAAAAAGTTAGGGCATTTAGATGACTGCTATAAAACCAAGAGGCACACACTGTTCAGGGCTGCAGAAACCCCTGTGCTGCCCCAGATGACAGGGTTAGAAAGTCTCCCTCTTTAGTCAGCACTGCCAGAGTTTTTTGTTGAGTTCTGGAACAACAGCTCAGAAATATGTGGGTGAACTGCAGACAAAAGATGGTCAGAGGTATAGAAAATTCAGTGTGCTATGAAACAATGAAACAGGAGCTGTTCAGCTCAGGAAGAAAAAAAAAAAAAAGGGAGAGAGAGGAAGCACTTAATGTGCTGCAAATAAAAGGTTACTACAGAAAAGAAGTTACCAGGGTTTTTTTGTGGTGATCTGGGCAAGCAGCAATGGGCTTGGACTCCAGTAGAGGAAATTCAGAAACAATTCCTAATATTTAACCAAGAAAAATGGACAGAGAACTAGAATTGCCTGTGCATGAGACATCTGGATTCTGAAGCCATAAGAATCTTCCAAGAACAGTTCAGAAAAACATCTGTCACAGCACAGGGGCACAGCAAGGTGAGTCAATCCTGCCTTTAAACATGAAAAAAAGGCAGAGACTCGTGGCCTTTCCAACCCAATTTTCTGCAGCTCCTGTGACTACTATTGTTAGTGCTTGCCTCACTAAAATGGATCAGTTTCTCATCTTCCTTGAACATACTTTGCCAAAGACAGAGCAAAGAAATAAGGCATTTTAATTGGAAACTTCTCCATTCACCTCCCGTCCATTTCCCACAAAACAGAAAAACAGTCAAGTCATCTCTTCCTAACCACATTCTCCCATGAGGTTTTTGCAGAGAGGAAAAAACCCAAATCCATTAAAAAGCAATATTGCTTTTCTTATTGAAATGAAAGTAACTAAAAAAGTTTTTTTTTCCCCACTGAAAAATAAAGAGGTGAAGGGAGGAGCAGCAGACAGGCTTTATGGACGCGTTTATCTCTGAATTCATCAAGATACCAATGATGCTATCTTTGGGGAAGGAGATGGTCCTGTGTGCTTAACAACCCAGAGTAACACTGTAAATTGGTGAAGGCTTTGAAGTATAGCAGACTCCTGTAACCAGTGGAAACTCTGGTGTGGATGTGGGGTGGATTTATGTAAGCAGAAAGTAATTTCCTTCTCAGGCAAATTCAGCTCAAGTATTTCTGAAGGCTGCAAAATTGGCTTCAGAAAAATCTCATGAGTAGCTGCTTCAAATGGATTATTCAAACATTCTACATTTATGCTATAGTTTGCAACAAGCAAGGGGTTTTAATAATGTATTTCTTCATTCCAAGAAGAGGCTTGCCAAATTCAAATTGGGGGCCAGATTTTTGAAAAGGAGGCAGAGAGCCGAGCCTTTTCTTTGGAACCATACTGAATTAATTCTGAAATCTAATCATGCAAACTCTTTGCAGACATTGACTTTGTGTCTCCATTCTGCAGCTGGTCAAGAAGAATGGTCTTAAACTTTTATATACACGCATACATGTAAAAAAATCATGCATTTGTTTCTAGCTGATTCCACATAAAATCCTTTTTGCAAATATTGATCTGACAATTCTGGCAAGAACCAAAAGCACTAACTGAGGCTAACCGAACTATAACAGAAAAAAGTAGGAATAGGGCTGGAACCAAAGCCACATGAAAGTTTGTCTCCCGTCACTCTTTTAAACTGCTCCCAACAAAATTTGTGAGTCTGGAGGGTATTGAAAACTCACATGCAAGCACAGTCCACAGTCATGGATCATATTATTGTCTGGGCTAGGCAGAGGCTTGGGCTGGAATGTTTTTCTCCTCCCACCCATGTCTTGGACGACTGGTGAAATTATCAGACTTCACCCAGTCCTCTCACTGCTTGGCAAAGTCCATAAAACAGCTTCAGCTATCGGGGAGGTCAATCACAAAACAGAATCTGTCTTTGTGTAGCCCAATCCTGAGAATTTTGCATTACACGTTCCTCACCAAGTCCCTCTGAAAGAGGTTATTGCTACAAGTGATAAATAGGCATTTACACTGCTGCTTTATAGACACAAGCACACGTAGCCCTTACTAGTGATGTCAGGATCCTGCAGCAGCTCAGAGAGCAGAACTAAGGAGAACTCCAAGGACCAAAGCACACTAATCACTACTCTGTTTCCCCCTCATTATTTTATAATAAAGACCACAGGAAAAAAATGCTGCCACTTAAGGAATAAGTTAAGAACCAAGACCCCAAGAAATCCATTTGCAGGCTTCTCCTGAGGACTCTGGGCTGTTCCAGATGCCCAAGATGAATGACATTGCAAAAAGAGATGAGAGTCCTCAAGACAGCTCCAGAGTAGCTTTATTCAAGAGAATTGAATAATCTGTCTGATACAGTAAATTTTGTAATGACCTGATGAATCACAAGGAAGGAGTCTGAAATATTACAGGAGGAAGGGACAGGCAGCAGCTGACTTACAGCTGGCCAACAATGCGCATCTTCTCAGGCAATGATTATTCTGTTTACAATTGTCTCAAGAGGTTTTTAATTCAACTTTTTACCCTTTTCACTAGACACGTTCCCAGCTGGAGCTAAATTAATTATCCTTAGCTATCAAAGTGAAAAGTAAAAAGCACCAGCAAGACTTGCCTAACATCTTAACGTGTTCCACATCTCTTCCAAACCCATATTATCATCCCGAACATAACAGCATAATCAATCCTCCTACATTCTTTTCAGTGCTCTAAGAAGTAGCCTTTTCATTTACTTCTCATGGCTGTGATGTTGCAGGCTTGCATTCTACCAGAAAGATCTTCAATAAAACAGAAAAATCCTTTTGGCTCTTTTCCTCCCCGTACTAATCTGTCACAAAAGCAGCATCAACCAGATCCTGCAAAGACCCCATATTCATGTGCCCTCAGACTGGCCTGAATGGTCCAAATACCTGTGACCCAAAGCTCCTTTCTCTGAGAACGGCACCAATTTCAGTTAACCTGTTCCCACAAGTTAAGGTCAAGCAAGCAAGTTTATTTGAATGGCAGTTCCGCGTACTCCTATCTTCATCCTGAGGTAGCTGTCAAAAATAGTTGAAATGGTTCCAGTCTAAATAGATTAGGTTTCTTCAATCCTGAAAAGAAACAGCTAAGGGAAATATAAAAGTACCCATAAAATCAGCAGTGGCAAGGAAAAAGGAAATGGGTACAGACTGCACATGCACTCTCTCCAAAACAGAAATAAGGGGTATCAGATGAAACTATAAAATCAGGTCCAAAACAATCTAGAGGAGGTGAGTTCTTCGTAAATTTGTACTGGAGCCAAGGAAATCCTTGTTCTGGATATTATGGATGCCAGAAGTTGAGACAGGCTAAAAACTGGAAAATTTCACTGAAGAAAAAATGTACAAAGACAGACATTGCTTTTGTTTTATGAAATCCCTGCACCAAAAGCTGCTGGAAGCAAGAATATTTTAAAAACTACCACTATGCTTGCCTGTATGCTGCTGTAAATGAGATACTGGGCTAGATCCAGCATGTTTAATCTTACATTCTTCTAAAATTTTTTTTGGACAAGACAGCGATTGCTGGAAGGAAAAACAAGGTTAGGAAATAATGTTACTAAATGCTTTCAGTATTCCAGTGAAAAAGGAAGAGAAAGGAGTACTACTGTTCCAAAAACTTCAATTCAAAGCAATGTTTACAACATCCTTCCCAAAACATAGTCATACTTCTTGTTCCAATAGTTACTTTGGTGTCATGCCGCATACATCTCATTACGCTTTTGAGTGAAACTTGCTCTGAAGTGTTATTATGCCATACAGTACACGGTTGTTCTTTATGTGTGTCTTCAAAGAAATCTGCTGGCTGAGCAACAGAACACATTTCTACTCGTCTTAACTCTTTTGCCCTGAAATAGGAAGATCTTTGCCCCCTTCTGCGTGTCACCAAGAAAACTGGTTGTGAAAACGCAGTCAAGTGTCTGAGGAAATCCTTCCTGAAGGCATCGGGGGTTGCATGAAGAGTTTGCACTCAGCTTGCAAGAATTTTCCTGATAAAGAAAAGCCAGGGGAAGGAGGAGACCCAGAATGGCTCTCACAGCCCTGATACCTCTTAAGGATAACAAGCTAACACATTGCTTGTAAGGAAACATATATTTCTAGTTAAAAGATCAGGCTAAGAGCTAAGAGCTTGTTTGTACATGGAAAGCTCTTACTAATTTAAAAGCTCGGCAATCAAATGAACATACATTCAGACTTGCAATGGCCTGTACAAAGGCTGTTGAAGCTGAAGTGCACTTGCTGCTATTGCTCCTGCAACTGGCCTCTGCAGGAGGAACTGTGAAGCAACCACTGCCTTTCCATCCCTCATCATTCAGCACTGGATAATTACTCATCACTTCTTACAAACAAAGGGTGGGCTATTCACAGGACAGTAAAAACAAAGGGAAACAAAACACATCTGAATTTTTGGGAGCAAAATGTAGGAGAAAAATCTCTCAGTTTCATACAGATCGGTTAGGTTTGGAGCTGCCTTTTGGTAATAAGTAAAAATTCTGGCCCACTATTTCTCCAGGGTATGGGAAGGTAGAAAAGGTGAAGTAATCCCCAAGGCTTTAAACAGTAATAATTTCCTATAAATACAACGGGATTTGGAGGGTTTAACTCAAATCTAAGGTGTCCAAATATGCTTCATTTCTAGCCACATTTCTGCAATGTGACACTCACAGCCCCGTAAAAGCTCTCTCAACTCTTCAACTTCTGATTTACAAATTTATTCCTAGGAAAACACTTCAATCACTGAGCTGTGATTGCCTCTTGGGTGGCAGGCAGCACTTGTTTAACTGCTTAGGGTTTGAGGACGCAACAAGAAGAGATACAGCCAAGAGAATTATACCTGGGCAAAACAGCCCAAATCCTCAGGGGTACTTTGGCTCTAACTCTCACTGACACCCATGGCAGTTTGGCCCTAAATAACTGCAGGGAGCTGTGACAATGCAGTTAATCCAGGCAGAGTCTGGTCAGCAGACAGCAGTTAATGCTCTGTCCTCACCAAGAGCGACAGTCTGTAAGGGTCTGTAAATTGAGACACACTCAGTTTTACCCCTCCTGCCAATGACAGCCCCCAGACACAGCTATCAAGACAACCATAACACAGTCAATAGTCTCATTGTTGCTTCACTGGGTGGATTATAATGCGTAAGGCTACCCAGTATCCATAGCAAGTCTAAGCATTAGCACTTAGAGGTCTGTATCAGCGCACTCCAGATCTGAGTAATTCACAGCAAGCTCCCAGCCCACAGACTACTGAGCTTCTGCAAGTCTGAAAAATTAAACTAACAGAACAAAGTGTGTAGACAGACATTATGGGAAGCAAATTATCAGGATTACTATGGTAACAACACAGAGTGAATGATAACTTCAAGCCCATGACAACATATGCATTTTATAGGAAGAGCTAATTGTCTGACTCTGCTCTCTGACACCACAACATATTTTTCACTAAATACCTTGGTATTTGAATTTTGCTACCTCCAGCTACTATTAACATATTTTGCATTCATGCTTTGTATAAATCCCCAGTAATGTTTCTAGTTAAAGTTCCCAAACATACATTTAATTTATATTTAATGAGACAGTGTGAGTTAAGTAAATGAGTGCTAATTAATTAAAGCATATGTGTAGTGGGCTGCGAGGAGTAATTAGTTAACATTTGCAGAGAGTTTTGAAAAATGTAAAGAACCATGTAAACATGAATGTTGCTTTGGGAGAAAGAAGGAGAGTGAAGAGACACAGTACATTATATCTAACCTTTAATGAACACCTGTTTAATATCATGCATAGTTTGTCATACAGCGTTAACTGCAACAAGCAAGCAACTATGGATTAGTTAAAATCTGGTTTATCAGATGTTACTCTTTTCTGTTAAAAGTAAATGGGCCAAATTCTCCAGTTCTGTTTCCACTGGGGCAGTTAGGTAACATAACTAGCCAAAGATGTCCAGACTTACTGAATAAGCACCAAGAAGTGACAACGTGGACCAAGGGGAGGAACAGTGTTTCAAGAGTCCCCAGCGCTGGCTTGCAGAGTCCCAGTGGTCTCCAGCTGGATGCAGAAGCCAAACTTTTCTAGTGCTCCCACCCATTTCAAGCAGCTCCATCCCCATGTTTGGCACCCAAAGTCTCATAGCCAGAGCTGCTGAGTCCTCAGGGGCTGTGTGGACCAGGACAAGCCCATGCTGGCACAACCTGGCCAGGGCCAGTAGTATTCACAGCTTGACACAGACTCAGTATTCATCAGGGTCCCCCGTGGGGTTTCTAGTCACCACAAAGGGCACTGCTGCCATAGCTGGGGGCTGGCAGTAACCGAACATGGCCGAGAGGGTGACTGTGTGGTTGGTCTGATGTGGGAGGGGGATGTCTTGTCTGCATGGGGACATGTAGCAAAGCAGGCACTCTATAAAGGGCCTCAGTAGCTCTGCACCTCTGCCTCTCCCTCCTCTCCTTTCTGTAGGGACAGGGGCATTCTCTCTGCTCAGCTCTGTGGTGGAGCTTTACTAGTTTCCTTCAAACAGAAAAGTTTCATTAAGCGATGTTTTGTTGACGTACAGAGGTGGGAAAAATGAAATAAAAGAATAAAATCAGACTGGAAGAAGTTACCTGAGTTACCAAGTCCTGCCTGCTCCACTCAGACAGCAGCACAACAGATATTTAACCCAGGACACCTGCAGAGCACCTACTGCAGCCCAGACCGCTTCCCTCCTCCTGTAGGGAACTGTAGTTTGCTATGCAGATCTCTTAGGCAGCTGCACATCAGAAACACTCAACTACTCACAAGACCTCACCTTGTCCGCACCTGACAAGAACACCCAACTCTTACAGGCCCAGCCCCAATACTCCCAGAGCAAAACAACTTTTCCCACCACTTATGTTCTTTGTTTGCTTTGAATAAAGATCTGCATGGCCTGAAGAATAAATTCACACACAGATTAGAGGACAAAGACCAGCAGAACAGCAGAACTTCCAGCCTCAGGACAGCAGCGCTGGAGGAGGTGGGAAGTTTCAGATGTTTTAAGGCACAGGTAGCTTTAGGCTGGGATTTGTCTTCTGAACACATCACTGCATGAAAACAGCTAGCACATAGACACCAAGCCCTCTCTCGTGGTTCCCATTTCCCATGGCACCCACTAAGTCCCTGAGCTCAGTATGGGGACTGCTAGCTCCTCTGTGGCCTCAGGGTAGAAATCCCCAGCACACAGGTCTTGCTGCTGCAACCCATAAACACAGTTTTCCTCTCCTCCCTCCTTCTCTTAATAATTTCAATTCTTCCTGGGCCCTGTCTGTGTACTTGGAGACCTGCCTGGAAGCGCGAATGAAGAACGAGAGCACTAAGAGCTTTCTAGCACAGTCTGCCACTGGCAATGAGAAGCCAGCGTGGCCGGTGTTAACTCCATTGCTCCCTGGACTGCCTGCTGTGAAGGCTCACCACCTGCAGCCTGGGAAACCACCATCCACACAATCCCAGGGCTGAGAGCACCGCTCTGCAGGCAGCATCTCAGGGGAGTGCTGGACCCTTAAGCCAGACACAGCCGAAGCTACCTGACATGCTTTCACTAGCTCTCCTCAGCTCTCAAAGGATAACTAGGGAGTATTTGTGGGAGACAGCCAGGAAGACTTCAGTGTGTTTCTTTGACTTTTGCCAAAATAGTTTGTTTTATACAGAGCTGGAAAGAAGGACAGAACAAAATAAGCCACCCAGGGAAGACTTTTTTAGACAGTATAATTGATGTAGGCTGCATATTATCAGAGCTTTCCAGGACAACACATTGGTAAACCTTATGCTCCTGCAAAACAGCCCTAGAAATAAATTTGGCTATCTGCAAATGTAGAGTAAGACAGCCTGCCTGACCTCAGGGTAAGTCTTTCAGCCAAAAACGGATCAGGAATGTGCTTCCTCCTTCACCTCCTGAAGACCTAATAAAACAGGCTGAAGCAAGTGACCCTACATGTGATAGGCTGCACTGTGTCCTCAGCAGAACCAAGAACTGAATGTGCAGGACACCAAAGTTCTTCCCATCTCTGCGTGAGGCACTGAATAAGGAGAAAAAAAAACAGCACAGTGTCTGTGAGGGCTCCTGCCATGGTGGGTACTGCTGGGGCTTGGGTGGCACTCCTGGGGCTATGGGAGTTTTAGGGACATTCTAGGTTGTATCTGGATCCTGCCCTACATCCTTAGAACATAGTACCAGCTGCCAGTATGTTCCCATCCTCATTATGTTCTGGTGAGAAACATGGCCAAAGAGTAACAACATGCCAGAGCAAAATGAGATGTGAAGGGACTGACACGAGACAGGAGTCCGAGCAGAGAAGTGCTAGGATTTTACTCACGACAATAGGGTCTGCTGCCCTTGTCCCCAGGGCTGGATGAGAAGACATAGATGACTGAGTGGACCCTAGTCTCATCTAAGTCCCCAAACTCTCCCAAGCCCCCCCCCCAAACAACTCCTAAAATTGCAGCTGAACACCAGGACTGGGGGGAGGCACCACATCATGGAAACATTTAAATCTGTATTCAGGGAGATTTCTTGTGGGTTTCCTAGAGCCTGATGGGTGGAGGATACCTATGCTGGTGTCCCCAGTGTTCCCACACACTGGCTGTGCTGCATGTTGTATAGTACCAGTGTTGCAGTGGCCCGGGAAGCCCAGCACCCCACCATCCGCCAGCCTCTGCTAACCCTCCCTCTCCTGCCTGACACCCAGCCAGCCTGTCAGTCCCCAACAGAGAGTGACCAAAAACCCATCTGATAGCCTGTGCTCTGAGCCACCAGCGATCACCCACTCGATCTTCAGCCAGTTTCCCCCAACAGAGTCAAAGGGTTATCAGTGACAGGGCCAATGCCTGGTGTGGGTGGGTTTCCATGGCTGCCAACAGCTTGGACAGAGATATCTGTCCCAGCAGTCAGTGGCAGCAGCCTACACACGTTGTCTACAAGGTGAGCTCCATAACCAGCACCCAAAATCCAGAACCAAAGATAGTCTAGTACCTATTTACCTCTGAAGTCAGTGGGAAACTCCCAGCTCTAATCCCCAGTTTAAACAGACTCTGGGCTGCTGGAGTCCACCTTGAAAGCCCAGATGCAAAGTAAGACATCCCTGAAAGGATTCAGTTAGTTAGAAACTCCAACTTATCACAGCCCTGTGGCTGAAGACCACTTGCACTTAAATCCAATTTCCGTAG
Organism: Xenus cinereus; assembly: GCA_025774025.1. Lineage (NCBI taxonomy): Eukaryota > Metazoa > Chordata > Aves > Charadriiformes > Scolopacidae > Xenus > Xenus cinereus. Next base: position 13,583,184 of record JAOXJK010000051.1, on the reverse strand, counting down.
CTGCTACCTGGCTGCTGGAGAAAGGCAGCTTATTACAGTCCTCTTAGGGAGAGATCCTGGCTGCTGCTCCAGGCACAGCTTCCTGCAGGTTAGGAGATGCTTCTGCAGTGTGTCTGGATACTGTTCTGCAATGGTGCCAAGAAAGAAGAAAGTCCTTGGGTGGCAGGGGCAGAGAAAGCAGAAAGCCCAATAGCCGGGTGCAAGGACACACTGGAAACAAACCAGCACACAACAGCTTAGCTTCCAGAAGTGTCTGCCACTGGGCTTCCTTATCGCTCCTAGAGGGGACAGTGACCTGCTTGCATGATGTTTCTCTTAGCCCATCAGCCACACTGCTAACTTGCAGGGCTACCTGGGCAGTGTTCCCTGAGAAAAACCTCAGCTACTCACGCCTCTGGGCAGCTGCTGCCAGCGTGCCTGGTGTGCTGCACAGAGGAGAAGCACCTCTCCTTTCAGGAAAATAATCTTCATTTGTACAATACACTTAGCAGGGTCCCATTGGTAAGGAACAGTTGATGATTTATTCAGCAGTGCCTTTCTCCTGGAAGGACACAAGCCATTCCCTTAGGAGACCTACAAAAAAATCACATTAACACTAACATGTCTTTGATGATTAGAGACTTTCCCTGGCAACTCTCCATCAGTGCAGGCTGGCAAAATATATTGCCATAATTTGAGATAAACTTTCCCCCTTTTGCATTACAAAGTAATTCAGCCAAAGGGCTCCAAGTGGATTCTTTCACATATGGTGCCATGGTATCAATTAAAATCATCTCCTTTGAGATGATGGAAGGAGCACATTTTCAGGAAGTTTCCCATACTGGCAATTGTGTGCTCATGTGGTTTCATTTAACACAAAGCAAGATCTGGATCCACCATCTGTTGCTCAGTAGCTTATGCAACATTTATCTGAGTGTTTTGTATTAATGATGATCACCATTAATAAAACAGTTTGTATATTAGGAATTTATCCCACCTTTTATGTTTAATAGGCAGCTCTTGCTAATCTCTTCTATGGTACTTTCTGTCCTAAATTCTCTAATGTCTTCCTATCTAGATCTCACTGCCAGGCCATAACCTGCCATAGACAATTGCTTTAATTCCTAATTGGGGAAAAATGGAGACATGGCAGAGCACCAGTTGGTTCAGCTGTTGCAGGAAATCACAACTCTTAGACTTACTGAGAGAGACCACAGCAACTATTAGAGTAGCTGTTGCATCAAACATCAGTCAAACTTCTTTATTGTTCAGTAGATAAACACAGTCAAGACCTCTAACATTTGCTAGAAGTATTAAGTTTGCAAGTACCAGCACCCACTTGGGGAAGCCAACCTGGCCATACTTGTTTGTGTGACTAAGCCTCAACAAACACTTCCCTGGGAAAAGATAAGAGGCTTCAGGAACTGATATTTGCCAAGACCTGTTCCATATTTCCAGTCTGACTCCTGAGAAAATTCAAGCAGCTTCTAGCCTCAAAGGTAATTCTTGAAGCAATCATGGGTAAAAAGACAAAGCCTTGATCTCTCCCTCGAAGTTGGACTTGAAGGACTCAATAAAGGGTCCCGAAGAAACACCAAGCATAAATTATTTCTGTTAAAAGTACAGAATTAAAGTTATGTTAATAGAAGTCATTTGGTCATCTGAGCAGTCTCCTAGCAATTGCATAAATTACTGACTGAACAACCAGAACATCATTTCATGGCCAGACCCAGGCAAGCAATAACAAGCACTCTGGAGGGAGCTGCTCTATCCTCAGATGAATGGAATTAATAAGTCACAGAAAGCTGTTTAATAAACAAATTTCCCCTTTTTCTCTTGTGAGCTGTACAGGAACACAGTACATGAACATAGAAGCCTTTGCTATTTTTGTGTATTTCCCAGACCATTTCCTCATTAAGCCCTTGCCCCTCACTTTAAGCCCTTCACTTCTGAGCCTCAAGCTGCTTTGATCTGCAGCACAGATCCCATGCTGCTGCTGCCTTTTCCTTAGAGGACTTGTTGTCACCTCTGTAAATCCATGCACTCCGCTCAAAGGCAGTTAGTTTTTCCACTGGTCTCTGCCTCCAGAGGCAGAGTAGCAGGATTTTGGTTCAAATCTGTTATTCCCCTCTAAGACTCAGCCATTTGTAGCTCATAAATTACAGTTTAGCAGATAGATTGAGACATTTCAAGTTTATCTTCCCACACAGGTAACAGCAAATTGTAGCATAAGCCTTGTGTGAAATTTTGCTCAAGTGCCCTGAGGCTGGGAAGATGCTCAGGGAAGCTGTTTTGCTGGAGATGCACACTTCCCCAGTCACATTCTTCCCAACACAAAGCTCTCCTCCCTCTGAAGTGGCTCTGGGAAAAGTGATGGATACACTGCAGGCAGAAACTTTATAAAAGGTCTAAACTGAAAGCCCATGCAGTGAGCTAAAAGTGCTTGTTTGAGACAAACCATAGCAGAAGTTTTTATTGGGTTGGAAAAAAGGTCATTCAACTTCTTTTAATTGTACCTGATTTATATATGGCTCTGTACATTCCTAGGGAACAGCAACAGTCCTGCTGAATCACTATGAGAAAAAAGCCTGTATCTAGGCAGATCTGAGTTTGCAGAAGGAAGATTTCAAATTCTTTAGGACTAGAAGGATTGGAAAGAAAATCTAACTACGCACATGCACAGCATTTAATGCATGAGAGCTGGATCCTTCAGCTACCATCACAGTGAAGTTTAACACCACCAGCAGAAATCACTATGGGAAACTTCTTTTCCTGAGGCATTTCCATGTGCAACTGTGGCTATAGTCACATCCAGCTTGTCTATGCTGTGCCCTAAAGACTCTCAGCCCCAACTATTTCTCCACAACCTAAGGCACTGACATATCACCGTCTGGCTCCAGCCAAAGCTAATCGAGGTTTCCAGTATGCGTCAATAAAAGATTTGTGGAAAATACCATCTTCAGGACTGTGATGGTGTCAGACTGGAAAGGGTATCTCCATCCCTCTGAATCCTCAGCCTGTGTCTGAAAGTCACAGGGTGATCGGCCTCAGAGGAGAGAAGCCTTGGGAAATACCCCCAGATCCCCTTATGACCCACCACACACAGAGCTGTGTTTAATGGGTCTGGCAGCACATGGCAATTCCCATCTACAAAACCCCACCAGTCAACAGTGAGGATTTAAGTCTTTTATTTGCTAAGCCTCATCTCCCTGTGCATGGAGACACTGCAACAGTCTGGCATCTTGACCCATTTCTGCCATGGGATTTTGCCTACTGGGGAAGCAGACAGGGCTGTGGACTGGCCAGGATCACTCCCCTCACATTTCTATGGCAGGTTTTATCCCTGCAGCACTGATGGGTGCAGATCTTAGCAGCTCCCTGTGGAAGCTGGTTACCCAAATCTTCCTTGGCTTTCCATTTCATGATGAACTTCGAAAGTCTGAAGTTCATTAAAAGAAGGAAGAGAGGACAGGGAATTAGCGTGCTGCTCTTTCACTCCTCATCTCTGAGGGGCAAGCCTATCTCACCACCGCTGCCTCCGACCAGTTCCAGTTGCAGTTTGACCTCTATTTACCCACAGTCTCCACAACCCACAGAGACATCAAGTGGCCAAGTGCTCTAATTGCACATAGACAGGCTGCAGATTTTGCTGAGGAGGGTTTGAGAGGACAGCTGGGTGTCTGAGCTTAAGCAAATTTAGGCCATTTACAGCCCAGGAAGAAGTTTTCTCTGTCTTTGCTGAATGTTATTTTATTTTATTCTTCCTTTCCCTCTTTTGATTATTAGTCTAGCAAAAACAAGACAAAAAATAAAAATAAAAACCCCTAGATGATCCTTGAAGACTGAATGTTTGTACAAAGCCCCCCACCTCACGCAGACACTGCCCCTGCAGAGGAATGTGTGACAAAACCTCCCAACACCACACTCCACTAAAGACACTGGGGCCTGTGTTCAGGCAAGAGACACCTGAAAGTAAATAAACAAGTTGTTCAACTTTTATTTCCTTGATTTTGCCCTTTCTCTCCTTCTCCCTGTATAAAGTATATCAGTATTGTTTTCTTTCTTTACTTCCCCCTGAACCCCTGCTGTAAGGTTGTCAGCAAGACAAAGCAGAGTGGAAGAAAGACTGGAAAAGCTGAAAATCATTTGCTATTGACAGTACCACGGGGAAAAGCCTTTCTCTCAGAGAGCTGAAAAACATTTCAAAGCTAATCCTGGCCCAAAGCTCCCATCAGCCACTCCTCTCTTTTGCCACACCTTCTCCTCTGATAATGAGAGACTGTGGCTGGGGATCTTGGCAGCAAGTCCAGGAGCCCCAGAGATGCTGGTAGGTACCATCCCTAGCCGATAATGCTGTCAGGAGCCTGGCAGTACCTTACGGGAATCAAGTTACTAAATCTTGTACTACATAAGTTGATTCAGAGGGTGGTTCTCTCACACCAGAAGCTAAGAAGGTGAGGAATTAGGGGACAAGTACTGTTTGCAGGTGTAAGAGGTGAAGGACAGATACAGTTTTGCAAGCCATGCTTAGAGGATTCCTGTGATTCAACTGTTAAACACTGTAGCAGAAAGCAGTCCCAAATCTCACTGCTCCCTGCAGAGCTATTCCAAGAGACCTTTGCTTTCCTACTCCCAAGCACTTCCCATCACGGTCTACACAAGAGCAGAGAGCGTGCCCAACGCTCTACGTGTAGGTGTGAAGACAATGACCATACCCTCAGGTCTGCGGTTTCCCCATGTATGATCTTAATTAGATACATAATCGAAACCTCCTCCTTGGAGCAAGTGACTGTTCAAGTTTTCCATTTCCTAGAAGGAGCAAGAAGAGTCCTGGGATAGAGACTATGAACACCTGAATGGAGATGCCAAGTCAAAAGCATGAAGAAATCTTGCCCCAGCCACAGAGAGGACAGGCTGGGCACTGGGATGCACTGAGCCAATGGCTAATTCATCTCTCAGTCACCTTCCTGTAAGTTTGACACTACAAAAGGAAAACACATGTGGCGGGATACAGACAGGTATTGTTACAGAAAAGCTGTATTAAACCTGCCAAGAGACCAATGTTTCACATTGAGGTTTCAGGTGCCCACTTCCAGCAGCCCTTCCACTCCTGAGCCCTTGAATCATGCCACATTTCCTCCTGACACCCAGCTTCTCCTCTTTTCCTTCTCCCAGTATCCCACTGCTGCCTGTGCAGGTTCAATACCCAACTCAGATTCAGCGTGCTTCACACAGCACCTCAAGACACCAGCTGCCTGGCTCCTAGGGAGAATCAGATCCAAGTTCCCTCCTGAGCAGCAGGATGCACAAATCCCATTTTCCTTCAGAAACCGCCAGTGCGGATTCTCTAGTGGCTGATTAGTTGAACACCTGCTGCAATACCTAGGATGCCTCTGCCTAATTTCACTGGAACTAATCTGTATGTTCAAAGGTTAGAAAAGCACTGACAGGGTTTCAGCTCAAACCACAGGAAGCCAGGCAAGGAAAAAACTATATCCCAAAAGAATTTCCACCCAGAAGAGTCTCCCTAGCTCAAAGCAACACCTTAGTAGCTAGACAACAGCTATGCTAGAGAAAAAAGCATGTGTTACTACACTTCAAAAGTCCTCTTTGGGGAGAGCTGAGCTCCCCAGAGCTCTGAGCGGTGCCCTTCCACACACGTTGGAAAATAACATCAAGATAAACTCTTCCAGCTAGCTTTGTCTTTCCAATGAGGGTTTAAAAGCAGGGTGGGCTGCACTGATACTGCTGCACAAGGAAATAACACTTTTTAAAACCAAATTTGTTTTACATTACCCTTGGTCCAGCACAGGAACCATGAGTGCAGTGCAAAAAGAGGTCACCCGTGGCTGTTCCCTTCCTGACAGCAGCACCTCTCTGAAGCTGCCTTCCTTATATCAGTTTTAAGTCAGGACAAAACCGCATATAGTTGCTCTAGCTCTGTGAATATCAAAGAGACAGCTCTATTAAACCCAAAGGACAATTGTCCTCTCTGTATTTCAGATTGGTCTAAAACTGTGCTACAGGGGACAATTAATCTTCAAAATCAATTTTTTGTCAGGAGGCTAAATTTCAATTGTCTCAGGAATGGTGGTGCTGGGCTGGTAATTACTGTCTGATGAGGCAACCTCTGAATTCACTGCCCAAGAGAACACTTTTTATTAATAACTTTTGTCACAAACCCCAGGTCCTTTTTTGACTTTGAAAAAACATGTTGCCTTATTTACTGTGTTAAAAACTTCAAGCTGTCAGGAGTCAGATGACTTGCTTGGGGGTTTCACTGCATTGTGAGACAGGGAGTAGATATTCCCTTTTCCCCAGGAAGGCAAAGCAAAACCCCCAGTTTGTTCTAGAAGAAACACAATAAAAATGCTAATTTGTTTTCTTTTGCATTTGTGTCCTTTTCCCCTATGCCCCCCCTACACAGTAATACTGACTCCCCTCTCTCCCTCCATTTTCCACATATTTGCTGGCTGTCTACCTGCTGCCTACACCCTAGCAATTTGGCTCCCAGGCTTACTGCTTGCCATCACCCAGAGGGACACAGTGCCCAGAAGAGCCTCTGTGCACACTCAGCAACAAGCCTTGGAAGCCATGGAAACATCAACTTCATCCACTTACTCCAGATGAGGTCGCCCCAGAACTATGCACCCTGCAAGTGTCAAGCTTGGCTCCCTACAGCAAGGATATTTCAGGATTTAATCCAAAGACACTGTCAAATGTCTAAATGACATCAGAAGCAGGACTGATCCAGGGCTCCCCTCCTTCTGAGGGACATCTAAGGCTCCCCCTTGCACTGCTCACTTGGCCCTTGGAGCTCAGTTCATTGCAGAGCAGCAGAGCTTGAGCATCAGAGAGCGCAGTCTTATCAGACTAAACTTGTGTAGCCAGCACACTCTCCTGGCACAGCAGAGACATGGCTTTGTATCTCAGTGAACAGACAGAACAAAACCTGGATTTTCAACTTGCTAACCATCTACATTTTGGATGCCAGAAACCAACATGCCAGTGCAGTGGATGCTGCCCGGAGAGTATCTAAGTCTCCTCAAGCCATGAAAGCAGATGTCGCCCGCACACACATCACATTTCCTGGTGAATAGCCCAAAGTGAGTCAATATACTACAACTTCCAGAATACCAGCTTTCCTCAGGAGAGGTCTGATACTGGCAAGGCATTTTGTATTCCTTGCTGGGCACCAGGCACCTCCCGCTGCAGAGCTCAAGTCCTTCCCCGGTACCTTCAACCCCACCAACATTGCACTGGGAGTTTGCATTGAACTGGAAGATGGACCCAGCTCTCCTCACTCCCAGTCTTACATTTTCTGCCACAACTGTCCCTCACAGCGGGGGGAATCCCCAGAGTTTCAGGAAATTTGGCTCTGCAGGAGCTACTTTTTACGAGGAAAGGAATTCTACTGAATTGAATCTCCTTTAAGTCCCTGCATGCTTTTTATTTTCCAGCTCACCCAACTAAAGCTTGTTTGATTTTAAAGACAATCCGATAAGCATCAATTAATAAAATTAACTTTGCAAGGATTAGATTTCTCTAGTGCATGAGACAGTAAGATTAAGGGACAGGCCAAAAGGGAAACCAAGCTGACATTTCTCTTATAAAAAGCCATTTCTACTAAATCCTAGATGTTTTCCTTTACACAAATCAATGTTCAAAGAACCCTTGCTCTGCAGAAGGCCAAGCCAACACTGTATGTAAGTGAGAAGATCTCTCCCAGGCATTGAAACAGGCACTGCACAGGTCTTGGAAAACAAGCTTTTTCCATGCATGCCATGGGATGCAGGAATGCTGCTGCAAGAGTGTTACAAGCAACACAGAGGTGCCAGGTCCAGTTTGCTATTACAGGCCCCGCATACCCGGAGTCCCTCTGAGCCCTGTCCAGTCTGCACAGGCTGGAGCTTCTTCATCCCAGAAACACTTAGTGATTTTCCTGAGAAGAAAGACTCCAGAAGAGAAAGGAATATGCACCACATACTTGTGAGTGAGGACAGCAGTGTCTGAAAGACCTATTGCACTCTTCCTTTGCATCTTGTAACATTTATATTAATATTTGCATTAGCTCGTCACAGCCAGAAGAATTCATTCTCTGTTACTGAAGACCAAATTAAGCTTGTTAAAAGCCCTGAAAACTAAAAAGTTTGATAAAAGCTTTCTGCTGTCTATTCTGTTGAGTGGTTATCACCAAATTAAGCTCTTCCAGTCGTAAACACACCCTGGTGAGTTTGGAGACAGCTAACGTGTATGTGGCTGAAGGCAAAACACATCACAAGGACTATCCTGAGCTGCAAGAATAGTTTCTGAACAGGTTTCCTTCTTAGCACCAAACCAGGAATGATCTGTTTAGTGACCTCAATTACATTCTCAAGCACAAAACATACTTTGACACCTCAATTCATGTACCATGAAAATACCATGTATGCCAAGGAAAAAAAGGGAACATACTCTGTTACAAGGAAATGCCATTAAACAACAGTCTGGGGTTGCTGTAAGACACAGTTCAGCCCATGAAATATTAAAGGCAACATAGACCTCTAATGCATCATGTATCAGGAGAACCATTAAGTAATCAGTCAGCATCCAGTTTTATAGGGCATTTTGGGCATAATTCAATCTCCATTCATTTTAGATCATTTCCTTAATGAAGTAATGCACTGGACATAAATATTTCAATGCAACTCCCTAATGCCCTTTGAGTAGCAGGAAGCCTTCAGTAATACAGAACCCAATTAAGCTGTAAAGGGTAAATACCACAAGAAGGACTAGATACAAGAGCAGTGATATGCTTAAGTCCATGGGCTTCAGGTGCATACATAGCAGCTGAAGCAAGGAAAAAAAAAAAAAAAGAAATTAAAGAAACAGGAACAGCAAAAAAAGCCAGTATCAATGAGTTACTATTCCTATAGCCAGTTTGCCTCTCCCTTATGTGTGCACCTCAAGCAATTTAGGGTAAGGATTTTTTTCTGTTTCAGGGTGGTACAGCACCAAAGCAGTGGTAAGTGGGTAACTCCTGCAATGAAGTTCCTAATATTCTTCACAGCAGCAATGCTTTTTCTACCTTCATGCACAGCAAAAAAGGAAATGATTTAGCAGGAGGAAGGTTTCCTTAAGTGTTTTTTCCCCCTCTTTCACAGTACTAAGTGATAGTTTTGCTACAGAACATCTCTCTTTCACAGGTTACAGTGGTTCAATATAAGGTTTAAAATAGTTGCTGGCAGTTTACTACAGCAGGTTGGCTGCAGGGCCCGGGGCAGTGCCCTGTACCAGACTACACCACATCCTGACCCTCCAGCGCCACAGAAGCCACCTGCACCAGTTCCCTTCGGAGGGCAGGCTGGCAAGGGTAAGGTCTCAGAGAGGTGGCTTGACGCACGGGTATCCAGGACAGCTTCCTGAAAGCGCTACACATCAAAAAGTCACTGCAAACTTCGTTGCAAAGCAGCAGCCGTGGGTTTCACAGGGATTGTGCTCACACCACTGCAAGAAGAGATTCTCCAAAACACAACAAAGCACTGCAAGCCAGAGAAAACCATTTACTCCCTTTGAACCAGAGGCTGAAGTATTTCACACCAATATCTACAAGAATCATGGGGGCAAGAAGCGTAAGCTGGGGAATTAATTTTAGTAAGTGAGAGTAAATTCTTAATCCTCTAATGAGAAAAAGGTAAGCCAAAATACCACAACAAAAGCAGAGAAAAGTTTAAATCCATCAGAAGGATGGGAAAAAACACCTTTCTATGCATTAAGGAGCCTGTTCCCAGCAGAGCAAGCTGGGAAAGGCTGGCTATAAAAGGGAGGAGCCACTTGTTTCAGGGCATTAAGAGCTTATAAGAGGTGGTGGTGGAGACTCTGGTTCCTGGCTGGAGCTGTGGGTGGTTGTGTTATTTGTCAAGAAGCAGAACTCACTGTTCTTTGGGGAACTTTGGCTTTATTTTGAGGTGATGGCAATAAACAGCAATAGTCACAGCTCGCCCTGGGGCTGACATAAGAGTACAGGGAAAAATACTGACCCTGATCTTACCTGGCTTATGCTGTGTACTGGCAAAGGGGCTAAATTAATATTATCTCTACTATTTCAATTCTGCTATTTCCTAAATTTTTGAGTGTTTGGCTTTGCCACATAATTGACATCATTTAAATCCATGTTTCTGGCACACAATTTCTATGATGAAATGAATACAAAATGTGCAATGCTGTCAATAAGAAAATTGCCTAAATATTACCCTGCAAGCAATCAATACTTTAGGTGCCAATGCTTATTACCAACCATGCTGCCAAATGAAATAAAAAAAACCCACAAACCCAAATAGAGGCCTCCAAAGACCGCTGGCCAACCTAGAGGAGAAATCCTCTCTGCGGTCTGTTCCCAGCTGCAGTGTCTGAAAGGAGCAAGGCAACGGTACGGCACTCAAAGTGTGAAGTCTGTCTGTAACCAATATCATGCAGCTATACAGTGAATAACTGGCCCCATCTAGTTGTGTAGAGTGATGCTCAGCCCAGGTGTTTTGACTTGAGAAGGGCTTCAAATGGCTTCATCTAACCCAGCCCACTTGACTTATACACCCTGAGAGCTTTGCAGGATTGAAGCACCATCAATACATCTGTCTGAGATTGGTTCCTCCATTGGCACACCTCACAGGTAAGATTATGGACTGCATTTACCTGTTGCTCCTCTGGCCTGATCGGTCCATGCAGGAGGCACATCTGCAAGAGGGGAGCCTACAGCTTCCCTGCTTTCTGCTGGGGGGTGTCAGCACCCCGAACCCCAGCTCCCTTGGTGCGATAAAACGTGTCTGTCCTGAGATGCAGCTGCAGCTCTGCCACCGAGCAGCTGCAGTGTCTTTTTCTTGTCTGTGGTCTGGCCACTAGAGAGAGCCATGGTATAAAATGTGCCGCTCCGGAGCGTCCCTGGGCCCAGCACGCTGCACTGTAACTGCCATTGGTACAAAAAGAACAATCACTTAAAAGGAAAATAAAGCACTTTTCTACCTTCATTGTGGTTTTGTTTCAAGATTATTATAATTTATTGTTATTAATCCAAGTTTGTTTTCAAGCCTGTGAGTTTAATTTTCTCTTCATTTCCCAAAGGAGAAGAGGTTGGGAGGAGAAGGAGTAGGCAGACTGACAAGTTGCACACATACAACGCAGTAAATTGGAAGAATATTTAGAAAAAACAAAATGTTTTTAACTGAGCAGGAAGTGACTTCCAAATTGCAGTGACTGGCCCAAGCAGCACGCCCTGATTTCAAGCAGACATCTTCCTGAAATCAGCTACCAGCACCTGTCCCACAGAGAGGAAAAGCCAACCCTTCTTAGCCTACCTGCTTCTGACCGGAGCTGTCGTTGTCAGCCAGAACGCACGAGGGCACTGGTTTCTTCCCAACTTAAAGTGCAGAAGGCCGAGAACACCAGGGCCTGGAGGGATCAGCTTTGGTCAGCTGTTTCAGCATCCTTAAGGATGAAGCAAACTGACTTTAACTTGCACATTTGCACAGCCGAATTAGCCCCTGGCATCAGGAGAGCTGGCTTAGGTTCCCAGAGGAGCAAACACCAGGAGGCGTCTTCTGCTGCTATTGGGATATTACAGCTCTCCCTGGCAAACAGACACCTGCCCATCCCAGTTGCCTGTAATGATGCTCTTGGTCCCTCTTATCCCCTGGGGTTGTCAACAGGACACAGCTGCTGTCATATCTGCAATTATGGCCATACTTGGAGCAGCTGTGGGTCCTCTCTGCCTCGGGTACTGTAATGGTGCATCCCCTTCTCCTCTGGGATGTTCTGCACCAACCCTCCCAGGCTCTTTGTGGCAACAGGAGCAGTCCTGTCTGTTCACAGGACACGTTTCCACAGTTGAGGACTTTTCCAGTAGGACAAGCTTCCTGGGTTTGCTAGCAGACTAGAAAATTCACTGAGATACCCTTGCTCTTGATGACTCCCTTTGCCTTTGCAGAGGAGACTGCAAGCAATCTCTTCCTCCAGACCTGCCTGCACAGCTTACGGTAGGGAAGTTCCTGGACATTAACATGCACCCTCAGGCTGGCCTTCAGTAGTTCATCAGTTGTGAGTAATTTACAAGTAAATAAAAATACATAAGTGAAGTGCTCGAGTGGGGTTTGTCTGTCCCTTGACAGGCTGAGCACAACTTCTCAGGACAGTGTGCAGTGTGGCAGATGGCAGCCAGTGGTAGGAATAAACCTTGTGTAACTGGACATTCTCATCCCCTCCCCAAACACCACCTTCCCCTGGTAAATCTCCAACTGCTGTATCAGTAACTGTTAAAACTAGAAATCAGCTCTTTTCCAGCCTCACTGGGACAAAGCTCACGCTCCCCAAGTGCTCCCTGGTGACACATACATGCATGGCCATGTCATCATCCTCTGGACACCGCCTGTACGTGGGAAGGATGAAGAGGGAATGAGGGCCAGGAAGGAGGGCCATGGTGTGGAGCAAGCTTTGGGTAAGTGACCTTCCCAGCTCCGTGCTCAGCCCAGCAAAGGGGACCCTGGTGTGCTCCTGCAGCGCTCATCTGGGCATAAACCCTATTAGCAAGACACGCACATGTTCCTCTGGATCATAATTAGGCACTGCATATGTCAACCGTGTTTTAATAAAAATGAAACGGCATCCAAATTTAAAATAGCTAGTCCTGTGATGCAGCATTACGCTGTTTGTACATAAATAGAAATCATGTGGTGGTCCTGGAGCCCTCAGCACCAGCTAGGGGCTAGTTGTGTGTGTTTGATGCCTGGCCTCAAAAGGCCATGAGGTGAGTCACCGAGGTGGAGTTAGGATGTCTGCTTTGGGGGAAAGGGCAGGGCAAGAGAACGATTGCGAAGGCAAAAGCAGCACCAGGGGAGAGGAGATTTTTGTGAAAACCAAAGCGTCAGTGCTGAGAGCTGCTGCACACCAGCACCAGTATGAAACAGGAGCAGGTTTTGGCACAGCCACTTGGGTGCTTGTCTGGGGCTCTCGGGGGTCAGAGACTCACAGTCAGAGACGCACAGACATTCAACAGATTCCCAGCTGCTAGACTCAGGTTCTGTACTTGCTTTGCACTTGGTTTTCAGCCTGATACTAAATCTGTTTGACTATTAACTGTGTCAGGAAGCCTGGCCAGGGTGAAGCAGGATAGAACTGATGGACTCAAGGGTGCTGCTCAAGGACCCCTGCCTCTGAAAGAACAAATCATGGTGATGGACACGAGTACCTCTGACCCGAGACAACCGGTTGGTGCCAGGAGCTGTCACTCGCTTGCTGACAGGATGGCACAAAGAATTGGGATGTAGGGCCTGGTTTTGCTCAATATTGAGATTGAGAAAGAATAGTCTCAGGCATAACCCAGGGTCTCACATGGCAGAAGAATGCTCTCCACCTCCAGGCAAACTGTAACCCAACCAGCTCGCCAGGAAACAAACTGAGAATGGTACATGCATACCATGTGTAGTACATCCAGCCACTTGTATCTCAGCTCCCCCAGCTTCTTTAGTCTTTGGGTCAGTCTGCAGCCACGGTTTGCCTCACAAACAACAGCACCATCAGTTCCAGGTAAGAGAATCATGTTTCTCCACCAGCATCTGTTCCCAATGCAAAGTGTGAGCCAACACACAACAGCTCAGTTTAGCCCTGGCTGTCCATCTGGACATGAAAAGCCATTTATTGGCTGCACGTGAGCACCCCCAGCCCTGCAGTTCCTTCCCCAGGCAGCCCCTAAGCAGGGTTCAGCCCTCCCAAGCCACGAGCAGCACACCCCAAAGTCTTTCTGGGTGAGATCCCCAGTTACACAGCATGGACCTGATGGAAAGGTGAGCATCTAGACACATCCACAGCTGGGAGATGGCAGCTGCCACCTGCAGCTCCTGCCTTGCAGCACAGGCTGGAGCAGCCAAGCGGGCAGTGAAGCTGCTGGGTACTGAGCGATGCTGACTTCGAGCAGTCTCTGCTGGCTTACCTGCTCTGACGGTTGGAGGACACCTGGGAAAACTGGATCCATCACCAGTGGTGCAATGGATCACCACCCATGTCCATACAGTTTGAGAGCTGCATGTGACTTGGCAAGCCAGAGATCAGCAATTCCTCTGATACAGCAAAAAAAAGAAGAAAAAAAAAAAAAGTCCCCAGGGGGCCCTTCAATGTTCCTTTTATGGTTCCCACATACAGTCCTCTGTGTGCACATCCCTGCAGCAGGTGAAAGATGCTACCCAGGACTCCAGCTGGCCCCCCTCCCACCACTGCCTAGAGCCAAGTGCCAAGGCTGGCATGAAAGAAGCCTTTCAAAGAAAACAGACCAACCCAGTCACTTCAGACAAGAGGCTGCAATAAATTGTAAGTTGGCAGAGCTCTTGGCACTTCCGAGTGCCCTGTTTTTACAACAAGGCTCTTCCACTGCTAGCCAACATCCTAGTATATGTAATTTTCTAACTATTTTGCTGATCCCTACCTCCCCTCACTGCTAATACCTAAGGAACTCTGAGATGGAGTTGGTAGGAGGTAAAGATGATGTAAAGGCATTTGAAAGCACCGGGGTAGTGTTGTGACACAGCCCCAAATCAAGCCCCAAACTAAACTCGGTTGGAGTCCGAGCACTCACTCCCACACAGACCCAAGCCCCTGGGGAAGGAAAGCCCCTGGCCCACGCAGGGACAGCCCGGTGCACCCTACGGTGGGGCATGAAAGGGCTCCCTGCTCCCCTGTGCAATGGTTATACTTGGGACTTAGGGGGAAAAGTTTACAGTTTGGACTCCAAATCCAATGCTTATATTTAGTAACCTCCCCATTATTTTAGCATGTTCAGTCACCAGCCGCATTCACGACATGGAAATGGCTTTGTGTCTGCTCATGTTTGAGCTGCATGGGGCTGCATCCTCAGCTGATGCCTTTGAAGACCAGGCAGTCACAGGGCATTTGCCATTTTTCCTTCTTGCCTTCCGTCCCATCACTGCAGGTCTAAGTTGTTTTTGGGAAGCTTCACGCAGGCTTTTTGCAGACCAAAAAGCTATGTTAACAAAAAAGAAAAAAAAAAGGTATTCTACCCTTGCAAATAATTACACTGCTTTATTTTTCAGTATCACAGTCTCAGGAAATGAAACAGTCCAGATCCTTTCCAAGATATTACACAGCTTTTTTTTTTTTTTTTTCCATCTTTCTGGCCACAAAACAATCAAATTAAATACAAATTTGTTGTTTTGCTACATCTATTACACTGGAAGAACATAATTATTGGTAGAAGCAGCTTAGCTCCAGCAGCCAAGGGTGGAACGAAGCGCTGTTTTCTCCTGCTCTTGTGTAACCCACTTCAGTGTTCCCAGAAAAGCACACGGAGGGACGGAAGGATGCGGTAGATAACAAAATACAGCGGTTTATTGAACAAAATAGGGCAAGGCAATGTTCCCTTTACATTCAATGAGAATTCAGGAGTATGAAGCAAAACATGCTATACACACATGGACATGATACTTTGGTTAAATGTCATTCAGAAGCTCTATGCCAAACCTGAATAAAATTATAGAGTGAACAGTCAAAAGTAAGAAATAAACCTAGGCTTGCATAGACGGCTTATTGTCAGTGCGCAATTTATATTTAAGGATTAGCTGTTGCAACGCAGGGTACACTTGCAGCTCTGAAGAATTTAAGCCTTCTGACTAATCCATCTCATCACATGGCTAATACTTAGATTCAACAGGCTGAAAGTTTACCCTGAAGAGCTAAATGAGACAACTGCAGTTATTTCTCCGAGGCAATTAACTATATTGCAGTGCACAGATGCAGCTGGAGACACACCGTGGAGTCTACTTAGAGTGAACACTGATACAGTGGAACTCGTTTACCATGAAGTAGAAAATACTCATTTGTGTGTGCCACTGTTCTCTCTGGGACTCTCCTGGAAGAGCCCAAACTGCACAGCTAAGCCTTGCCCTGTGCTACCCACGGGGAGGAGGTGGCCAATGGTCTCTCCAGCCCAGAAACTGAGGGCAGTGCAGCTTCTCAACACAAAACCTGTGCCCCGCAGCTTGTCCTGGGTGTAGCAGTCCAAGTGGCTCTTGTGTGCAGCACAGCCAGAGCCCCCACAGCAGTGCTGCACAGCCAGAAACGTGCTAAGGCTCGTACTTTAAAGAGTACAGTAAATTGGGATGGATCTCTGTAGGTTTATGCTTGTCCTTAGCATTAAAAAAAGACAAGCTGCCTGTGGTAGGTACACTTCACACGAGGGGCACTGCTGCGCCTCAGCACTATATCCCACACTCACCTCCCAAAGCAACTGCAAAACTAAGCACTCACTGAGCATCTTGAGAGAGTGGGGCAAAACCAAACCTGTCCATCAGCTGGGAGCGGATATTGGGCAGAGGAACCCTCAAAGTCACCCCAGGTGGGAATTTCTGTGCAGCATCCTCCCTGGTACCACTGCCAGGAGCAGAACAGCAGAGAGCTCGGTCACCCATCAGTCCATGCTATGAGCTGTGCTTTGTTTCCTATTGCCTCTCACCCAGCCTTGCAGTGCCTGGGGGAACAGCAGGAGCAATCTCCTTGGGGTGACAGACACCCCAGAGATCATCCTGTGTCAGAAGCAATGAGTTTCATGGACTTGCTGCACTGGATTACAAGAGTGTAAACTAAGTAGGGGAATCTTCACACTGTCTCCAAGTGCTCCCCTTTATATATAAATTAGCAATCCACAGTTAGTTTGCATACAGGTTAATATGAATTAAAATAAAAACCTTGATAATAAAAATATATAATATACACATTGATCAATAGCAATAAATTGAATGAAAACACTAGAATGTAACAGTGGCTGTAATTTGGCACAAAAAAAAACAACGCACAAAGGTCTAGCACTGTAAAAATAAAAATCCTTTTTTTTTCCCCTTAAGTAAGAGAATGTTATTAATCCTGATTCAAATCCTGACAGGTGGGAATGCAGAGATATAAAAATACTGTACATACAAGATCCCTTTTACAGAGTGAAGCAAACTGCAGCATTTGTAACTTCTGTCCTTCCTCCTCAAGAGGAGAAATTCAACGATGAGACTTCATCTATTCCCCAACAGCTGATATTTTCCCACCCCACAAAGTTCAAAACCGTGAAGTTCTTTTAAAGAGATGAGATTAACCTGTTGGATCTCTCCACGTGACGGCAACCGCTTCTCGCTGCTGTACAGTCCACGTTAAGACAGTGTTTCGTAGCAAGGTGACTCAGCTCAGACTGCTGAAGACATCAAGTATCCCTGCATGTAAGGCACGATCACTCGGGTTCGCCCAACCTCTCTTCTGCAGATCAGTGTGCTTTGGACGGAGGCGAGGAGGTGGCGAGAGCTCTTGCTGGCGAGATGTGCCTACTATGGAGGTTAGGAAGTGCCAGGATTTCACGGTGGTGAATTTTCCTCATGGTGCCTGTTGCCTTGTTAACTCACAGTCAGAAAGGGATGTGAGACCTGAATGACCAGGGCAGGGGTCCCAGCAAGGGCTCTGACATGCTAGTAAATACAGAGCAAAACCATAGGCAAAGCTACTAAAACTTGGCAACGGAAGACAAGGAAAAAATAGAGTTACTTAAATTTTTCTGTCATAGAAAGGAAATATTGCTCTGATTGTTTTTTTAAAAAGATCAACTGCATTTTGCCTCTTTCCAGGGAACCACTTGCAAGGTGGTGATTTTGCATCTCACCTACACAAGCTGCATTTTCTTGATTCTCAGCAGAACCATGGCAGCTGAGCCCCAAAATGACTTGGCTTTATGTTCATCCGTGATCGTAACTCAACTCTGGTTGACTTCAATGGGACCATGGAATCTCCTTTCAAAACTGGTTACTAAACATGTAAATCCAGTTGCAACCTTTGCTTCAGGAAGTCTCTAACCTGCATGAAGCCCACAAGGTACACTAGATGGCTAATTGTTCTATTTATACCCTATTTACTACATGCTTATCTCAGCTACTGTTCCTAGCATTTCTCTCTTTCTCAATAGATGTCAGCCCCTTCTAACAAAACCTCAGGGCTCCTCTTTACAAAAGGGCTATGGTAAAATAAAACAGGAGAAAACTTAAAAGGGAGTGCAAACGAGTAAAAGTAGGGAGTAAGAATAAAAAGGTAAGAACCAAGGGAGTATATAGACCAAAGCAGCCCATAAAGCATTCAACACTCCCTGAAAGCATCTGAGGAAGCAGCAGACGCTCCTGGAATCCTTCCCTTGGGATCAGGTCTCTCGGTGCCATGGCTAGAAAGCTTGGCTGGCCCAAGGAGGCCATTAAGGAGATCCTACAGCTCCCCAGAGCAAGCACTGAGGTTTTCTTGAGACTTCACCCAGCTTCCAAATAAAATCAACCAGAGTTTTCTCTCATATCATTTCCACTCATTCCCACTGAAGCACCCCTCCTGAATTAACAAATTCTTCAAATGTCACTAGGCTCAGGGCCTTCATGACATTAGGGGAAGAAGAAGTTACATCAGCCAACTGCAATTCAAGAAAGCCCATCACAGCCAGCTACGAAGGCCCAGGGAGGGCTGAATTCCTCGTTGGTGATTTCCCCTTCCCTCTAAAGAAGGTCACCATTTTTCCCCATGCACAGCGAGTACAAAGCACAACCACTTTCTGATTTGGCAAGATTTTCCCCATCCAGTTTTCAAGTGCACCAGATGATACAAGTAGCAGGGCCTGGATTGGGGTATTTGTAGAAAGTATTAGTCCATAAAACCCCATCAGGCATCCACTTCACAACAATAAATACTCTGATGGCAATGGAGAGGAAAAATTCACAGAAAAGAAAAAAATTGGCATTTTCAGCAGTAGAAATTTTGACTGTTACATGAAATACAAAAATATTTTTTTACAAAATAAAGTAATTGCAGATGAGGTTGCCACATTGGCCCAAGTTATCAAATAAAATTAAAAAAAAAAGTACAGTCTATGTTGCTCTTTTTCCCGATCGTTTAAAACAACATTAACACTTCTGAATGGACAGAGAAGGAACTAGAAGAGGGAACAAGGCAAGGGCAGTACAATCTAGCCGCTGGCTGGGATATTTCCTGAGAAGAAGCAGCAAGCAAGAGCTCGTGAGTCAGTTAAGGGCTCACACAGGTGAGTAAGCTTGTGGTCTGGAAGCAAGGGTATGCAGCTAATGGGATGCTGCCAACGCACGAAGTCCTACGTTACAACATTTTTAGTTAGTGTCTGCCTGGAGTAGAGATCTACTGGGATTAACTGGTTCTTCACAGCACAACTGCTGCCAACACACTAGTAGGGATAGGAGATGGGTTTCTTGAGCTGTTGGTCAAGACAAGGCAAGGGCTCATGCTGTGGTATTAAACATTCCCTTGCAGCTTATGTGAAGGAGTTGCCTTGTCTTCCTAGTGATTTGCCTCAGTAACTATCCTGACCAAGGACAACAGCCAAGAGTAAAGCCTTTCAGCTGCTTTGGAGCTTGAACTGTGCATTAGCGCAAGAGCAGAGAATCATGATCTCTTCCAGTTTCCTACCAGTGCTCCACACCAGCACGTGCTCTTCACAAAGCTCTACAGAGACGTCTGGGGCCTTTCCAGGCAGATGGTGATGATGGTGAGAACAGTCATGGCTCTGCCTCCCTCCCTCAGCAAACCCAAGAGCAGAATTGCAGCTGCCAGCAGATGAAGAGCATGGTAGGACAGACTTGATGTCGGGCAATAAGGAAACTGGGCTGCAGGGGCAGCGCAGCCAGGTGCTGCTGCCACGAACTAGACTGCCAAATGAATAACTAGCCTCTACTGGATGAGCAAGACTCCAAGCCAGTGTCCAGATACTCAGTCTGGCAGTTTAAAAATGCACTTAAAAATGGCAAAAGTGATTAAAAAGACAAAAGAATTGAAATGAGAGGAGGCCAAGGGAAAAGACTACTTGTTTAGAGAAGAGAAGAATTATTTTTAAAGAGTGGAAGGAAATCAAGCCATTGAAAGAAAATGAAATTAAAAAAATAATAATAAACCACTGCCTGAACAAATCTATACAGACAACTTATTCTTGCAGACCCAGCTATGCCCCAGAGATCAACAGTTTTATCCTGACTGGAGTCTGCCTGAGGTGCTGCACAGGAGCAGCATAGAAGGGAGACAGCACAGATATCGTGTGCACTGTTTGGCATCCCGTGTCTAGCTCAAAGTTGCCTGTACCTGTAGATTTTGGATGCAATGCTCCATGTCCATACAGCCCTCCTTTAGTCCCATGTTTCCAAGACATATGCAGGTTCAGACACAAGTTACTGTTCTCAACTGCATCAGTAACTGAGCTAAGAGTTACAGTAGCTCCTACTTGGCTTCAGTAAAAATTCCTTGGCTTCCACCACACCAAAGCTCAAAGCAGGTGACCACAGAGGTCCCTTCAGGCATTTAAATCTGTTTGTGTGATTCTTCCCAATCCACAACTCACAGCTTCATCAACTGCCTGGCACGTCTTAAAAGTCATGCACACAAAGTATAATTTCCATTGAAATTGTATTTCCTCTTAACTATATCCTGGAGCTAAATGCCTGGTTACACACTCTACCCAAATTGCTGGAAACCTTAAAAAGAAATAGAACAGTTAAGAAATTTTGTTCTGTAGGCAAATTTCTTCCTCACTAGTCCCAGGTTCTGGCTTTTGGCGGTGTACGTTATAAAGACACTCTGTCCTTTCTGCAAGCTATCATGACCCTGTCAGGTTGGCTCAGCTGTCTTACCTAGCACAGGAAGAAACACTTTTATAACTCTTTGCTAAGTCACCCTAATGTGGAAAGGACTTGTACTTCTGACGTTCTGCTGCATTGCCATAACCCAACTTATTTCTTGGATTTTCCTCCCTGTTGTACGTGCATGTCTATTTGTCAAAGCTCCAGCCAAAGCTTAAAAGTAAGAGGAAAGCCTGAAAACAATGTAAGAGGGAGCTGTTAAATCAGCTAGTTGATTCACACAGTTCGGTGGCGGCTAGATTATACTGCACTGCTTAAATGATCACATATGAGTAAGAAATTGAAACAAACAAGTGTTCCTTATTAATATGATGACAAGGAGGAGATCCTGGGAGTGGAAGGTGTACCTCCCATTGGGTAAGGAATCAAGAAAGTTGCCTGGCAATTCCAGTAATGTTTGCTACAGAAGAGTCAGTACCAAAGCAAAGGCTAGCACAGCTTACTGCTTCCTACGGGAACCTGGAAAGCAAAACAGAAAGAAAAAAGTCCGTAAGGATAAATCCTGGTGAAGAAAATACTACCTACAATCATCTTTTACTTGCTCTGCCCTCTTGGATGTCGTGTGACTTCCAGGGCACTGGTAAAGTCAAATGGTAAAATGGGAACCACCCGTAGTAACAAAACAAAAGGACAAAAGTATGCAAAGAAAAGGACAGATCCACAAGAGCAGACATTTGCATTTCTTCTAGTCTAGGCTGCAAACAGCACTGCAGCCATGTTTCACAGTCTCACTAAAGAAAATGGAACAAACACTGGGTTTAGAGACTATATGAAGTGCCATCAACTTTCCAGCTTGATTGACGAAGATAGAATGCAAAAGCTTCCCAAACTTTAAAGGTAGACAGTTTACTTCCCAAAATTTAAGTCTCAATCAGTGTAGCTGGAAGAAATCCAAGAAACTGAGTCAAACTCTGGCTGCCCCTTTCTTCCCCCAGAGGCTCTAGACAATTAGTATTTGAATTTAAAAAAACAGGCTACGGTGACCCTAACCATACAGCTCGTGCCTGGTGATTTCAGGAAATGAGCCAACAAAGCAGTGCGAAGATGCTACAGGAACAAAACGAGCCTGTTCTCAGGACAAGCTTCTGCCTGATCATCCCATTTGCCCGCCAGACAGGTGAGACTGTGAGGTTTTGTCTTGTATTGGATTGCTTGATATTAGTGAGTCACCTAAAATCCATCATGTCATTGTCTTTACGTTATTTCTCCTTCATCTGCTGCCTGGATTTACAGTCATTCATCATTAAGAGATCACAGCAGAGAGCAGCTTGACAAACTCAAGGCAAACTCATTCAGCTTTTTAGTCTCTCAGCCTGCAATGTGCTCAGCCAGTACAACTCGAACACTGGATAGCATCACCTGCCTGCTGGGGCAATAAGATCCATTCCTCCTCTCTATTAACATCCCTCTTTCAATCGACCTGTCCTGCAGGCTGGTTATTTGAGGAAAACAGCACCCAATAACCCAAGTGTGGGGGCAGCCATGGCCTTGATCTTACCTTTAGGAGAGTGCTCAGGTTTGGGGGTCTGGCGCAAGGGGCTGGGCTGGCTTGTGTAATATCGAGTGTGTTCAAAGTCATCAAGGTGAGGCTGTGACCTGCCAAGCACAGCGGGGAAAAAAAAGCACTGAGGAAAAAAACCTCACAAGTATAACAATGTGGCAAAAGCAACATCTCAGCTGCCTGGTCTGTCCCTGTCAGTTTGATGCAAACTGTGTCTGGCCCAGACTTTCTACCTGCAGACCAGCTCTTCTGAGCACAGCCTGTTACTGTTTCTGTGCTGAGAAATGCACAGTATTTACTGCTTCTCATGGACTGCTTTCATTTAATAATGGTTTCAAGTTCTCAGGAAACAAAGAATTTCCATAATGAAGTTTGATGCAAACCTCACTGAAGAGAGCAACATTTTGAAGCGTTTAATGCTTGCCCAGTTTTGACCCCAGACCACATTAGTAAGACTTTTCTCAGCCTCCACCTGTACCTCTTTTATTGTTTCTTTTGCAAATTCAACAAGAATTTCTAGGCTCTTATCTGGATTAGAAATCAAATCCGCCAGGGTCACTTCCAGGGTTCACTCCCTCATGAGGGGCATCAGACAAAGGTACCAAGTGATTCAGAAGAAGGACTGAGCTACAGCACCTTCCCATCAGCTCTGGGATGAGGTACCCCAAAGCACAACATAACTTGTTTGAAGGTAGGTGTCCACACAGCAGCACAAGCAGTGTATAGTGCTTAACTGGGGAGCAAGAACCCAAGGGAGCAGCTGTGCAAATGCATTAAAAATGTTCCTTCCTGCCCAGAGATGACATTTGGTTTCACATCCCCAGAAGCTCTTTAACCCTCTCAATGCTTCTCTGCCATTAACAAATGTCACTGCACAAGCTCATCAATCTCTGTCAGCACCAGGCACAGAGACCAATATGGACAAATGCCACGAGCACAGCCAGTGACGCATGTCGCCGAACACCTCACGAGCTCTCTGCCCTCCGTCTCTTTTCAGTGCTAAAAACTCTGCTCTCTACCAAGCCCCTTGCAGGTGGGTCAGCTGTGGTCACTCCACAACTCCTCAGGACTCAGCTTCTGAGCAGCTTCCTGACTGCATTTCCCCATTTTTACTAGCCGGTTCAAGCTCACCTTGAAGGCCTGTCACCTCTGTGTCGCTGAGTTTCAGGCCCTTCTTTTGACCTTGAGCGCGTGGACTCACTTGCATCATGCTGATGGGAAGAAGAAAGGAATGCAGTTCATCTGCGCGCCTTGCAAGACACCAGCCAGTGTGTTGATGCTGCCACAGCTTTGTGCATCAGTTTATACACACAACTAGCTACAGCCAGACATATGCAAATGGTAATATCAGGACTACTTTCCAGCAAACGAAACTCATCTTTGCTGAGCCAAACTCAGTTTTCGCTCAAAATATGAGACAGTGCTGGTGGAAGTGTCCCGAAGCTGGGGTCAAAAATAGTCAGTGTGATGACTGTGTGCTTGGCTGGGCTGAGCACGAGGGCCCAGATGCATGCAGCTGTGCCCCTGCAATCACTCAAACACAGTAAGGACACTGAAAACATGGGAGCTATCTCCAACTGGCCCCAAGATTAACACAACACCCACTTTAGCACCTTACCAGCACAGACCATGAAATCTGTTTCCTATCACCTTCCACATCAGCCAGCCAAGTCTCTGTAGTATTACTCATATAAAAACCTAGACTTGATACACTCAATACTTTCATTATAGGGTCAATTCTATTATGAAGCAGAGTGATAACTGGAGCAGCTGTGTTGTCCTTATACCTGCAATGCACAAACAGAACTGAACCAACTTGTATTTATTGCTACAGTCAGGATTTCAGCAGAGGAAAGGTCCTGCACCAGGAGGACTTGCAGTTCTTGAGGGAGGCCACAAGGTGCTGTGATAACCAGTGACAACCACCAAGGCCAGAGCTCAAGACTAACCTTGTTTGAGGCTGAAGCCAAAGAGCATCTACCCAAGCAGATGGCTCCAAAAGCCTTGGGAAGTGGCAAGACCCTTTGGATGCAATAGTCTGCATCGTTCCACTTGCGCTCACCACACACCCTAACCTCCCTTTAGAAATGGGATTAACACAGAACTACATTTGTGGTACCTCCTGAAGCTCGACATACCTTCCAGTCTGGATCATGCCTCCTCCTTTCAAAGGAAGACTTTTCTCTCTCCTTCCCTTTCTTGAAAGCTTTTTTCTCCTCAGCCATCAAGAGTCGGGCGATTTCCTAGAAGGGAAAATATCGACGTGTTACTACTTTTGTGGATTTGAGTTATTTAAATCCTTTCCTATGGACAGCTGCTGAATGGGAAGGGTACAAAGCCAGGATTTCACCCATCTGCGATCAGAAATCAAGTGACAGAGCAGAATTAAGACTGAATACATGAAGCATGCCTGACATGCCAGAACTGCCAGAGTCTTTCATGCCTTTTCTTTCAATGGGGGGGGGGTTCATCTTGCTGCATCTTTCCTAAGTCTCCCTTGGGGCTCAGTTACATGATATGCTCTTAGACAGCCGTGAACTTCCTTCCCCTGCTATGGCTGCAAGAGGCAGTGCAACTCCCGGCTTGGCCAGCCTGAGAATATACCTGAAAAATCAGCCAGGAGCAAACCCCACTGGAGCCCTGAGCTTTCCTACAAGGAGGAAAATGAACAACCAGAGGGTCAGAGAGGACAACTGCGGTTTAGCTGCAAACATTTGACTTCTTGCTCACCTCATCTTGGGCTACTTGAGCTGCCTTCTGGTCTTCCTCATTAGCCTAAAAAAAAAAAAAGGCAGGGGGCAATAAAAACAGAGAGAAAAGAGTAACACTTCTGAATTATTCATACCCATTAACCTACTGAGCAGGGCAAGTAGACGCCCATATAAATCCGCTACTATCCTCTCCAAATATACTTAGGTAGCTCAATACTTACCTCACAACACAGCACCAAACCGTCACTTCATCTTTTCAGCTGAGTTTTTCCCTCACCTATCTGCCAGGCCACACCACAATGCGTTGCCCACCCTGCTGCCCTCTTTCTCAAAGATGGGCACTGGCCTGTCTCACTTCTGGGCTGATAACACTGACTATAGGCTATATTTACCTGCCTGGAAATGTTCATTAAATATCAGTCTGGTTTCATAATTTAATTTTTGTTTGCCATTAAACTGTGTTTATTTCAGAAAACAGGGTTCTGCTGGCTAGATGCCAGCTGTCACTCCATATGTGTATGTACGGGAGACAAAGCTAACTATCAGAACGCACAGTAGCAAGACCTTAGGTCTCAGTCACTATCATACATAAAAGCTTTGCAAATTAAAGTTCTCATCACTAGGTATCTTAGTTCCTTCAAGTTGACTAATGCACCCTCTCTACTTACCAGGAGCTCTTCCTCCTGCAGCTTCCGAGCAATCTCTGCATCAGACAACTCCTGTTCGCTTTGGGGTGTGTCATACATGGATTGATGCATCCCCCTCAACTTAGTGCCTAGAGAATTGAGAGAAAACAATCAACTCACCCATTTCCCAAATGCTCTAGAGTAAGGACATCTCCACTATCTCCTCAGCCACCTGCAAAAGCCCCACTTCAGGGTGAGCAGAGACCATGACAGCGTACTAGGCAGACAGCTGGTTTGAGAGTACCTTTAGCTGAGGTGCAGCACACACCTTAGGGAGGTTCTGTTTTGCATATAGAAATGTCTGATACACCATCTCTTATATGGCAAATGCAACTATACGGCCAAAGAGGCCACATCCCTTGCAGCAATCTTTGCTGATACAGCAGTGCTAGCAAAGGAATCATAATTTTTCCACACTCTGCGTTGATACAGATATACTGGCAAAACTGGGCAGCAGAGAGCAGCCCAACAGCTGTCAGCAGTGCAGCAGAGTCTGTGAACACACCGCTGGGGCAGCATGGGCTGCAAAAGTTGCCTGGGACAGACTCACATGAGGTTTCACACAATGTATTCCTTGGGCTGAACCATGATTTTTACAATTCAGTGAGAAAAGAGCCAAGTAAACATTTCTGAAGTTCAGACAAGGTTCAGTTTTTGCTTTGAGTACAGTTTTATTTGTTTATTTTAATGTTAAACCATCTCCAAGTGATTTAAAATGTTGCATTTTGAAAGTCTCTCCACAGTCTATTCGCGCCAGGCCATCAAAAGAGTCTCAGTGTATCCCTGTTATAAAATGCATGACTTCACTCACGTACAATGAATGCCTTCTCCTCTCATCTGCAGTCTGAACTGTATTGTTCAGACATCTCAGACATCAAAATCAGCTTTCTGCTTTATGTCTGAAGTATGCAAATGTTCTAGATGCCTGTCTGTCCTCCACACCAGGTAGAGAAAGTAAGTTTCACTCAAAACGTTCATGCCTCCAGCTATACTGTTTACACATTATTATAAATACCTGTTACATCCTATTGGGCCACATACCAGTTTCCTTCCCATCAGGTAAGACCAAAGGGGGAAAAAAAGGAAGTAACAAACTGACCTCAAAAAAAAAAAAAACTTTCTATGAACCTATTGACAAACCCCCATCATACTCCACAAATCGTCCTGAAGACTTCAAACTACAGTGGGCCAGAGACCTCATGTGTCAACCCAGAATAAAACTGTGGAATAAGAAACCATCTTCTCTTCAGGTAATGAAGAAAGTGTGTGCATTTTTTTGCTTTTTCTTTTGAGTTAACCGATCAATGATCTTAAGCAATTAACACCCCTCTTACAAACTGTCTTAGCATAAAAAGAGAAAATTTCGGTTCTGGCATGTTGTTGTTAAAGACCTGGTCACCTTGTGATCAATCCAAGCTGTGAATCACAGAATCACAGAATCATTTAGATTGGAAGAGACCCTTGGGATCATCGAGTCCAACCATCTACCCGAAGATGAAGAGCTGCAATCTCCAGCCTGCACAGAAATGCTGTCAAAAAGCACCAGTTTGGTCAGAGTTAAATTATTCCCAGTGCTTCCAAGGCCATGGTAAACACAGTTTTACCATGCTGGAATGAACAACAGTGTGGTCGACAGGCTCCTGTACACCATTGCCTTTATGAAGAATAAAAGTAAGTTTCGAGGAATTGTTTGCTGGCCAGCCTAAGGCTGAGTTTTCTTCACACGCTGATTGGTGCCAGGCTTCATTTGCTCAGAAAACAATAAATGTTACTTTCACATCACTTCTGCCCATACTCAGGGGAGCACAAAGCCCACCACGACCATGGCCCACAGGAAGAGGATGTGAACTTCTGGCTATTTTGACTCAATGTGATGGGATACTGAGTCACTCAGATCTACATTATATCAGGGTAAATCACAACCTACTGATTACATGAAGACATGATTAACATCTTCCACTTCCCCAAAGAAAACCTTTGCACAATGAAGACAAAGAATAACTCTCCCGGTATCTCCAGAAACAGACACGCATTATCATCCCCACCTTACCCAAGCAAAAAACAGTTAGATGCAGGAGTTTCCCACACTGACAACGTAGATTCAAGTCTCTGAACTCCTACTTTCATAGAGTGGTTTGGGTTGGAAGAGATGTTAAAGATCATCCCAGGCAGGAACACCTCCCACTAGACCAGGTTACCCAAAGCCCCATCCAGCCTGGCCTTGAACACCTCCAGGGATGGGGCATCCACAGCTTCTCTAGGCAGCCTGTTCCAGTTGTTTCACCACCATGACAGTAAAGAATTTCTTCCTAATGTCTAATCTAAATTTACCCTCTTCCCATTTAAAACTGTGACCCCTCATCCTATCACTACACTCCCTGATAAAGAGTCCCTCCCCATCTTTCCTGTAGGCCCTCCTTTAAGTACTGGAAGACTGCTATGAGGTCTCCCCAGAGCCTTCTCTTCACTAGGAGACATGTCACATGCCACCCTCATTCTGGTTTTAAAAGCAGAAAGATGGACCTGGATTTTTAAAGCCCACCAGTCACAAGTATTATCGAACAACAAGCACCACACAGGTAGACATTTCCTAGAAAAATCTACTTGTACAGAATTTGAGAAGAACCCCATCTTACAAATAGAGCCCGGTCGGACACCTAGTGCCACTACTGAATTTTCCCCAAAGTGGATTGATTATGTTGCCAGCAGGCTTTTCAGTGAAAGCAGATGGAAATTGCTGGCTTGTTAGCACTTAAGCAAACCTGCCCTCCCTCACAGACCTGCATCCCAAATCAACAAAAGACAAGTGTAATCATAACATTTGATTTTTTCTTAGTTTTTTTTTTTCTCCTGTGCAAGGAGACTACAGCATAAAATATACCATGAAAATAAAAGCTGGCCGCTTGCTTTGTTTGATTGAGGTTTTTTTGTTTGTTTTATTTCTTAAACACAGGATTCCAAGGGCACCATTTCCTACAATACCTTTTTACTCATCTTCTCTGATGCCACAGAATGTGTCAGGAAATAAACAAAGCAAGAACATTAATGGGTAAGAAGAATCTCACTAAATAAGGGAGAAACTTGGGCAGGATTCACCATGTACACATTGCAGGTGAATACTGGAGATAAGAATCTTCAAAGGAAACAAGACCGATTTCAGACACAGGGATGGGGCAACAGAAAGGTCCATCCCAACATGTACATAAGCCTTCCCCATCACTTGGTTACCTGAGTGTCGCTGGCAGTCTCCCACCTTCCCCTGTGTCACAGCATGTTGGGAGGGGGAAGGTCTTCTGTGTCCTGCCCTTTTGCAGTCTCTCTCCTCACCCTTCCTATGATCATCTCTAGGTTCAGTATCATGGAGCTTCTCATCACGCACTGTCCTGTGTGATGAGTGGCCCCGGTGACGAGATTTGTGCTTTTCAGGGCGCATCACCTGGCTGCTGCCCCGATGCCAGGTCTCCTGCTCAGCCTCCAGTTCCACCTCAAGAAGAGGAAGGTGCTTTTCTCTGCCTTGCTTTGTTGGCTTTCTGCTGTGCCGTGCCTGGTCTGCAAGTCCATGCTCTGACTCCAGGTCAAGACTGAGAGGTCTCCAAGCCTTCTCCCTGCCGGCTGCTCTTCTCTCCCGTGGCTCCCAGCTACTGCTGTGGTCATAGGCACCATGCTCAGCCTCTCTTTCCAGGTCAAGGCTGGGAGGTCTCCTGGACCTTTGAGGGCTGGCTGACTTCCACTCCTGCCGATGGCCATTGCTGGCCTTGCTTGGTTGAGGAGACCTCCAATGATGCTCCGAGGGGGAATGCCTGCGTTCAGAGGTGCCGTTGGACAAAGGTGAGGGTGCTTCTTGGTGCTCTCTCCGCCGGTGTGTGCGCCTGTCACCACTGCGTGCCCTGCGAGGCTCAGAAACCCTCTCTCTGGGGTCATCCCAGGGGTCCTCTGAGCAACGGGGGGACAAACAAGGAGTGGGTTAGTGGTGCAGGGGTTAATGGCGCTTCAGCGAGGCCAGACTCACAGCACGCAGAGGAGGGAGGCTTGAGGCAAGGAGAAGCTGGAAATGCCGGAGAAGCATGGCAGGATCAGAAGGAAAAATAAGAGGGATATAATGCTTGTGGGATATAACGTGGGACAGTGAAACGGCAACCGGGCCAGCAGCAGGGCAGCATGGGAGGCAACAGGGTTTGAGCAGAAAGCACAGGTCCAAAGTGTGTCCCAGCACCTCCTAAGACAAGGACAAGTCTGTGGAATGAAGGGCTTTTAATGATGCCATTGGGTCTGAAAAACAGCCAGCAGAGCAGCTCATCTCCTGGTGACATGTCACTGCTGCAGGATACTGAAACCACCAGAGAAAGGGTTGCAAAGGAGGGTGCAAGATGCAGGTGAGGCTGGGAGGCAACAGGGGGTCAGGAGGGGCCAAGCAGAGAGTCAGATTGGATACTGGTTTATGAGCACCAGTGCCTTGCCCTGGCTTCGGGCACAAGGTTTTTCATCACAAAACAGCCTTAGCTAATGGGGGAGAAGACCCACATTAAGCAGGAGAAAGAGAGACAAGTGGGATGGAATTTTTTTTTTTTTAATTTTATTTTTTAAAAAAAAACAAGAACAAGATGATGGATACCTGCAGCATCCAAATATCTTCCACCACAGACTGTCAAGTTTCTCTTGTAGACCCAGAAGTTTCAGGGCCTGCACTTATTGCCTAAATTAAATTTTAGGCTCTGACTGCAGAGAGGGCTACAGAAATTTAAGGGCAGGATAAGACTTCACAAAATGCAGGCTCCTGACCTCAGCAATGTAGCTGGAAAAGCCGCTTACTCGGCAGCTTGGCGGTGTTGTTTCCTCCGTGCTTTCCAAAAAGCAGGTGGAAATTTTCTTTGCTTTTAGTTTCAGTAATAAGCCTGACACAGCTATGAGGATGCAGCAGTCTGCCTACAATCTGCTGATCGACTTATTTTCCAATCAACCTATTTGCTAAGAAAAATCATTGAATCATTGCACCGAGTGAACTATTATCTCTACAACAGCTTTTCAGAATGAAGGCACATTTCTGAAGAAAAAAAAAACATTTCCTTGAAACAGAGGCTGATTTGAAACAGAACTATAAAAAAAAAAAAAACCCAGAACACCAGTATAAGACTTTCCTTCTTTCCTTCACTGTTAAGAGTTTTTTTACAGTATCTAATAATACTCAAAATAGATTTCATTGCACACAAACTGCATTCTATTTTAATAAATTGCTCTGCTTTCCTTACAATTATCTAGATTTTGGGGGGGAGGAAACCACGCACCAAAACTGAGTGTTCCCTGCAAGTCATTCTATTCAGAAAAAACTTCTTCAGAGCCAGCAAAAACACAGCCTACAGAAAATCTACCTTGGAAACAAATCCATGTGACTTTTATCCAGAACAGGTATATTTTTAAAAATCCAAGAACCGTAAGAATAACCACAGCAGTTCCTGTTAACTGGTGGGTTTTTCTATTCAGTTTTACACCATTCACGTGTTTTACAGAAAACATCCACTGAAACAATCTACATGACTTACTGAACAACACAGACCAGAACCAGAAAGCAAGAGTCAGTTTTTGAACTGTAACAAGGGTCTAAGAATTAATTCAATTTTCTTATTAAGGAAAGCTCAATGAATACAGCAGCAGAGAGCAGCAGATGACAAAAGAGTAAAGTGTGGCTGTGTTGGGACAGGATCGGTGCAGGTAACACAGTTATGCCAGACAGCCCGAGCAAAAGGTTTACTTTTGGGGTATCTCAGAGTGATTAACTCCTCAGCAGGCATCGGTTCCTGCGGCACCTTCCGCAGGGGCTGTGTAAACACTCTTTAAGTCCTGGTGTTACTCTCTCAAGCAGCAAGGGACTGAGCGAATACAGAAGTGTTTTTCATGGCACAGACACTTCTGGAAGGAACTCTGTGTTTTTTATGTTTATTTTTCCACTTAAAAAGCTTGGATTGCTCTGGAGCAATAGCCTGAATCCACACTCCTGGATGTGGCTAAATTTTTACTCAGTCTCAAGACAGACTCAAACCCAAACAAAGGGCTTTTTTTAAGTTCACAAGTAATGAGGACTATGCAAACTGAGGATGCTAAAGTGTGGTGCTAAGTACATGCTAAATACATGGTGCCCAAATATTTAAGAGGTTTCAGATCTATGGACTAGATGATCCAAACATCACAATCCACTGCAGTCCTTTCTAGTTTTTAAGGAATGAGGATGAAGAGCAGCACTATGAATGGTAAGGCAAAACACCTTCCACCTCACCTCTGAGACTACAGATTATTGCAGGAAGAAAAATTAGACCCACAAGATATCCTGCTCTCTAAATCCACACCACAGTCTCAGTTCAGAGAGTCACGGGCTTTTGTCAGCTGATTTCCGTTATAGAAATCCATCCTGTCCTACCATCTCTGCATGACAACACTGTTACCCTATATTAGATTTTTTCAGGGACTTGTCCCATTTAATTCTGAAAAATTGAAGTGTGGGCTGGCCATAAGACTCCAGGATCAAAGTCTTTCCCAGGTTTATACATGTAGCAGGACTTGTGGTCATGAAGTTTCCACTTGGTTACTGTTTTGCACTTTGTGTTGTGTGTTTTCTTGGCCATCCTTGGTTCATCCTTGAACTTCTTCCCAATTGAAACTAAAATACTTTGTGTAAGTTCAAATAAAGACATTTAAAATCACCGATGCCATTGATACTACAATGAGAAATAAAAGGTTTGATCTTCATCTTCACAATCTGTTAATTAAAAGCAGCCCATCTCTTCCCCAACACATTTCTTTTTTTGAAGAAAGAACACAAGAACCACCACCAAGGCACAGCAAAGCCATTCCCAGATTGCTCCATAATTAAACACACCCTGATTCTCTCCTCCTAATTTAAAAAAGGTCTGTATTCAATCATAAAAGCCAACCAAGAGAAAGCAATACAGCACTGTGGGTCATATCTTTTCCACAACGTACAGTCCCAGATGACAATCACAGCAGAGGCATTCTGTGGAGATGACCTTGTTATTCAGTAAGTCATTCAAAGCGTTTGTGTTAATTTTAATGCTTGGATACATACCTGCAAGGAGTTATTTTTGAAAGGTCGTTCTATGAACCAGCATTTATTCCTTTATGCACGTAGCTGTGCCAGCATCGCAGATGAGAACACAGAACTGTTGCTCTTCGAATGCAAGCATGGAATTACATCTGCTTCCCCCCCCCCACATGCTTGCAGTGTTACACAGAAGTAACTGTGGCTTATCAGTACTATCAGCTACTTTTTCCACAAGCCCTTT
The DNA here is from genome assembly GCA_025774025.1 of Xenus cinereus. NCBI lineage: Eukaryota > Metazoa > Chordata > Aves > Charadriiformes > Scolopacidae > Xenus > Xenus cinereus. Next base: position 13,550,316 of record JAOXJK010000051.1, on the reverse strand, counting down.
CAAAACATGGGTGTGCTTGCACATACACACACCCTACCACTGTCCTTTAGGCCATCTTCTAAAACATCAAAAACTATAAAATTGTCTACTCCACTTTTTTTTTCCCCCCCAAATATTTCCTGATTCTAGAGTAAAGTCTGATCCTGACCCTGGAAACTGCTGCAATGCTACAGTGCTGAATGCAGGACTGTAGGTAAACAGAGTTGCCAGATCAACAGGTTCACCTATACTGCCATGATCTTAATCCCTTACCTATCAGAAACGTACCTCCATTTTCTGCATAATAGCTATCTTCATAGACTGCATGTCCCTGGGATTCTGGGTAGTGCTTCTTGCGCCTTTTTTCTTCCTGCAGTTCTCTTTGTTGTAGGAGTCGGGCAATGTCCTGCAGAGATAGAAGAAAATAGGCATTACCTTTCCCCCCCCAAAAATATCTCCAGGTTCTTTTATTCAAATTCTTATTCAATTATTAAAAATCCTGATTGATTTTACAGACATGGCAATTACAGGGTTACTTTGAAGTTCAACCCCTTGACTGGATGGGGCTTCCAATTTAGTGGTTGACACGAGGGACTCTCTCAGCAGCCAGTATCCAACGTCACCCAGACCCACCACCGAGCTTCCAGCCCCACAGCAGACTCGCAGGCTGCTGTTCCACCTGCACACAAGCCTGCAAAGCCCTAACTGCCATAGCATGGCGGAAGCGACTACGTGTGCAACTTCAGACTTTCAGCAAGGGTTTGGAAGTCACAAAAGCACACACCTGCTCACGCAAGTGGGCTGGACCTCCCCCCTGAATTCCACCAGGGAAATTAAAAAACAGAGGCAAAGGCTGTCTCCAGCTGAAGGCACTTTGGACTGCAAGGAGTTCCCAGAGCAGCTCATGAACTTGCTTCAAACTAGTGGTAATTTATGGGGACTGTAGGATGCCAGGCAGGGAAATGCATCAATTTGACAGACAGAGGCTGAAGGAAAAGAAAATCAAAAGGGACGTGAGGAAGAGAAGACTAGGCACAAGGCAGGAGCACTGCGGGGACTGCAGCCGTTTATCTTCTGTCACAGTTTTGGTAGATATGCCATCAAAGACAATAGCACTCCATTTTTCTAATTGGTTTTCCTTCAAGATTGACTAATGGATCAACAAGGCCCAGCAACAGCAAACAGCTCCCTGGGGCTTGCTCATTTGGGGCCCAGAAGCTTGCGAGTTAGTGGAGGTAGTCTGAAGCCTGGAAGAGCAGCTGGAAGATACCAGCAGGGCAGGCTAGCTCTTTGGATGCTATATTTAAGCTTCCCTAATCCTCAGGACCTTTATAAAGCCATGCATGTAAAGTGTACATTGCAGGCAAGAAAAGCATCACTGAAATGCAAAATAAGAGCCAGCACCCTCCAGAGCCAGCACTGGAGGACACTGGATGGGTCTTCAAGTACAAACTATTAGTTCTGGATTCAGATTGGATTTGCTCATTGACCAGCTTTGTGGAGGACCTGGGGATTCCACAGGCTCTTTACCAACAAAAAAAAACCAAACCAAAAAACCACCACCAAAAAAAACCCCACCCCACCAAAAAAAACCCCACTTCCTCTCTCCTGACAAGTTTAACCTCTTCTAGCAAATACATCTAGCAAGTCTATAAATATATGGGCTTAAGCACATTATCTCCAGGACTGAGACAGCTCAGGACTTGCAAATCCACACAAACCATCTCTTCCAAACTGGACTTCTAAGCAGGCAGGCTTAGCACTTCATTTAGATACCCTGCGCCCCAGACTGGATCTGCCTCCAGCAGAGCACTGGCATCACACTGGTTGCCACTACTGATACCAGGGAGCTATCGCGTATGCTGGGCACCTACTACACCCTCACGTGTGGCAAATATATGACCAGCCCGGCCTGAGGACAGTACTGGTGTAATACAGAGCATCCTGCAAGGTATGTGTATAGATACTGTGCTGAGAGCTACACGTTTGTCACTTTACCAGCTGATAACCCCTTGGGGCACTGCGCAGCCTCTCTCAGGCTCTTCATCACCAGAGGAGTCCACCCAAACAAAATAATGCTGGTGGGGACCTTGGAAGAAAAGCAGTATTAACTCAAGCTCTCCAGAAATCCTGTTGCAAGGGAGAGGCAGCAGCACCCCTCTCTGGTACCAGCTGCAGCCTATCAGCCCGCAGCTACATTTCAGCCACACTTGGTACATGGTTCCCACATACCATCAGGAAGAGAAAGAGTATTTATGACTTCTCCTCATTGCTTTGAGCCACGTTCATTTGAAGATCGCTCCCAACAGCACAAGATGGTCAACAGGCAGGTTTGACACATTGCAGGGAGCTGTTGCCAGACTGCTGCCATCCAGGCAGCTCTCTACAAAAAGCAGGAAGGAAAGATGGGGTTCCCACAGCCAGCGTGAGCGGTATTGCACCCCTTCACTTTCCCAAAAAAATAAGTTAGATGGTCATGTTTATAGCACAAATCCTTTAGCCAGTGCTCCTCTTGGAAGCCCTTCCATACCTGCCTGGGCAGCCTTTTAGTACTTGTTTGGATTTAATGGCATAAGAAGAAAATGAAGTATTGCACAAGCAAACTGATGCATCTGTCAGGTAAGGTCAGATTCTGTTTTCAGACTTTTCTAGGAAACACAGCCTTGTGTTTAAGCTCTTCCTACAGAGAAAGTGCCACAAGGAGCAAAAAATAGGGCTGCATTCCAGGCCCACAGAAGAATCTCTCCATTCTGTGGCTTTCTTGAACACCCCATCTGACAGGCTAACAGAGTAAAGTAATCAACGAGCCAAGTCTTCTGAAAGGCATGGACAGACCACACTACCCACTCTCAAGCAAACAGCAGCAGAACAATATTTTGCAGTAACAAAAGTAATCTGCTAGCAAGAAACTGCATCAGAGTGTTCAGGATGTGAAGATGAAAGAAGGTAATGGAGAAGCCAGAGATAACTGACTGAGCTGAGGGTTCTGCCAAAGTATTTGCACCAAAGATGAAGAAATTACAACCCAGGATTCTCACAGAAATAGCACTTGTCATCTTGCATTTGAGAAAGCAAGCAGATTTCAAAGTGCATAAACAATTACAACTTCCTACACCAGGGCAGCAAACACCTCAGCAAGACCCACCTACTACTTGCCCTCTTCGTTAGCAAGGCCACTGGCATCAACAACCCTTGTGACCCTTTAGTGTGAGGACTATGACTGTATTTTATCCCTGTAACAGGACTCCCCAAAATCTCTGTGCGTACCGAGATCTACGAGGATCTTGCAGGACTGACACCATCCAAGCCAACTCCTGTGGCTAAGGACTGAGAAATTCCTGGAGTGAAGGGGCTGCTACAAATAGCCCTGTATCCCTGCACCTTTAAAGGTTACCTCGTCTTTCTCCTCTTGCCTGCGGCGCTGCTCTGCTTCAAATACCAGCTTCACTTGGATTTCCTGAGCAATCTCGCAGTCCTGGCGTTCTCTAGAAGGCAAGGAGACAAGGATTATAAGCAGCTAAAAAGTCACAGGCATCAGTCAGCCTGGAGAAAGGGATAAAAGAGCTAAAGAACCCATCTGATGTACACAGAAGAATTATTACTCAGTATTAGTGCAGAGCTTATGATTTCTCACCAGGGACCAAGCCTCCCCGTACTTACTGCTGGCCAGATTTAGAAAATAGGTCTCAAACCATTTACAATCAGAGAATAATGCAAGAAAAAAACAGATTCATAGGCAGTTTGCTAAGAAAGGAGGTAGGTACCACAGGATCGGGCAGGCCAAGGTAGCACACTGAAGTCTGCCAACAGTCCGATTCTGGTGAGGAATTGTTGTAAATGTGATGCCGAAGGAGGGGATTAGGGGTCTGGTTAATGCAGGCATTTCTGGGAAGTGGTTTTCACCTGAAAGCCAAGAAGGAGAAAGTGCAGAAAGGCTGATAGTAAAATACAGTAAGTAGGCCAAGCAGAGGCTGGAGGTGGCAGTTCAGTAATGCATGAAAAATGCTGCTGAGGTGGGACGAGACACAAAAGCAAAACCGGTGCCAAGAGAATGACATGCGTCAAAACGAGGGGTGAAGGAGCCATGGTCACAGCGCCAGTGTGGATGTGGGAACAACATGAGATTGCATTAACTGAGGACAGAGAGATACCAGAGTAATTGAGACACGAAATGAGAGTTTCGTCAGTGCGGACGGATCGGGAAGGCTGTATTTCAGGGACGTCATACTGAAAGCATCTGCAAGAATTCTGCCATACTCAGCGTCACGCTCTGATGCCCCACAAACAGGCTAGAACGATGGCCAAGGGTTCCTTAGGGCAATGCAGAAAAGAGCTGGGGGATTTGAGAAGAAAGATTAAGAGATCTCTCTTTGAGTACTGTTGAAATTGAGCCAAAGATAAGCTCTAAGCGGGTCAGGGGAAAAAAAAAAAAAAAAAGAAAAAAAAAATCAATCTAAGCTATCTCTGTAATTGAGACTGAAGGGCAAGGCAAAGGAGGAGATGAGAATGGGAACAGCAACAGGCAGAGCTTGCCTTATTAGAATCCAGTCTTTTGAAGGATACTCTGGCAACGATCAGATGGGTGATGGGAGGACTACCAAGTGCTCACTAACCAAGTGAGTTATTACAGAACTCAAGTAAATATTTCAAGAGAAGCAGATTCAGCTGTGTCGAAGTTATTCTATGTGGGCTGGAGCAATTAGTTCTAGGCTTGAGCAAGGATCAGGGCATAAATGACTTCGCGATCTTGGAGGCAAAGAACTGGAGGAGAATCCAGGATATGAGTGGAAGAAATTAAAATAGTAAGCGCAGACAAGCACTTTTGGTAGCAAAAGAGAGAAAAGTGGCATGGCCAGAGCAGTCAGTGGCACCACAGAGCCTGCTTTTATAGAAAATAAAGAATGAGAGAAACAGACAGAGTTGATATGTGGCACAGGGTGGGAAGGAAGGACACTGCAACAAAAAGAGGGCTTAGAAGACAAATGCCACCAAGAAACAACTCATCTGTCATAGGGAATGAAAAGGAAAATGCAGCGGGGGGGAAAAGAAGCTGCTTTATTTCTGTCAACTGCTCCTTGGAGCAGACCTGCAATTGGGTATTGCATGTTATTTATATCCCCTTCCCCAAACACACATGAACCCCAAGTTGTTGTTACAACCTGACATTTCCTTCCCTTTCCCAGACCACACTCACAAACACTTGTGCATATCCATAAACTGACCCACATCTAGAAATACCCTGGCAGGCACTCATGTATTTCAGTGTGTGTAGGGCTGGAGTTATCAATAGCTCAAACACCTTCAGACATCAGTTTCTTTCATCCAGGTAATAAAACCTGGCATTTTGTGTGTGTGCCTGTGTGCATTTCACTCAACTCCAGGGAGAGACCTGTTCAAAGGCACACAAATTCACACAGCAGCAAATCTAGTTCTTGAACCTGCCATATAAAAAGGGACCTTGGCAAACCTGGTACCAGCAGGGAACCAGTCCCCAGTAAAACTATAACTGAATATGCAAATCCTGGGGAGCAGGCTGTCAGTGGGCCTAAGACAGTGGATCCCTCATGACCCCAGTTTCTGAGGACGTGAGTCCAGGTAGAAAATAAGTTAGAAAGGTCAGACATATCAAGGCATTGCACGTCTCCAGTTCCCCTGGCACCTGTGAACAGAGCTAAGGTGCCAAGTTCACCAGCACCAACTGACTTGCTAAATGCTTAAAATACATCTTATTGCAGACAAACAGGAGACAGAAACAGCTAATCGTCTTTCAGAGCCAAGGCAACAAGGTCATTGCCTCTCCATTCACAGCAAAGAACATCAGAAATAATTCAAAAGCAGAAGTGTTTTCTTGTTCCTGATGACATGCATCTAGGAACACACCGTGTCAATCTCTAAGAACCACTAAACAGCAACAGAAGATTAGCTGTTTGGTTTTATTGCTCAGTGGTACTTAAATACTGAGACTTTATTAGTTAATGTAAGCTAGTGTTTCAACTTGACTGAGTGTAAGAAAATAGGTTAAAGAACTTTAACAGCTCTTCTTGTCCTTCAGTTTCTTTAGTGTGCCCATCAGTCCCCAGAAATCAGCCAGAACAACATAAACCTCTCCGACCCTGAACATCACACCTAACTGTCCTATGTTTCCAGGCAGCCAGGAGTGTTAAGTGTGTCAGGGAAGCTAACATCAGTTTCGGAAGAAGAGGAGAGGGGAAAGGAATTCAGTGTAATCAGAAAGCTCCTGTTTACTAGGGCTGCAGCAACTAATTGTTGCTAGATGAGGAGGGGGAAAAAAAAATAAAAAAAATTAAGGGAACCATTCAAAGGAACTGTTCACATTAGTGTAACAGAACCATCACGGCTCTAGGAGCAAAACGAGGAAAGAGCATATTTTCACGCTACTTCCAACAGTTATCTTAGCAAACTTGCTACTATGCTTGGCAGCGTGCAAGCTGCTCAGCTAGATGTGAGAGATGCTTTTAAAGAAGCATGAAAATAAGGTTTGATGCTTCCCTGAATTCTTAAAGAGAGAAGAAGAGTTACTTCTATCCTCTCATTTATTGTCACAAAGTCTTTCTGAGAGAATCTAGGATTTGAAAGACAGAAGAAAGCCCTTAAATTCCAAGAGCTTTCTTACATTCCCTGTTTCTAAAGAGCATCCAGTTCTGCCCCTTCACTCCCTCCCATCACACAGTGATGGGATCACACAGCAGTCAAACTGTCCTAGACGATACAGAAAACACCACCAGTGAGGATGGTTTCATTGCCAGAACACGCTGATCTTGCACAAGGAAGAGACAGTAGGAACATACAAAGAATTAAGGAAGAAGAAGATCCAATTACAAAAGGATGCCTCCAACTTTTTTACTATTCTTGCAGAAGAGCTCAAGCTTTCAGGAGCAGAACTGCTGCTGACACATTTTGCATCAGCAGTTCTGCCTGTAACTCAGCTCCCAAAGTTAGTAAATCCCATTTTACAGAGTCCTACAACATAAAAACTGTTTGCAGTTCCCAGCAAGTAACAAAAAGGAATAATCTCTGCCATACAAAATTAATTTTTATGTTGTCATTTACATGCTCACATCTCTAATTGGTAATGAAGACAAAACTATTGAAAGAAAGCACAGACTTGAGAGATACACGTCTCTACCCGAGAGTATGTTGCCCGAGTATGCTGGGAACATTGAAAACAGTGGATGGTTTGTCACACCCCAGCTTCAAATCTTTTACGAGCAGCTCCTTTGAAGCCTGTCCTATATCTCACATCTGCAACACAGAGCTCTTCTATTCCGTCGCTGTCTCTGCCAGATGAGCCAACAAGGATCTGTGATCTGCACCACCAACTGTACCTGGTGGGTGGCATCACGGAGCAAGACACAAGCTGGGAGGCTGCGCAGCCCCTGGGAGATGCACCCTGCCCTGCAGACCCTGCATTTGCAGGGAGCCCCATCAGAAGCCAAGCTCCAGTCTTTCATCATTGGGATCTGACTGAGCCCTCTCACACAACCCATCTGTTACATCTCACACATTGCAAGAGACTAAGTGGGAAGTAAACAAGAAAAGAAACAAACAAACAATACAAAGCACCAATGTCAACCCTGGATTGGAAAGGACAGTTTGGTTTGCCCTGCACTGCCACATTTCATTTCTACACCAGCTCCACAGCCTAAGAGCCACGGCGCACAGAAAGCCAAATCACAGGCTACACAGGGTTAGACCTGCTCTGTGGGGCCTGAGCAAACCTGCAGATCAAACTGGATCAGTCATTAAATATCCTCCCACAGCTGCTGCAGAAGTCAAATGACTGCAAGGGAAGACCTGTCCCCCAACACCCATGTCCATCAAGTGACCCTGGGGTAGCAGCTTCTCTTCCCAGGTCACTTCACACTGGAGTATCTACAAGCACAAGCAAGGGCTTTCAGCTGGTTCAGTGCAGCAGGACACCAAAAAGCACCAGCTTCTCAAAATCACTCATCAGGCACAATGTAAACATGCCAATATCTGCAGTTTCCACAAGAGAGAGAATTCACTGTAACACTGTGTATTTCTGTGGTGTGGTTTCTTCTCTCTCAGACTTTAGCTAGAGACAAAGTCAACGCAAGTAGCCAAGTTACCCCACTTTGCCAACAGGCAGCAGAACAGGAAAGCTCCTTTCCATGGTCAGGCAACAGAATCTAGGCCAGGATGGGCCCCAGAACCACCTACTCACACCCTGTTCTCTTATTCTGTGCCAGAGCCTAGTATCAATACTTTTATGGGAACACATAGCCAAAGGAAAAAGGGAACAACTGCAAAAGGCTGATCAACTTGAATCCCATGTACTGTCAATCAACTCAAATCAAAGCCACTGATTTCAGTGCCCTGACCAAATGGGACTAGCATTTCAACAGCTCCATCCCAAACTCACAAGTCTTTTCGGTGTTTCTGGATTTGAGCACGTGCTTTCAGATCCTCCTCTTCTTGCAGTTGCTTGGCCACCTGCAAGTCATGTTTCACCAGACGATTACGCTGAACATTTGTTGCCAAATGATGCTCAACTGGAAATAAACACAGACAAGAACCCCAAAATCAGCCTGCAGAATTTTACTATGTGAACAAGACAAAGCAAGTGAGAGGGAGATTCCGGGCCAGGAAGGAAGACAGCTCTTGGCAGGGAAATATCATGTAATATCTCTAAAGGTGGGGAAGTCCTGAACTGAAATTATGCTAGCAGCTTGAGATTGCCACGTTTCAGCACTGAGGGGGCTGTATACATGTGTCTGTTACCAAAACAAGATCTGCATATTTTAATCGCATCCAGATTTATCAGGAATGCTTTTCAGGCTTTGAATTTCATTGTCTGGCCACAGGAAATTACCCTAGACTAATAAAGGGCTGGAAGGGACCACCAGAGATCAGTGAGGATGAGTTAAATCTAAACTACTTCTGATGGATGCTTCCCTAAACTGTTCTCAAGAACCTTCAGAGGAGGAAACTCCTCTCACTCTCAACATAATAGGTTCCAAAATCTCACTGCCTTTATAATTAGCAACTGAATACTACAGTGAGTCCTTTACCATACATGGATACCACCTGCAAGAAAAAATGGCTACATGAGCTGTAGCTGAGAGCCAGCTTCAGTTCAGTGGTCTCAGGTTCCAGCAGCAAGGGCACAACTTCAGCACAAGCTGCACGCTTGGTGGAATCGCTGGAACAGCATTAGCACCTAGTACTGGTAGATACCAATGGTCTTGGCACCCAACAAAGCAGATTAGAGAGGCCACCACACCTGAAACTGCAATGCAAACATACCCCCAAGTAACAGATAAGCATGTAAAAAAAAAAAAAAAAAAAAATCACCAGTCACTTTGAAGTTCCTGGCTGTACTTTTTTTTCTCCTTTTCAAACCTGTGTAGTGTACAGCTGCCCTACCTCAAAATGTCTTAAAAGCAAGCCTCCTTTCAAAAGGCAGGCACTAGCAGTTCTGAAATAAGTAAATAAACAGACCTCTTCTGGTTGCACCTCAGGTCAGCCTATAAAACTTGAAGCTTCTAAAATTGCTAGTCATTTCTCAAAACCTTGCACAGCAACAAAACCTCAAGTGCACTCCCACATGCAATTTTAACATAAATGGCATAAACTCAACTCTGAAAGAGAGCATGAAATTGAAACATGAAACGCATCTATCTCTAGGGTTCAACGTGAGCTGGGGCAGAACGCAGAGTAGCGTTACAGGACAGTGAAGACAGTAATAATAATCTGTATTCCATTAAAAAGAATAAAAATGAAATAAAAACAGGGAGGATTTTTCTTAGCAAAACAAAAGCCAGATATCTGTTGGGAAAAATTTGCTTCAGTTTGTTCCAAAGATCATTGCTACTTACTCTCTTGCTCCTGCAAGTTATGGGCCAAAGTATGATCTTCCAGAACGGCAAAGTCTCGACACACTGGACAAGGAAACAAAGCCAAAAGAATTAGCATTAGGAGAAGAAAAAAACAAAAAGCATCAAAAGTGATATGGAGGTTGTGGGAGAATACATATACAAAGACTTCTGACACATCTGCTTTCTACCAGCCAAGGTCTGGACTTGTCGTTTTTCTCCCCCTCCTGCACCTGTGGCTATTTCTGCAAGCACTTACTTCTTTGTCCCTGTTTGCATAACAAGCCTTCTCCACTCTCCCCGCCACCTCCGCTTCTTTAGTTCAAGACCAGAATTGCCCACGCCACCACTGGATCAGACTTTGCGTACAAAACCCTGTATTCCACCCAGATTTATACCAACGCCCACGGTGTGTTAAACTAAAACCAAGGTCAAGCGTTTGTGCTTACTATGACTCTCTCTGCCAACTTGAAGACTCTGAGAGTAGTAGTTTCTCCCCACAAAGACGCATACACACTGTGACCTCCACAGACCTGAGCAGACTGAGCTTCGCAGCTCTTGCTCCAATGCATTTCTACTGGCTCAGGAATCACTTTACAGTTGTCTCCTGTAAGCTTCATTGACTTTTTCAAGTGCAGATGCTGGCTATATACCTAGAACCCCGACACGGGATCAACCACAGCATTACCAGCAGGGATAAGTACAACTTCCTAAAAAGACACTGAAAACAACCTGGAGGCAGGCTAAACGAGAAGGGGACGAGTTCCTTTTAGCACCAGTCTAAAAGCAGCAGATTTTTGCCAATGCCTATCACTTTCGCACTTGAACTTTCAAAGGAATGCTCTCCCCACACTGTAGAAAAACACCAAGGTTTATTTTTAACTTGTTATGATAGGCAGCAGGACAACAAAACACAAGCCACATATATATTGGGACAGGGACCTACACACATCATCAGGTTCAGTCTTTTGGTGGTAGCTACACATCAGCTTCCCGGTGAACCAAGGACAAGCTGACCTGTGCCCCCAAACTGCAGTAAAGGGTACAGAGTCCTGCTCTCCACATCTGCTGTACACGGGGTCCCCATCTGCTTCAAGGGGATTTTAAGGCAGGAGCACATAAAAATTGAGACTAGGGAGGTCTGTCACTTGTTTCTCCTGGATGTGACAAGCTAAGCAGCTTAACAGGACCCGAGAGGAGATCTCTCCCATTTGAAACATACGGCACAAAACTGAGAACTACAAGGTGCTTTTGAAGCTGCAGAGGGAGGTACAAGCCATGGCTGCTGTGCTCCATGGGAGAAACCTCTGGGGAAGACCACGGTTTCTCTTTAGCAGAGCACAGCAACAGCCTAGAAGTGAAAATAACCCCAAATCCCTGAGAACGTACCAAAACTACAAGGGGAATTTATGAGGAACCTGTTTATGAAAGTTTCAGAGTCAGGGAAAATAAAACATTTCCATCATCGTAAAGGGTGGAAAATACTACAAGGAAAGCAGAAGGCAGCTGTGTCTTCCCCAGCCACAGTCGCACAAGCCTTCCCTCTTCTCACATTCATGCACATGCTCCAATAGAGAAGCATCAAGATGTTCCCCTGAACCCAGGTATCTTCCCAAAATATATAGAAGAGTTTCTAGTTGAATGTATTAAGAGATCAGATAAAGGATAAAGTGTTCATCATATTCGATAGAATTTTTGGTTGAATCTTCCTGCACTGGAGAGTGTTCTACAGATGACAAAAGCTCCTAGAAGCTACGGCAGCACTTCAGGGAAGGAGGCTGACAAGCAGCAGGGTGGAGATGAGGACAAAGATTAGGGTTATACGATCCCATAGTGACTCACTTTAAGCATGTACAATTCTGGATGGTGCAATTAAGGTTTTATCATGGCTTTGTTTTTTTTATTGCAACTTCTTTTAAAAAAGGAAAGAGGATACAAAACACTAAATAGCACTGAAACACATCCAATGAGCATTTGTGTATAAATAAAGAAACGCCGCCTTTAGCTACAGAACTGGGAAAACCACATCTGAGCAGCAGGCAGTGCTGCTGCTGCTCACAGGTGACATACCCAGGGTGTCTGGGGGCCAGGAACACATGTTTTTATGGGACAGGGCATGGGATCTTGCCCAGAGACACTTTATTTCGGTGGTCCCTAATACTATTCAGCTTTGCAGCATGATGATGGAACATCCACCTTCTACTTAAAGCAAGCGCCATCTGGCCTGCTGGAAGAGCACCTTCAACTTGGAGGTTTGAGCCCTACTATCAGTTCAGATCTAAGCAAAGACACCTCAACACAGAGCCCCAGACAGCTTATCCAAATCTAGGGCTGTGCTTTTACCAGCATTTATTCAAGAAGCAGCACTTGCTCCTGACAGTTAAAAAAAAAAAGGGGGGGAGGGAAGTGTTATTTTTAACTGCAATAGGTCTCTGAGCAAGTCCACTGCACAGCTGCCCGAACAGCTGTACTAGCAAGACAAGGCAGGCAGCACAGGAGCAAGGATGACCGTTTCAGAGCTGTGTATTTTTTTGCATAAAGATTGCTGCTGTAAGAAATAAATGCTTATGAAACTGCATCCCAGCCCTTCCCAACTCATTTCTGCACAGGCTCATACACTGCTCTGGTCCTAGTGGTATTCAAGAGCTCTGCCTTGTCGGTCATGGTGCTGATGGTGCTGTCAGACCTTTGCTCCATCCTCCCCAGAGAGGCACACGTGCAGAGGAGAACTTCAAGTTTTTTTACTCCGTTCTACCCACACCCAGACACACTTCTCTGTTTGTTTGTGAAAAAACAGGCTGACAGAAACACGCCTGGCATACAGGCAAGAAAGTGGGAGGACCGTGGTAGAACACTGCTGCTCTTCTCTTGTCAGTCTTGCACCAACCCCAAAAAAGTCCTATGTCCTCTGGTGAACTTACTTCCTACAATTAAGCAATGATTGTTTTAATCCTTGTGGATTGACGGACCACCAAAAACTTTCTAAAGAAAGCCAAGACTCAAAATACAAAGGCCACGTGCTGTGTTGTATAGGTAGGCCTGCTTCTTCTAGCTGCTTCTCCACAGATCTATTGCAAGTAGTCCAGGGGTCTTCAAAGTCAAACAAAAATAAGGAAAACAAAGCAAACTCCTCTGGTCCTCATTTTTTCATGGGCCACAGCTGAAAGCTTCTGGATGACAGATGTAAAGCAGGGACCAAGGCTCCTGTCTGGGTTGTTTTGGCTATTCAGGACAGGTCTGTGCCACTTGAAGTTCAGTGCCTGGGCCAGGAAGCACACACAGCCCAGGGTACCCCAACAGGCTCATGACCAGAAGTAGCCTAGCTCAGATCCAGTGCCACCCCTAACACGGCCTCATAGCACCAGACCTGAGGCTGCACCCGGCTCTGCACACAGGGACAAAGCCCTGTGACAAGTCACCAAGTTGCAGGGCCTAGACATGAATACAGGGGCTGGATCTTAAAACAGTGATGACTATCTCATCAAGATCCAGTACAGAGAGAGGGAAACTGGGTGGTTATTAATTACATGCCCGCTGGAACCCCCCAAATGTCTGGGCTCTGAGGTGTCCCCATCTCACAGAGGAGACAGCACAGAGCAGGCTGGCGAGGCAGCAGCAAGCTTTGGGTTTGCTCACGCATTTGGATTCATTCATGCGCTGCTGAAGAAGCCACTTGGCTACATATATACTCCCGTTAAGCTGCTCTCACAAACCCGCAAATGGCCGGCTGGAGCACACAGCCCTTGCTTTGTGCTGCTGAAGCTGCTGGCAGGGCAGACGGCGCACGAAGACCTTTCGTCACTGTCAGAAACTTGGCTGGGCTGGCCACCTCCAACTCATCGGAGCACATTATTCCCAAGTCCCATCAGCCTGAGAACAACATGCAGAGGAAGATGAGAACATCCCATTACGAAAACAATGAAGTGCTGTCAGCCAGCCAGGTGGCAAGAGATGGGGACACCTGCAACTCCCTAGCAAGTCCAGAGCACTCCCTCAAAACTAGACCCAGCGCCCATGGCACCAAGTCAAACATGACCGCAGTTGCAAGTGAGGCCAAGGAAAGCAACCCTCCGTCCTTGAAGACACGCATCCAACAGTGAGGCAACTAAGAAATAACTGGAGACGAGGAACCAGTCAGGCATGGTCTGAAATGGAGCTTCATCGGCGTTAGTCCTCATCCCCTGCCCAGTCTCAGCATGGCACCAGCACACTCATTACTAGGTATTACATGCACTGGGTTTGTGCTGAGAACTAGGATGGCCCCAATGACAATGCACAGACTCACAATTCCCCCTCGCCAAGGGGCTTCGTATTTAAGGGGGAAAGAAATCTATTTCCTTATTCCCTAATCATATGCCCCAAAAAATGAAAGGTAAGATTAATGTTATGTTCAAGGCTACAAATTAACTTGATTTCCCATCTCCTAGACCTGGCTAAGAGCCATCAGACAGTCAAATAAGCAGCAGGGGTGCAATCACAGCAGCTACAACTGGCAACTCCAGCGAAGCGTGAAACATTAACAACAGATTTACCATAGTCTGATTAAGCCAATCTGCCTTGGCACAGCAGGGAGCGGGCCTGGGATATGCACTTCTGGCACAACTGTGAAAGAAAAGAATGCCAGCCCAGGAATGCCAGCCACTGCCACAGCCAGCAGAGATGCCAGCAAGAGAGGACAAGGGCAGAAGTATGGCTGGAAACATCTTTTTGCAGTAGCGATGGGCTGCAAAATCCGTGCAGCAGCATGAAAAAGGGAGCTCGCTTGCTTGAGGGATCCTGAAGAGCCTCTCTGCAAGCTCCAAGCACAGGTCTTCACTGGTAGAAGTTCACCCCAAAAATATGCCTTTCTAAGCATCAGCACATCTGAGGCCCTTGCAAGCCCTGCCTTTATGGCCAAGATAAGAATGTCTCTGGGTACAATAGCTCGGCAAAACTTCATGAAATAACCTTTTCCTCTTCGTATTCTGCCATCTGCCTCACTAGCTTTCTCAGCTTCATAGCTCAGCATTTCTAACACCAAACTGCTTCAAAGAGAGTGAGGTAACCACAACAGAGGAGCAAAGGCAACCTTAGATGTTGCTGGCAATACTTAGGTGTGTGACGAAGAGGTAGTTAGCGTCCAGAAACGGGCTGCGTAACTGTGCACCGTCTCTAGAAGAGGCCAAACCCCACTGGCTTCTCAAGCAAGGCTTAGAGCAAAACACCCCACACACTTCTGCCTGAAGTCTCAGGCCGCGTTTTGACATCCACTGAAGGGCCCAAGGGGCCCCTTGGTTCACGTGGCCCGTATGACGTGCTCTGGGATATCAGCCAGTTCAACGACCCAGGGACCACACATGCGTGTTCCAAGCATTTCCTTCTGAGTCTTAAAATTTATCTCTTGCTCCCCACCCCCTCTGCTCCCAACATTTTCCCATTAGCATCATGTGCTGGATAATTCACAAAATAAACTAGAAGGTGTGAGTCATGCTTAGTTTAGAGCATCTGCAGTTTTTGAATCCTGAAGTGAAGGACAGGAGGGAGAGGAAAGACAGAAGGAACACGAGGAAAAACAGCTTCATCAGCTAAAAATCACTTTTTAGGGCCTACAGAGCTGACAAATTAAGTGGCAGGCAGCAAGCGCAGCCTGTTCCAAGCCAGCAGTCTCAGAAAGTGAGTTATGGAGATCCCTGCAGATTAGAAAGCAAACTGGGCACTCATAGAGACTCAGAACACTCATAGAGAATCACAAAATTCTGTGATTCTTACCAGAGTCTCTGGAGGGACTGGCCCAGCCGCTCCAAGACAGGTAAATCCTCCAAAATCTGCAGAATGTTTCGTTGAATTGAAGCCAACATGACCAAGCAACAACCCAACTGGAGGTGAGAGGCGACCCTGAGGGCAGTTTCCCAAGGAAATGTGCAACTGGGACATTTCCTTCTCAACCCCAGCAAAGCTGCTCTGCAAGCTACACGGCCTGACCTCAGCACCTCTCATTCATGTCCTGCCTCTCCCACTGTACCAGGAGATTCCAGAGCTCCTGCTACCACACACAGGCACCAACGAAGGCTGGCCAGGACACGTCTCAGCTGCTGCAGCTGCAGTTACACAGACAGCATTCCTAGGACCTTGTTCACCAGGCACCGTCAGCGCCAAGGACATCAGAAAACTCACAGAGGGAGAAGGTGGCTCCCAGGCAGAGAGCAGGGCTGGGCAGCCTGGGGAAGGCAACAATTTCTGCTTCTCAGCCACAGCACCAGAACATCTCATGTAGCTAGGAGCTATGAGGCAGCACAAAGAGACTGGGTGGCCCCACAGGAGAACCAAACTGAGGGGTTTCGGCCTAATTCTTAAAAGCATAAACATGAAAAAAAAAAAAATACTGCCAAAGAACCATGGGGATTTTTTTTTACTGGCAGTCTTGGCCTGGAAGCTAAGAAGAGCTTGTGATTTGGGAAGAAGGTTATCTTCTCTACTCTAAGCTAATGCCTTGAGGTCAAGGCCATGAGAGGTTGAGCTCTGTTTGCACCGTTCTCCAACACGAAGCCCTCACGTGCCCAACAATGCTTTAAAAAGGAAGACTATATATCTTTTGGAACCAGATCCTCAGAACACGAGTCTATATTTTAACCTGCCTTGAAAGAGAGATCAGCAGCATTCACAAAATTCCCTCTCACAGGCTACTAGTTTGGTGCTCTCACTTCTGTTTAACGTGTCTGCAAACTGTACCGTAGAGCAGTCCTCAAACTGAGAGAGCATCTGCTGAACAATCCAAAGCAGAAGGTGATGAGCTTGCACAGTATAAACAGGAAGCTGGAGATACCCAAAAATCACCAAAAAAAAAAAAGCACCACAAGGGAGCTCGAAGGTAATCCTAGAGCACGTCCCAGCCACAAAATTTGATAAACTTATCATTCTGCCTTTATTACAGAAGGCTGCCGTCTTTTTCATCATTGGATAATTACACCCTACATCACATCATCTGCAACCTTTCTGAATAAGAACAACTCGTCTTACCCCCCAAGCTTAAAACACAATCCACAGGTCAAGAGTTAAAGATCATGTCTTTGACTAACAGAAGAAAACGCTGAAGTACTTCAAGGCTGGACATACAGACATACCTGAAAATGGCACTGAGCCTTAAGGAGTACTGGCAGCCATGCTTTGAAAATTCAGCCTTTTCAATCAGGTCCATCTGGGTCCCCAGATATGAAGTACGCAGAGTCACAAGAACTGTCCAAAATCTCTCAGTCCTATACCCAACATTGCTGCTACAGCTGCTGCCTCCTATTCCAGAAACTTCTATGCATTGAGTGGATGAATGCATACAGTATTTTGCTACTCTAAAGCAGAGCCCAGATATACGAAGCCACGATATGTAAGCCATTACCTGCAGGTCTCAGAACACTATCACCTTCATAGCTTCTTCTTGTGTGCCACAGTGTCATCAGCCTATACAGGAATGCCTGGACCCAAAAGGTCACCAGCGAGTTCAGCCATCGCACTGTGGACCCACCAGTAACATCCAGGTGGACAGGTATAAAAACCTCAAGGTAGATATATTCGGCAGGGATGGCTTGGCTGGTTTAACACCACAGCCAAGTAGTAGACCCCAGGCAGTCAAACACACACTTCACCCACAATATTTGAGACAAAACTGTATGTGGAGTAAGTTAATCATCAATGAGAGCAAAAGTTGCTTCTGTAGTCATCCTCTCCAGCATCTGACAGTTGACTCAGCTAACACCACATGTGCAAAATGAACAACCAACAAGACAAGGAGAAGTTTTCCTGGCAGTCAACTTTCACCACTGCCTCCAAACCATGCATCACAGCAAAACAAACAACACTGCCTCCAACAGTTGTGTTTTACCCTCAACTTCGCCCAAGGGCAAACCACCGCACAGGTTGGTGGAGAGCAGGGCAGGAGTTACCTTCACCAGGAGAGGTCAAAATCCCTGGCTCACACAGATGTCTCCACAAGCACTACCGTAGCTGTAAAACATGCCTTCAGCAGTGTCCCATGGATCATATGATACTGCCCTTCTCTGAAGGGTTTGGTTTTTTTCTGTTGTTTCTTTTGCAGACAGGGTGTCATGGCAGTTTTAGTTTTATGCCCAACACTACTCATTTAAACTGGTGTAAGGGAGAGAGAAAAGAAAAACAGTCTCCTTTCACACACAACTCAAAATAGCCACCCACTCAGAAAACTGCTCAGGCATGGAGTTTGTATCTCAAGAGATCTGCACTATATATGCTCCCTTCCCCCACACCCATCTCAACAGTGATCACCATATTTTGATAGGTTTAATACAGCTTTTACTTCAGTATTTTAGACAATTTTATACTACACAAAACTCTTGGAAGGACTCGCTGAATTTCCCAGATAGGCAAAACTTCTGTTCTCTCCTAAATGCAAGCCTAAATCCCTTGCTCAGTTCAGTAGTTTCTCAGCAGAGAGTTGGCAGGTCCACTTTGTGATTTGGGGTGCCTTTCAGGAGCCACGGCACCCTGGATCTCAGATCCTTCACTGGCATTTCTAAGCCCTCAGTGTCAGGCTGTGGTGAATAAGCTCACACAGGAGCTCCGGAGAGGCAGGCAGGCAGCCGGGAGGGGAGATAATTCAAAGTGTCAGCTCTCTCAGGCTTCTCCTCCACCTTAATCCTAAAAGATAATGTAGCATTAAAATACAAGGGAGACAGGATTCAGAAAGGGAGCTCTCAGTGCCCCTCTGGTTCAAGTTCATGCAGTGACTCCGTTCGATGACTGTTTACGCAAGGCTGACGGCTGACACCCACGCAGAAGGTGCCAAGTGCCAAAAAAAGGTTCCAGTTCCTGTCAAAACCCCATGGTGTGGTTTTACACCACAGGGACCCACGGTCACATGGAGGAACGAGCATCTCTGGAGAGAACAAGTAGCAGAAAGACTCCCTCAGAGATGCTATGTTCTTTTCAACCTTTGGGTGACTAGAGCCAAGCCTGAGACTGCTCCGAGGCTTGTAGCTAAACCAGAGCTGGAGCTGGGAGGATGGACTGCAGCACCAGTGCACAGGCAGACAAGTCAGATTCTATTCATCTGGATCATATACCAAGAGAAGCAAAGTTCCAGCAGGATGGGCCTCAGGGCAGCCTCCCAGGGTTGCTGGAAACCCGGCCAGCTGCTGCGTTCGAAGCTGGAGATGTCTGAACCGATCCTGCAATCGGCTCCGATTCTTGCAGAGATTCCTATCAGCCTCCTTTTTCCTAGAAAGGCGGCTACGAGGACTCCTGTCTGCCACCCGTTCAGCTGCTGCCAGCGCTGCAAATCTGCTCCGTGAGAAAAACCTCCCTCCACCCAACCAATCGAGGATGCTCTGCTTCATTTCAAAACTTCTCTTTGCTCCACCAGCTCCTCTCTCCTCTCCCCCCTCACTTCCCGCATTTCAGTTCTCCAGGTTTATTAGTCAGCTCTGGAGAACACAAAGTACCAAAGCTGGCCCCAGATCAGTCAAACCTTCACATTCATCTACAACAGTCACCAGTCAGTACAGTTACAGCAATACACGTCGCCCTTCCTGTCGCAGCCTTGTGTTGGCTGCTGTTGGCACACTGCCCTTACAACAACTACAGATTTAAAACAGTGGCATAAGAAGGTAAGAATAAGTCTCTGGCCTCCGAGACCAGACGGGCAAGGAGGCAGAGCTCCCAGCATCGATCAGGAGCAAACCTCTTTGAGGCATCTGTGCCCACAGCTCACGTGCATTGCCAAGCACGAGGAAGAAGCAGGCGGGCTGCCTTTTAAATGCCTCCTCTCTGAGAGCACAAAATGAGCTGCAAGTCAGTCACAAGTAAAATTTTTTACTTTGGGGGCTAAATCACCTTTAGGCACTATTGTATAGTCATAGCTTTAACAACAAACAAACAAACCAAAAAACAACTAAAATCAGGACCTAACAAGTTCACCTGTTACATGGCCAGAGCTGATGCTCTGGGCAATGCCAACAGCCTGGAGTACCAGGTAACCAAGCGCAGTTATTGGAGCTGAAGGCAAATCTGCCTTTTCCACCTTGTTGTATCAGGGATGTGAGGAATGCGGGCAGGACTGTGCAGCCCGAGCCGAGGAGCCAGTCTCTCCTGCACTGCAAACAAGCTCAGGAGAGCCCAGCCTCTTCCCAACACCAACTTCCTTCGGAAACCTGGCGCCGGCCAAATCGCCTGCAGGAGAGCACAGCCCTGTGAACAGCAGCGCTCTCCGCGTGCCACAAAAACAGCCAACACCCTGGCGGCTTGGAGAAGCCCCAGGACTTACCCTGCTGTCTTCCACCGCTTCACCCCAGCCCCCGGCAGCACTGCCAAAGGCACCAGGAGGTGCTGGTGAATTTAAGACATAAATCCCTCTCATCCCACCAGCCAGCACCCCAATAATGAAACTAACTTCAGAACACAGGGAGAAAAAAAAATTTCTTCCCACCAGGATCTTGCGAGTAAAGTTTGCCATATCCGTAACAGACATATAAAATAAACTCAGATGCTTTTGTACAGCAAAGCTGTTCTGCTGAGTGGACAGGGGAGAAGTTTTCCATCTACAGCAGGGAAGGCTGCCTCAAGCCAGCCCAGTGCTTCCCCAGTCCATCTGCTAGGTCAGTGGCGACAGTCATTCTGCGAGGAACATTCCCTGCCAGGGCACGGTCCAGTCTCTTGGCCTGTCCGGTTGTAAAGGGCCAAAGCTACATATACCTTGTCTTTTGGAGAGGTTTCTGCAAAAAGAAAAAAAATACACCTCTCGAAGCCAGGAAATATATATATATAATCCTGTTTTCACAAACTTCCTTCTTCCCTTTTGTCCCATTACTTCTTGGTCAGCCCTGTCAGTGTCCTTAAAGTATGCCTGTCTCTCAGTGCCTTCAAATATTTGCTCTTTTATGTTCTCTTTCCCTTTGTCATCACTTACCGAACACCACATATCGAGCCCACGTAACATTTCCTCTTAAGCCAATTCCTCTAGCCACCAAGCCCTGGTTCAGCAGCAATGGGAGAAGAACAAACGATACCTATATGCACATAGGAACTCAAAATTTTACTGCACACAGCTTTTCACACCTCCTTTGAAAAGAGAAGTGAAGAAGAGTGACTCACTTGCAAACCAACTTCAACTTTCTGTCCTGAACAGCACTCACCACAGGCAGGGCTGTCTAGAGTGCATGGACCAAACCTCTACCAACCCAGCCCTGAGTCAAAAAGATCTCACTATTTTTATTTAGTTGACACAGCATCATAGCGGTGGCACTGTGGGTTGGCGTGCAATTAAAATAATGATCAGTTGAGCTTCCGGACCCTGTCACAAAATCCTTGGGCAGGGGCAGAAGGGCTGTGCCGGGCTTCTGAGTAGGCTTTCACCCACACCTTTCTCCCCAGGAAAAGTAACACTTCTGGCAAGCTTAGTTCACAAGGTGCCTGGGGTTACAGGGTAGATTTTTATGAGCACCCAGGCCTAACTGGTCTCCTTTGCTCAATGCAAGGTTCACGGCAGCCCTGCCTTGCATCTCTTGTACATACAGTGTGATGCTGCACTCTCCTTTTTCAAGTTCTCAATCATTTATTAAAGCCAGAATCAGACAGTAAAGGTACATGAAGAAACAGAGCAGATGAAAGCCTAGTTTAACCGTGGCTTCCTTCATGATTTCAGTTGTCCTTGGTTATGGATCTCTGTGGGATGTCTCTTTCCAGCCCTGTTAAGTGTCTCTCCCAGCTGCCATACAGTGCCAAGGCCATACAGCACTCACTCAACGAGCTGTGTGGTATCTTTTCACGTATTGAGAAAGAAAACAGTGGCTCAAATTTCTATTTTTAAAAAGAAAGTACAGATGAAGTGTCAAGGGACTCCAGAATGTCCCTTCATGTGTCCTGTGGAGAAGCCAGCACTGTAAGCTGAACATGGAACATTCCCAACACACCGTCGCCTCAGGGGAGAAAGCAGCCCTGCTTTCCCAGTGGAAATGCCCAGAAAATACCTTTTGCTCCCTGCAGTTCAAGCCACCAGCAGCAGAACGACAAATAATCTTTATCACCTTTTTGAAGAAAGACAAAAGGACAAGACAGCAGCGAGTGCCACGCCAGAAACTGGACCTAAGCATCTAGAATTTTAAGGCAGTTTTACCCACAGAGCAGCCTCCTCCCTCAGTCCTTCAGCCGTCAAACCAGCAGGATGCAGAGGAGCAGCAGTGAACCAGGGGGAAGCCAGCCAGCTGGGGACACTCCGGGAAGGGAACAAGGAAATAGGGAGGAAATATGTCGCTTCATCCTATAAATCACCACAGTCACGTGAACTGGGTGTCTTGGAACAAGAAAAAGAAAGCTTATTGCAGCAAAACAGAGAAGTTTTCTCCAAGCCACCATCTCCAGCTCCCACCTGGTGCACACACACCCCCTCTCACATTGCTCATGGCCACAGGAAATTAAAGGGTAAAAAGAGACCCATGGTCACAGCAAACAAAATGCTGTCTGCAACACAGCCCTCGGCTGGGATCATTACTTGGAGAGCAGCGATGGGTGATGGCCAGTGTCCTAGTGTCACAAATGGGGGATGCCCTCCCCCCCCTTCAAGGAATCTGGGCAAAACAGACTGTGCCCCCTCTTATCCCAGCCCAAAAACTTGTCAGTAACTAAGGAAATTTCTCTGCAGAAGGCATCAACATGAGTCTGGAAGCTCTTCCCTACCAAAGACCGCTTTTTGAGCAATCTTTTTGCCTTGGTACAACCCCCAGGGCAGCTCACAGAGGACAGTGCTAAGGATTTAAGGGATGGGAGGAGGCAGACCTGCTTGCTCCGTTGCGTTTTGGAGCCAAAAGCATGAAATATGCTAATCCTGCCCATCTCCTCTGCCAAGCGCTGCAGACCCAGAACAACTGAATGCATAATAAAACTTTCACCCAGCTTTAACCAGAAGTGAAATGAGTACCACAGCCTCAGCTACTGAATTCATGCATGCTGGAAAAACAGACTTCCTATTACTCAGAAGAGCTGGACATGAACCAGTGACCTAGAAAGAAAAGCCTGCATCTATGTCCCATCACCCTCTACCTCCTCGCTGCCCCCAAGCCATCCAGCTTGCCTGCATTTTTCAGAGCCCTTCTCAGAGGAACTCACAAAGCAGAAAACCGTGACACTGCACATCACGCTGCAAGGAAAAATCTCAGTCAGAGCCAAAGGGCATGGTGCAGGTGGCTTCACAGTGACCTGTCTGACCCTCAGCTGCTCTCAACATTGTTGCCCTGATTATATTAATCCAGTTAAAGGCCAACCCTTCCTTCACATGGGTACAGCTGACATCCCATCCATCAACACCAGTCCCTGAAAAATTCCAAAGCAGAATCCCTCCTCACCAGACACCGTGCCCGCCATCAACACATTCTGAACCCGCTTCCACCTTTGACAGACAGCAAGTTCTTCTCCTCCACCATCGTGTTGCTGAGCACACACAGGCACTAAAAGCCCTGAAGTAAGCAGATAACATCAGTCAGTCTCTTCCAGGAGAGTCTGAGACAGTGCAGCTCAGAGCTGATCCCCTTCCCCTGCCCCTTGGGGAGTCAGCAGCCAGGAGGTTTTTATTGCAGGAGTCTCAGCAAAGGTCACATTAAGCTGCAGAGGTCAGAGGGAAGGTGGTGTAGTTGGGAGGCAGAGGAAGACTGATGCTTACAGCAAACTTTTATTCAATTTATAGCAAAAGAGAGCCAGCCAGCCAGCCTGCCTGCCTGCCCGCCCCAAAGAACACCTTGCCAAGACAGAAAATAAAGACTCAAGCCCTTCCTGTTTCCCCAAGGCCCCAGTCAGATATGTATCTTTTGCTACCACGTGGGGGAAACTAGCCTCTCTACAACTAGCAGCATTTGAATGTACAGTTCAGGAGCTTCAGAAAGTCAAATCAGATGCTTAATGAAGAGTAGAAACCATAGTGCGAGCATTGTTGCTGTGCCTCTCCAAGCACGAGTGGCACAATCAGCCTTTGTCAAGACCGGAGCTCAAGAGACGGCAGCATGGCAGGGCTGGTTCCAATGATGAGCACAGATGTACTGCCCTTACACATTTTCATTGTACTGCTAAAGATAAGATTAAATAAAAACACTCAAGTCACTGCAATTTTCCACTAGTCCAAAGAGCAATAGAGGGTTCCTCTTCTCCCACTTTCCTTTCCTCACAGAGGAATTCAGGCAGGCACGAAGATCAGGAGTCCCTGGCAAGGAAGCCCATGCCTGGGTTCTACTTGCTGCTGCTAACAACTGATGGCTCCCCGAGTCTGCACTGCGCGAGGGACTGAACCTCAGTGGTAGCAGACAGGCATCCCCTTTGCAAAGCCACTGCCATAGACCTCAACCCTTTGGCAATGGCAGCAACAGCAGAAGGGTCCACAGGTACATCCTCTAGAGAGCAACAAGGTCTGCACAGCTCCAAAATACCTCCCCAGGAACATGCCCTGTAGAGCTCTGCCCACCTGCATGCAGACAGGGATGCTCCCAGGTCCAAGATGCAACACCCAGCGCTTGGAGATGGCACGGGGAGCTGCACCAAAGAGCTCATTTAAAACAGGCAGCCAGTGAGAAGGTGTAGCCCTTCCCAATTTTAGCCGGTAAAAAATGCATCAGATCACAAGAGATGAGAGAGAGCTGGTTAGAAATCAAGCACAGCCCAAGCCAGTTTCTTTTATTTGCTTTATAAGTAACTAATTAAAATAATATTTCCAGGATGCTTTTGTTCCCAAAAGGCTCACAAATGAGACCTCAAGTGAAAAAGATCTACACACAGAGCTGAGCAATCCCCTGGGGCGTGTCAAAAGAGCACACAGCAAAAGCTGCTTTGTGAAAAGAGAAAATGTCACAGACACTTGAGAGACGAATAGAAATACAGGGAGAGAAACTCTGCCCACAGATTGCAACTAACACCAAAACCTTCAGCAAATAACTTACAAGAGCTTTACTGACCACAGTGGTCAGAACATTCACTTTACTGCCCGTGGAAAAACAGCTCTGTAACACCAGGCTGCAGCACCAAGGTCTAGTTTATACTAGGAAAAGAGTGTTTTGAGGGTGTATTTTACACCAGTAAACTCCTGCCCACAAATAAACTGGACCGGCTGAAGCAGTTTTCAGCGGCAAAATGCCATCTGTATCAGGCCTTCAGCTTTTAAAGATAAAAAAGAAAGTAAACACAAGAAGCAAGACTTCCTGCAGCACCTAGGTAGGGTCATGGGATTTTTACTGCCATCAATTGCACAGAAATGACCTCACTTGTAGTAGAGTTTTTGGGACCACAGCAGAAGAGGAGGATGATGCTGTCTCGCAGCAGTCCCAGCTAGCTGTGGCCAGGGAGAACCTGGACACACACCTCCTCTCCTGAGGGAGAGGGTGAAGAACAAAGTACTCAAAACAAAACAATGTTCGTCATTGTTAATGAATGACTAAACTGACCTTTACCCGAAATGGAGAAAGGGAATGTTTCTCCAGAAGGATCAACAGTGATTTCTGTATCAGGAACAATAAATATTTCCCTAAGTATGGAAAGCAATGCATTTCTTTCCTTGGTTGGCACTAACACCCAGCATGAAAAGATGTAATTCAAAGCATTGCTCAGTTTCAACACTTAGCACAACAAAAGCAAATGATGTCATCAAACTAAAAGTGTGAAACATGCCAAAGGCTTTGCAGAACGTGTCTCAGGCCTCATGTACTTTGCACATTGGAGCTGCCCTGGGACGCTGGTTTAATCCAATCGCTATCAGGTAACAGCAGAGCACCGTACCAGGACACTCTTGAAACTTAATCCATGCTAACCATAGGTGCAAATTTACCAAGGGCTGGTTGAGCTTCATTAGAACCCCATAAACATACTTTCATTCAGCATGCAAGTGATTTTAACTCAGTCCACTTAGTTCACTTTAAAAACGAATCAAATTAAATCAAATCAAAGCTACTTAAATTCTGAATAAGAGCATCTACACAGGGATTTAATTCACTTTAATCAACCCACTGGAAAGGTTAATTGGATTAATTTTCTTAAGTAACCATGTCTGGACAGACTCTAAGGACAAGATCTCAAGATCTCGGCCACACTAAAATGACCCATAACAATTTTGCTAATGACTTAATGGGACCAACATTAACCCCTAAAACTTCAGCACATGGATATTACTTTACTTGCAGTAACAATAAGTGAAACATTAAAGGATGACAAGAGGTCAAAAGGAAGCTCCACCTCCCTGCATGGACATATGCCTTCTGCTCTTGCCCAGCTGAATCATCAAATTCATGCTTACTATTTTGCAAGGATTGAAATTTTAAAAAAGAAAAATTAATGGCCAGTGGCAAGCAAGACAAGTTTAAGGAATTTTAGTTGCATTTAGACAGGCACGCATTATTCTCATTCTTTACAGCATAAATCTAAAATAACTGGATTTTGACAGAGCTTCTACAGATTTAGATCAACGTCAGATAGAAGAGACTCCACCTCGTACAAAGCTTTTCAAACCCAAAGCAGCTCCAGGGCAGCTTTAACCAAGCTGAAAGGCACACATGTGAAGCAGACGCGCTCTGCTCGGAGGGAAGCCGAGGCCAGACTGGCCCAACTGAAGGTGACTCCCTGTACCGAGCCAAGGCTAAGCCGGCGGCCACAGGCAGGCACCGCAGCTGGACACCCAGAAAGCCAGCGGAGCTGCTTCACCTGCACTTCGGGGGGCTGGGGGATTTTGCAGAAAGCCAGCAGCACGCCCTTCCCCTGCACTCTCGGGGTGCCCAGGGATTCTGCGGGGTGGAGGAGGCTCAGCACAGGGCAAAGCCCTCACAAACCCACCCCCCCACAGGCTCAAGTATTTTTCACCCGGGACCTCAACATCCCCAGTCCCCCTCCAAATCACATTTGTGGATATTCACAGTTCCGCTCCCATTTTTCGGTGCCCCGAGCGGAGCCTCCAAACCCAGCCGAGCCGTAACTGCACGCCAGTAGCCCGGAGGGTCCCCAGGCTATTATTTCACAGCGGGGCTTATCTCCCGTGGGAGCCCACCCCGGCCCCCCCCGCCGGGAGCGGAGGGGAGGGAGCGGAGCAGAAGCCCCAGGAGCGGCCCCGGCGCAGACAAAGGGCTGTCCCCCTCCCCCAGCGCCGCTCCTCGCTTTCTCCCGGGGGAAAACCGGCGCTTCCCCGCCGACCCCCCCTTTCCCCAGCCCCGGGGAGCCGAGCCCTCAGCCGGGCTCGGAGGGGCGGCCGCGGCTGGCGGCCAAGCTAAGGCTGCCGCTTCCCCGCCGGCCTTCCCTGCCCTCCCTCCGACCCGCACCGCCGGGGACAAGGCAGGGGGGAGCAGGGAGGGCTCCGGCACACCCCGGAGGTGTAATTATTTATTATTTTTTTTAAAAAAGAAGGAGTTTCACCCCTTCCTTCCCCCAATTCCCCCCATACCCCTCCCCACACCCCGAACCGCCCCGTCCGGCTCCCGCCCCTCCGGGGGGGGGGGGGGGGGAGTGACCGCTATACCTTCTTTGACTCCGGGCAGCTTGGAGTGGTCGATGCCGATGCCGGCCATGGCGGGGTGAGCCCGGGCGGGGGTCGGTCAGTCAGTCAGTCAGTCAGCCGGCCGGCCGGCCAGCCAGTCCCTCGCCCCCCCTTCAAGCCGCTGAGGGCAGAACCGCGGCGGCACCGCCGCCCGCCCCACAAAGTTGCCAGCGGATGGAGCCGGCGCGCGCCCGGCCGTACGGCGCGGGAGAGGGGACAGAAAGCGGCGGGGCGGGGCGGGGCGGCCGCTCGCCGCCCCCTCGGCACCCCCCCCAACGGAGTGGGCGGGAGGGGAGGGTGCGGGGGTGTCCCAGGTTTTTCCCCCGCCGCCTTTCCCCTTCTCCAGTGGGACTCAGGAGGTCGTGGGGGGAAGCCCTCGGGCGCGTTTGTTTATTGTTAATTTTACTTTGCGGGGGGGGACGGACGGAACGGAGAATCCCCTGCTGTCACGGCTAAAGCGCCCGGGGAGCTCGGCTGCCCAGAGCCGGATCCCAGTGCCCCTGCCCTTTCTTCCCCATCCCAAAAGCTGTCCCCACCCCAGCGCCTCCACGTATCCCGCCATGCCCAGGCTGAGCCTCAAAGGAGCCAATTGTCACAGCCACAGCACGGTGCGCCTTGTCCTTCGCAGGGGGGGGGAAAGCGAGGGGAGGTGTGATGAGTTTGTCTGTTGGGATGGGCTCATGTTGAGGATGCAGACAAAAGATTTCTGGCCAAGGAGCACCTTAGGAGGCCTTTGAACCCCAGTAGCACTCTGCCGCTTATGGGTTAGAGCCAGCCTTTGGCAGACGCGGGGAGGGTTTACAGCTTTGGTCCACCTTTGTTTTCCAGCAGCAAAGAAACACCATGAGGTGGTGGTGTCCTCTGGGTAAAGGGGAGGAGATAAGAGGAAGAGGATTTGGAGTTTAGGAATGTCTGAGCTTCTTTGGGCAGCCAGTCACTCATGTTGACTGTTTAGTGTTTTGATCATAAATAAGCATCTATCTCAGGAGCACGCAAGCAGCGGATAAAGTCAGTATTGCCACACATGAAATGAGTGGCCTCCAGCTTCTATTCTAATGCCCTGTGGCCCCTGTGCCACTGGTGGGCACAGGGAATGAGGGGTGAAAGGAGGACAGAGCCCATATCCTGCTCTCCCTCTCCCACAGGTTCTGAGGAGCTTTGTGCCCTGGGCAACTGAGATGGGACCTCAGAAGGAAACAGTGGGATGTCAGATATCAGAAAAAAAAAAAAAAACAGCAAAGAGAATTATATCTCAATTTTATTACAAAGTAAAAACATTAAAGAAACTTACTGTGAAAAAGAAGTGATTTCCAGAGTGTTAGCCGTGTGGTATTCCAGAATTTTCCAGCCCTGTTCTCTGAAACTCAGGAACTGTCTGTCCTTAATCCTGCCCCTTTCAAATCATGCTTCATCATCCCCACTGAGGTATGCATGCACTTTGTCTTTAATCTGTGCATAACCATAACCGCCTTTACCTTTCCTTCAACCACACAGCCATTTCCACAGAAAGAGCCCCCAAGTTGCCGGTATTTATGATCCCTTCTCACTTACACACACCTAACACACCTCTCCTGTGTGCTAGCACATGCTGAGAGCTGGTGAGCTGTCTGCCTAGAAGGCCATTGTACCCTTTAACCGAGGTGAATAGTGCACAGGATGACCCCAGCTACACAGGTACGCCCTATGATCATACAGATGGGGATTAGTCACAGGGGTTTGTCCCCCAAAGGGGCAGCTCATACTGATTATCTCCTGTCGTGGTCCCAGCTCCTCCCTCTAATTCCCTTGCCATTCACTCCAGCATAGAAACTGGACTGCTCACAAATAATCCCAGTGGCTACAGCTAGGAAGGGTCTAAAAATCCATTTCCAGTTTCTTCTAAATTTGAGCTTCCCTGAAGTCAATATATCCCTCTGGACATCCGTCGCCCTTTACTAATCAAGGTTTTTGGTCACTGAACAAGCACTTATTATTGGTCAAAAGTGAGGATGGAAGAAGAGGCCAAGCAACCAGGAAGATACAAGAGAAGTGGCGCAGAACGTACTGACCTGACATAGGTCACAGCTTTCCAAAATTAGAATATGGTTTTCTCCTTCCCTTCTCTCAGCAGTATAAGGTATTCAGTACAAAGTAGAATCTGAAAGCCTGAAGTATTCACATTTATACGCTTAGAGCTTTAATGCAACAGAGACAACTAGGTCACAAAGGGGTTGGGAACCCTACATTTAAGAACACAACTTTTAAGCTGTCCATCCCAGTAATTGTGTGTATTAATGCACACAGCTCTTTGCTCTGGTCTTCAGTAATGAATTTGAATCATATTAGGTTGTCTGGCTAGGGTCAAAACCAGCAACATAAATTAGTCATAATCTGCACTGCACTCAAGAGATACCACGTTGTATTGATGTGATTTTGGCTGCTGTTAAGAGAGAGCTGTGTGCCTTGCTATGTGTAGCTTCACTAAAGCAGGATCTATTACCTGATGCTCAGAGTCACAGCAGAGTAGTTCCTGGGTTCAGGTTTCTACTACACAAATTGTGTGCCTTCTTGTGGCTCCCTTAATCATGCAAATATATTTATTCTTGCGAGATCTGCTGAAGCTCAGTGATATCAGTTGGATAGTGAGCTCTGCCAGGACCCAAGAAAACTTCAGGCAGGCAGCGCAAGTGACATTATTCTCTTGGTGCTGGAAATGAGGGGAACATCTCTGTCAGAGCAGAGAAAGGCTGGAACAGGCTACTGGGAGGAGTAACGAGTAAAAACAGCAAACAGGATTTGTCAACACTGTTCCCTAAGGGAGAGTCCTACACACCAAAGTATTTTCTTTGCATTCTTGATACTAGACTTCCCTCTCAATTTTTGAGAGATGTATTCAGATTAAATCTATGAGATTGGAAGATGGAATTGATCACTTGAAGATTATAGAAGGTTTCAGAGGCAGCTAAAAAAACCCAAAACACTAAGAAGACTGCAGGGAGACTGAGGATGAGAGGGAATTAAACAGGATCCAGGGAACAAATTACTGATGTAATGCTAGCACTCTGCAGCAGCATCACATCCTATACTCCCAAAGGGATCCTCATTGTGGTGGATCTCAAATCACTCTCCCAACTCTCACTTGTATCTAAAAGCCGTGCTTTTTGCCTAGAAGCAGCAGAATGTGTTTGTTCTGCTAGACTGACATCAGCTTTTCCTGTGCAAATTGTACAGGATCTAGCTTGACAAATGGTGTATGTTGCAGTGGGTAGATAAATCCAAACAAAGCTGGGAAGATTAACCATTTTCTTTTATTTAAGATAAGATGATATTTCAATCTTTAATAAAACCAACTGGGCAAAGCCCAAATAAAAGCAACCGGGAAGCTGATGCAGAACTTGAGCTGAAGTGCCCAGCACACACCTTTAACTCTTCTCTCACAGAGTAGCTTCACTCAGGAGGGAATTTGCAGGGCTCTAGTCCAACCTCCTGCTCAAATCAAATCTGGCTTCAAAGGCTGATGAGGTTGCTCAGTGCCTAGCCCAGGTGAGATTTGAAAATCTCCAAGGCTGGAGATCACACTATCTCTGAACTCCTGTTCTACTCTTTGCTCCTTGTGATTTTTCTCCTTATATCCAGATTGACTTCCCCTTGCTGCAACCAGTGACCCTGGACCCTTGTCCTTTCACTGTGTGTGCTCTTTGGCTCTGTGCTTTCCAGCAGCCACTCTCCACGGCAGACCCCATGTACCAGGCACACCATGATCAGTG
Source organism: Xenus cinereus (assembly GCA_025774025.1). NCBI lineage: Eukaryota > Metazoa > Chordata > Aves > Charadriiformes > Scolopacidae > Xenus > Xenus cinereus. The sequence continues at coordinate 13,519,243 of JAOXJK010000051.1, read as the reverse complement.
AGGAGTGTGTTCCAGCAGACAGCTGTGGGCAGGGTATCAGTTACGGGAGTGCAGCTGGGACTGTGTCACCAGCCAAGTCTTAAACCCCAGGGAGCCCCAGGACTGGGCACTTTCCCTGCCTGCACCCAGGCATCTAATCCTGCCCCCAAACATGTCACTCCTGGGGTATACTCGGATTGTCACCCTGGTGCACTACACAGCCCTTTCCCACCTCTCACAGCACTGAAAACATTCCTGAGGGGATGTGCAAAGCAGAGGCTGGAACTGTTAAAAATAGATAAAAGCAACATAATCTGGACTGACCCCCAGAAAAAAAGCCACAATCAGCTTTTGGGGCAGGAGTTGCCAGGCAGAGCATTGGGAGCAGGAGCTAGGAGTGCCTTATGCTGCTAAGCATTTCCTGCAGACAGGGAGAGACAATTTTGTGCTTCCTTCTTAAATAAACTGGGCACCACTCCAAGTGTCCTGCTGTCATTTCAGGTCAACAGGATAACAACAACTGTGAAATAAATTAGGCCTCATCAAGATGTTCACTCTCAACAGCACAGTCTTTGTTAAAGTTTCCTTAATGATGGCAAGGCTAACTTCCAACTGATGAGCCTGCTGTGGGAATAGACACAGAGGATAATGATCCTACAGGCAGGAATGTGTGCATCAGTTAATAGTCAATCCAAAGGGATGGAAAAAGTGGTTCTAGGTGTCTCATGGTATCAAGTGCCACACAAACCCATGTCCAAAACCTGCGGGTCAGTGGTGACTGATGCCAGGGGACTGACTTTCCTTCTCACCTGAGCTGGGGACACACGCTTTTGTTTTTCTCCTTTTTGACCCACTTCAGTCATTAACTTCCCCACATTTCTAAGCTAAGTTGCACTTTAGGAGAGGTTTGAAGTCCCGTGCCAACAGGGGCCAATGAGAGGAAGCAAACATTACAGCATTGGCAAGGAGCACCAAGAAGCAGGTGTGCAATTTCCGTAGGTAGCTGAATGGTGCCTGTGGGAATTCAGGTTCCCTGAAGGACAAGGAGAGCAGGAGCCTGCAAGGACTAAGGTATTATAAAGCACACAGGAGTAATGAATGGGGTGACTGCAAAGAATGAACAAAGAGGAAACTGAACTTGTGCTTACATGTAAAATAATGAGAGGCACTAGGAAAATCATGAGCTGTGCATTTACAGAACAAGGGCTTTTGTTGACTTTCAAGTAGGAGAGAGAACCCATGTAATCTGAAGTCAGGTATAACGCTGCTCACAGCTTGGTTACACGCACAGATCAGATGTTTGTATGGGCTACCCTGGAAACTGCACGGTGCAAATTAGCTCTGCATCTCTACCCACAATTTTACATACACATTTGCAGGGGTTGTAGTTTTGGTGATGTTTTTATCCACAAGTGAAACCATGTTAAGTTTCACATCAGCAAAAGAGACCGAATGCCTTCCAAAAAAATCTCTTTTTCCACTGAAAGTGAGAAGCAACACTAAATATTTGCCACTTTCCTCTTCCCTTATCCACTGTGCATCTTTCCTTACAGGTCAGAAGAGCAAAACCCTCAGAACAGATATTTGTTATTCACTTAGTGCTCCACAGAAAGCTGCCTGCAAGCCCGCACAAAGGAGGCATAAGGAGCCTAATAAAACTAGCAGGTAGTGGTGAAGCACCATGGTCGGCTCTCAGGTATTCACAGTCACTATTGCCTGGATGAAATTTCAGCACATTGATGTTGTTAGAGGCAGTTTGGTGGGGGGCTGAAGTCAGTGCATTTCTCACCTAGTAGTGAGTTTACCACATTCCACTCTGAAAAATTACTAAGTCTACCTAAAACGCACATCTTTTGATTTCTAGCTGCCCATCCTTTTCTGGTTAAAAAAAAAAAAAAAAAATCCTGTGTTATCACTTCTGCCAGCCTTGTTTACCAAGCTGCAGGGTGGCAAGCAGGCCAAAAGCTAAAGGATGGATATGTTCTACAGTCTCTGTTGGATCCCTCATTTCTAGTCATGATTTTTTATATGCAAACTTACATCCACAAAGCATTGGTGTTCACTCAACAAAACAGTATTTTGCATGTGCAGAAGCTATCAGAGTCTCAGCAGCCCTGGGTGCAAATGAAAAGCTAGGTAATAAGACAGGTTCTCAGAAATGCAAAGATTATGCTTGTCTGTGCAAGTTTCCTCAGAACAAAACAGATCTGTGTACCCTCTAAGCTGTCCCTCAGGTGACCTGTAGTGAGAGTTTTCAATAAAATGGATAACATTTGTAGATAAACCAAAAGGCCAGATGATGAGAACTGAGAGGACAAAGAAGAAGAAAGGGGAACAATAGGATGAAAGCTGGCACTGTGAGCAGGCTGTGTGGACCTCCACAACCCTAAAAGTGCCCCAAACAGCATTTTTAGCAGGAAATCACCCAGCCTTGTCTATACAGACACGTTACCCAAAGTAGTATGTGTACAAGCTACATTCAGTTTAGACTTACTGAGAGCAGCTGACTGAAGTAGAAGGAAGTGTGTAAAATTTAGGGGAAACATTCAGAGCCAGATGGATGCACACACTCGTTCCCATACAACGGTTGCTGACCATGCCAAAGGATCCTTGCAGAGGTCCTTGATGCAAGTAGCATTGAGCATCTCCCGCCTAACATCTGCAACAAGAAAATCAAAAGGCAGCTCATTCCTCTGCAGTTACACTGGGAGCTGCGAAGTCCACTTCAGCCTGTACAGCAGCCAGCAAATGGTGGCTGCAACGTGGCCTGGAGGACATAGTACTTCACTGACAGCAGCTTTGGAAGCGCTGGGGAACTAGGGCTTTCAACTCCATGCAGGCAGGCAGTGCCCTGTGATCTACAGAAGCTCTCTAGAAGCTCTGTGCCCAGCTCTACAGAAGCTACTCCAGAACCAGCACAGCTACCTCAGCACGCTACCTTGGCAATTTCACCCAGAAACCAGGCTAAATAACCCATCCAAGTGCCACACTAAAAATCACATATGACTTTTTGGTAGCCAAGCTAGGGTCTCCACTCTACTGGGAAGATGCGTCAGCTCACTGGGGACACACTCAGGCAGCCTAGCACAGCCTGCTGCTACTCAGTAGTGATAGCACATCTCATGCTTGGTTTTCCTCATCTGCCCTCTCCATCTAGATACTGGGCAAGTTCCATCAAAAGCCACATGCCAGACCACCACTTCCGATCTTCCTGGCTCTGTGTGCTCACAGGATAAGTGATAATGACCACTGATATCCATTCTCTAGAAGGGATGAGCTAAGCTCTGCAACTATTGGCAGTGTGATAGGCTTGTAACCACATTTGTGGAGGGCAAGTCCCAACTCTAGAATTTACCTCTTCTTGCCTATGTACTGCTTTATTACCTCAGTTACCATTTCCCCAAGTGGCTGTTCTCTAATGTCCTGTAAATGATGGAGAGGGCAGAGGTTCTCCAGAAAACCAGGCAGGCTCCTGCTCCAAATGACTCTCAGCCTTCCTACTTCCACTGCCTTTACTGGGGGACTAGCTTCTGTAAGGTGATGTTGCTCTTGCAAAGACGCCTCACAGCATCACTTACTCAGTACTCGGTGTCCCTGCCAAGTGCAGGGGCACTGCTCACACTCATCATCCAGGATGGACTCAGGGCTTGCAGAAGGTGAGTCAGAATGCAGAGGGATCAAGCTCAGGGTAAATCTGATGGTATAAACAGGTCATCCCAGATCATGCCTCTTCAGGTCACTGTCCTAGCACAGGGGTCAGATTAGTCCCTACACAGCCACACCGATATTTACCATTCCGGAGCATCACTAGAAATTACTTTGAGACCAGCAGCTCACAGCACACTTCAAAGCAGAAAAGGTTTCTATACTGCCTTCATCTCCTCACCAGAAACCTCAGCCAAGTAACCCCAGTCAGTAGGAATGGGGGTCTGTGTCTGGAGGAGGTGTTTCAGCTCAAGATTTAAGAGGCAGAGGTGAGAATGGTACAACTGCCTCTGCTCCCTCTTTTCTCTCCATGGGCTGCCTCCTCCCACATTCCATGCTTTCACATCCCTGAATTACACTTTCAGCCCCTCACTCCAGGATACTTTGGAGCTGGCTTGTTCTCTAAGAAGCTGAGTGGTTTTCTGACAGGCCCCAGAGTGTATGTGAAAGCCAGCCAGGCATCCCAGCTGCACCTCTTGCCCTCTGCTGCCTTAACCATGAGGAACTGCTTCTCTTTAGTGCAATGCCCATCTGATGAGAGCTAGTGATACTTTTGTGGGCTCCCTTCGTTGCTTGCAGTAAGGTGACAACCTGAACTGCTTTACACTCTGCCTTGGACCTTTCCTTTTTCTTTCTCTAAGCAAGGATACAGTTAAACCATAGCATCTAATTTTATGGCAGTAACAGGCCAAGCAACAGCTGAGTCCAAAAGAGAAGCACGTAGAGGGGGGAACAAATTGCATGAGTCAGACTAAAAGCTTAATAAATATTGACTGGTTTTAACAGTCCCCTAAGGAACAGAGAATCTCATTTTATAACTACATCTCCCTCCTCATTATGCACTCACTCCTCTCAGGGAGCTGTGACGGGGGCTGCTCTCCTGGCTTATGTGCACATTATTTTAATTCCTTTCTGCAGCCAAGCTGCTCTGTCAGGGACTTTGCACCACACATCAGCAGAGTATCTGAGTGCCTTCCAGTGGTACTTTAAGTAACAGGACCTGTGGGTTTTGTTCTCAAGTTCACCCTAGGGTATGAGTGACACAGGCAGAGGAGAAATCAGATATTAAATGTGTAAGGGATGGAAGGTGAAGAAGACAGGGCGGTTTTCAGTTGGAGAGACAGAGGAGCAAGTAGACACAAAAGGAATCCAGACAGAAGAGACAAATAGCATCAGGTCTACAATGGTGATACAGGGAAGAAAGACAGGCACTACGGAAGAGAGAAGGGACTTGGCTACAGGAGATGGAAACATTTTGTTGGGCACATAAGTTGACAGAGGGGATAGAGGCACATGGTGGGATGGGGGATTACATTGCAGGTCACTGCCCAGGGTTGGGGAGCAAGATAACTCCTGCCTTTCTGACATTATATATATCCTCTTTCTTGCTTGCTAAAAGCTCACCAACTCCCCATTTTGCTAGGTCTATTAGGCCCCTACTCTGCCTTATCTTCTACAAGGTATGTCACCTCCTCATTGCCAAATTTGTTTATTAGGGCCCACCCTCATCTTATTCTTAGAAATACTCTAGGCAAGAAAACAGTGAGACAGAAGTCGTCTCCTACATTCCAGACAATATAAAAATCCTGTTTCTCCCATCTGAGACTACCTGGTCACAGCTAAGTCCCATCCTTGGTGCAGAGGTTGCAGGTCAGTTTATATGTCCTTTCTCCCAACATTAAGTAAAGGCTCTTCCCTGGCAGATCATCTCAGAGCAGGTTGTTTGCTTTGCGACCAAGCAACTGGTTAAATGGAGACCAAAAGACCACAGCAAAGCTCATGGATGCTGTTGAGGCTCACCTGAAATACATGATGCATAAGAAGTTTTCATGTGTTCTCAGGAAGCTCTGGAAAAGAAAAATCCTTCCTCTCTCCAAACCCCAAATGTACAGTATACAAAGCGGTCTGGAAGCCTGCCACTCCAAGCTGGCTCTGGAAAGTAGCCCTTGCATGTTCTGCTTTCAGCAGCTCAACACTGCCTCCTGCATCTTACAAGTCACCCAAAACCCACAATGAGTGCCCCTTGTCTGAGGCTTACTCTGAAACAGCAAGGGTTACTGCTTTGGGCTTAATCCAAGGTTAGATTATTTGGGGACTGCATCTCTTCTAGAGGCAGTCCTGGCTTCATTAGAGCTAACAGCAATACCCAAAGTGACTTCGGATAAATCAGGTTTTTATGTAGCATACCTGAAAGCCTTTGCTGCTGCAAGATCTAGTAGTCTACTTGGCAGAGAAGAGGGAGTCAGCACACGGAAAGAAGTTGAACATTTTGAGGAAGATGATGTCCAAGAGCAGTGAGGGCCTGCAACTTCCTAAGGAACAGGGATCCAAGTGCAGTGATGGTACCAGCAGGTCAGGGACTCATCCCCAGAGGTGCAAGCAGGGCAGGCCCAGAAACAGCAGCTGGGTTCAGTCGAGTCCCAGTGATCAGGGAAGCTCATGACAATGAAGCATATCCAGGGTCAATCTGGAAATCAATCCACGAGTCAGAATCAGGCCTGATAGTAGCAATCAGATTCAAACACAGCCCAATGAACCAGACAGGTCTACACTGATGGAACATGTCTGAGGTCAAGCCAGGAAGTTAACCTGTAGGTCTGGGTCCAGATCAGTAAGGGCCATGGCCATAGCCAGACAAAGACACAGCTGAGCTGCACGCTAGCATCCCTCCAACGGCAGAAACAGAGATATCCCAGGGCTGAGCTTTAATGGGTCTCCTTGGCCTATGGGCAGAGAGGTTGGGTGGAGGCTCCAGCTGAGGCTGCTCTAGACTGTTAACACCCTCAAGGGCCTGAACTATGTAATCTCTCTCACACTCAGAGCTGGTGCAGCTGAGGTTAGTGGCATCTCAGCTGCTTGGGATAAGTCTTTTCATTCCTGGTCTCTTGGACTGGTTGGCTTTGTCCATCCTTGTCAAATTTCCAGTTTGATTGTGTTTGATTACCTAAAGTCTGCATAGCTTCATGAAAAGAGGAACTTCTACATGAAGAGTCTTAGACAGGCTAGGACCATGGCAGGTAGAGGTGGAGCTTGCATCTAGGTGTTCTCACTCTCATCTTTGAGCTCTAGGCACAAATGCTCAGTGGGTGATGTAGAAGACATTATCACTGAGTGAAGTAATATGAAGAATATGGAGACTATGTTGTTTTTCTGTTGAGAATAAAGTACGTAAGAACAATAAAATGTAATAGTATTTCCAGCACTTGGACAAATGGGCTAAAAGCAAAGGAATTTTCCAGGTGGGAGTCTTACAGAAGCCCAATACTGCAAATCAACCATCTCATAACTGCAACAAATGCAAAAAGTCCACTAGCGTCTGGCAGCGTCTGGCAGGCATCTATCCACCCACCCGCTGGGAGCATCTACCCACTCACAGCATCCAGTAATCTCCCTTCTAGTATATAAATGTAGAATGGCAGTCCCTCACCTTCACCAGGGCCTTCACTTGAAAGGACTGGCACACTATACATGAGTTGCTTTGGGGGCTGAACTGTTGCAGTGACCCAGAACAGAAGTTTCTCTGCAGTGAAAGAGGAAATTCCTGGGAATAGCTCATCTTCCTGAAAGAACCTGCTAATAGCCCATGATGCCTCATAGCCAAGAGTAGGAAAAAACAGTGAGAGATCTGTGGATTATGCATAAATTTAGAGGAGATGGGAAGACCCACCTATACCAATGCAAAACCAATTTCATAACAGATATCAAGACATACTGGTAAGGACCTGGAAAGCCATTTAATACCAAGTAAAAATGGACCTGATCTTCCCTTAGGAATATGGTTTTGAGTTAGAGATACTATTGTTCACCCTGGACTCCTGTGCAAGGTGATGCTCATCAAGTTATGGCCTCTGCTTCATGGGGGGTGCTCGCTGTTGACCAGTTTTAAACAGGCAGCTTAGGGAGACAGAGGTGGGTGGAAAAGTGTTCCCAGTTAGACATAGGTGCCCTTCAGTCCAACCAGAACTTTGGGAAGAAGGAAAGGCAAGTACTTCAGATGGCTGATCACTGGTTTACAAGACTGAGAGAAAAGACAAGTTTGGTCTATTTCTACATATTATATCTGCAGGGAAAATTTTGGAGTATTTCCTCACAAAGAAGTATTCTTTAATGGAAGTATCACATTCCTTTTCATAGGCACTTCTTGCAAAAAATCTGAGCCTCCCCACCTACATTTTTTAGTAAAAAGTAAATATTAAAAGGGATATTAAAAGGCTAGTCATTCTATAGCTATCCAAGGTGCACAGCAAGTTGTAAGGAGAGCTGGGGACCAGAAGCCAAAAGCCCAAACATGGAAATTATATTGTCTTTTAGTTAAGATGAAGTGCAGGTATCATCAGATGAAGCTATGTTGGGTAATCTGACATGATATGGTGTCAAAAAAAGCACACAAAGTGAGTCACTAGGAGTGTATGTACAAGTCAAAGCTTGGCCAAAGTGTGGTACAGATGATTCAGTTCTGCAGAAAAAGCTGAAGTGAAAAACAAAGTTTAGCACTGTTACTATTTCAACATTTTTCTTCGTAAGGTTGTAATAGAAAACTAGTAGCGGGTCTCTGATCAATACTGATGGGCAGGCAACAAGTAGAAGCCAAACCAAAATGTAGTCATGACCTGAGAAGACATGGAATATGTGCAATGTGCCTCAAAACTTTGCTCTGAACTAATAAAATATGGCTGTGCAGCCAGAACCAGCATCTGACCTTCCACGTTTTTTTTTTTCCCCAGAAAAAACTGAAGACAGTTGCCCATCCTTGATGTATTCTGTATCTGCTGCCAAATGTGCACTCCCCCTCTCAGACACAATCCCAAAATAGGGTGTGATGCCTTTTCCGTTGACAAAGCCATAAGTCATGGTGAGCGAGACACACTCAACATCCTCCAATCAGTTAAATGAATAGAACTCTCCCCCTTTGTTTCCCACCACTTCAGCACTCATTATATCTCACATTAATTAATATAGGCACTAGGAAGTGAAATGATATATTACAAAAACCCATTAACCTGATTCTGTCCAAACTGGTGACATTCAGCAACTTGTACGTTAGACAAATCTTCCTTGCTAATGTGGGAGTCCTCGTGTCTGAACTCTGTTAAAGCAGCAGCCCTGAAAAAATATTTTTAATGTATGTACGTATGGAATGTATATCGGTGTGCGTGGACAGTGCATGCCTGTGGGAACATCAGATTTCATTAAATCCGTCTGATATGAGACATATTGAACAGGTTCCATCTGACGTCTGTTACTGGGTTGTTCTGTCCACTCCCAAAGGAGTGAATCATATTGACAGGTTGAATTATATCTCAAGAGATATTTTTCTCCCCTCCTCCAAAGGCCATTTGCAATCACAGCACATCCACTGCCTCTTAAAAGTGAGCTCATCTGGCACTGGGTTGCATTGAAGTCCTCCACAGCGCCTGAAGGAAGAATGCTTTTGGGTGGTGGGAACATGGAGAAGATGTGGTCTGTCCAGCTGTCCCTTGGAGTGCTAACCATCTTGACCATGACTGCATATGTCCCATCTACACATGGAGAGCCGTTTTTACTACAAGGTAAGCTGGAATAAAGACCAGATGACACAGGTAGGTGGTTATCTTTTTGCTTTGCTTTGCTGCTTGTCGTGGCCATGCAACGCTTGCTTATCCGTGAAAGAAAATAAGATTAACCTTGAGCTATACGAAATACTCAATTAGCATTGGTACTAACCAGAAACTGGTTCATATTAGCATGAGCTAAAGCTGTCCTTCTGGTCTGCAGCTGGTTGTATGACACATTCTGCTAATCAGTAAAAATATCAGATCTGGTGAAATCTGGTAAGGGTAGCTCTTTCTCTCCCAAAAGAAAATTTCCAAGGAAAAACATTAAAATATCAGAGAGTAGCAAATCCAGTATGCACCATATGAGATTTGACAGCTCATAAATGTCATTGTAGGGTGCTGCTGAACTTTTTTTTATTCACAAAATTTCTTTTTATATGCTCTTCTCCCATAATTTAAATTAATCTTAGCTCGAACTTATTCTGCAGGGAAATGTCAATCATTAATCTTCTTTCTTAAAGAGACTTGGCAGTACAAAAAACAAGAGCAGCTAAATATAGTCTTGAAAATAACATTGCTTTTCAAATTATTTTTCCTCTTATATCACCTATTTATTTTTGTAATGACAACCAAAACATTCCTGAGGCCACTCTATCTAAATACTGCTTCTGTTTAGTTTTTACTAGAGTGTTTATAGGTTTGTTTTTTTTTCCCTAGCAAATCCCCTAAATGACTAAAAGTAGCTATTTTAAAATCATAACTGTCTTCCAGACTTAGGAATTAGGTTTACAGCACTCCACGCTAACTGCAAGTTTTACACAGCGTGTAGCTCTGCGAACTCCCTCGGGTTTATTTCTAGAGATCACAATCAGGAGCGGCGGCTTCAGCCGCAGCATGAGGCAGGGTTGAATCTGGCCAAATACTTGGACCATCACTTTGGCCAGAGCCCCTCTGCTTCTGCAGATTTATGTGACTTTAGCTGATTCCCACGTACTCTTGAGCACCCTTAAAACTCATTTGTTAAAATGTTTTGTCTCGTGTATCAAAAGTAATTGCATTCATCCCATCACAGCTACGTAGGGCTGTCTATACCAGACCATCTGCTCCTTTCTCACCTCCTTGAACGGAGTGAGCAAAAGTCCTAAAGATCCTGGAAGAAGAGAAAATAAGCCTTTCTGCATATATCCTTAGTATTTTCCATGGATTCTATAAGCAGAATTCTAGGGCTTTGTAGAGTAGGAGTGTTCAGACCAAAGATTTTGGGGTCCAGACGTTCTCCCAGTAGAGTATGGCTCACATTCTGTCATTCTCAAAAATGAATGCAACACTCGGGTTTCAGATGATTCTAGAAATCCATTCAGCAGAGCTGGGAGGGTCTCAGAGCCTTAGTCTGATTAGTCCCATCCCTCGTGTCTGTTGGTTTCTGCTGAACCCTTGACCTTCATAACCACTCATTTGAGGGCATAGCCACAACCACTAAAGCAAACCACTGTGAAAGCTCCCTAAAGGGGCCTCATAGAGAGGTCCAAGTTGCTTTAGGACAGCAACTTGGGGAAGGTTTTCCTGGAAAACAGAAAAATTCTGCATGGCCTACAGCTACTGTAAGAGGCTTCCGTGGGGATAGACGCACGCTTTAAACTCCTCCATGCTTTGGCTCTGTTCAGGAAGAATCCTTTAATACCACCGGCAATCAGACAGAGCAGCCCCAAGGATGAGGGAGCGCAAGAACAGACTGTGGGGCTTCAGGGCTTTGCAGCCCTCATGAGGAGCAAGTTCCCATCTCTGTCGGCTTTGGGAAGGTGGATGGTGTGAGTTGGGGGAACATCTGCGGTTTTGAGAAGAGGATCTCGTGGGTTGTTGTCTGGCTTCGCAGAGGCATCTGCTACATCTGCCTTACAGAAGAGGTTAGGACTGTCTAAATCAAGGTGATGTCTCTGGCTCTCTGCAGCCAGCCATGTTGATGAGGCTGCAGCGAGACTGGCCAGCAGCCCGGAGCTGGCAGGGATGGCTCCCCCATCCTGCACCCTTTCACTGCGCAGCCCTCACTAGCTGGACATTTTATTCTGTGCTCACACATCTTCCTCTTCCCCTGAGTTCCTTCCACCCTGACAAAGTGCTGACAGGAGACATTTTCCTTCCACTTCTTAGCCTTCTTAATTATTGTTTTAATGTTGGGGGCTGGAGGGGCCATCCTTTTTGTCATTAGAGATCAAGAAATGTGTGTTTTATGTGCTGCAGAGAACCGAGTGCTTCCGGAGAGAGAAGACACAAATCATGAGGACACACTGCTGACTCTGCTTCTTAATAAGAAACTCGCATGGCGGAGACCGGAAAATATTGGTAAGTGAAGGGGGTGAGAGATCTCAGCTTCTTGAATATATGTTTGCATGAATGCAAGGAACCTGCTCCTCAGGTTCCTCAGAAATACCGGCTGCTCAGAAAGCAGAAGCACCCAGTATGGTGCCTCCACATGATTAACGTCAGATGTTCTCCATCATGGGGATCCGGGACCTGCTTTTGCAACGCCACGTAAAACTGCCCAAAAACACACACCCTAGATCCTCTGACACTCAGCACTGAGCTGGGAAGGGAGCGTGTGTGTACATAAGTAATAGCAAGAAGGGATACTGCTCAGTCCTTGTGCCTCTGCTGTCCCTGAGATGTTGTGTACTATGCCTGGGGCCTTAGGGGTCAGCCTTGGGAGTCACCTCTCCACCCACACCCCATACAGCCCCATGTGCCTTTGAGACGCAGCTCAGTGTTTTGCTGGCATGCTAAAACCAGCAGCATCTTGTAAGCACACAGGGCAATGGGGTGGCATCAAGATTCTGCAGACAGCATATGGCTGAGATCCCTTGGGGTCAGGTGTAGGTTGGGACAAGGGTAGTGGGAGCTCCTGTCTCAGCCAGAGCCCTTGCTACTGCTGGAAGAGGTTGAGACAATGTGCTTTTCCCACACAGCCAAGAAGCCAAAGAAGGGCCACATGGAGGCTTTTCCTGTCTGTGCTTTGTGAACAGACACCAAATTTAAAGCCTCTCGCATGTGGCTAAAGTCAGACCCGCTGAAGAGAAACTTGGGCTTTCCATGACACTATGCACAGCCATCGCAAGCGCCATGTGGATTACAGGGGTCAACTATTCCCACGGCCACCACAGCCAGGGGAGGGTTTGGGCCGTATGTGGTGGTCCCAGAGCGGGAAGCTGCTCTTCCCTGTAAAAACAGCCAAGAACGGGGCTCAGGAAAAATTTTGTTATGAAAATTCATTCATCAAAATCACTCAGTGCTCCTCCCCAACCCTTTGTTAATGCAGTGAGGCAGTGGTTAAACAATCCTGGGACAAATAAATAAACACAAATAAATCAAGCCCTTATACTAACAAAGGCATTCTTCTTGCAAAGGGGATGCATTCAAGAAATAACAATTTTATGATTGGTTTATGGATTATTGCACTTATTACTCCTAGAGGAAAGGCTGCATTTTATGCCAGACAATTGAATATAATGAATCTCTGAGCAGAGCACAGGCAGAGGATTTACAGCAGGCAGTTTCTCAAGACTTCATCCATAAATTAACTTCCTTCCCCCTGCCTGAGATAATCTGTTCCAAATTTCGACCGCTGATAATTTTCTATTCATAGCAGTCATTGGCCAAGCTTATGGCTTGAGGAAAGTAGAGCAAAAATCGGCACTTGAAATTCTGAAAGAGGTAAAAATGTGTAGAAAAATAATAATAATCATCTCTTAAGCAGCATTCTTCACTTGCAGATATGCAGGCTTGTCTGCCTCTATCTTATGGATATGTAAAGACATGCTTAAGAGGAATCTGCCTGAGGTCATTGCTGGCAGTGCCAGGAACAGAGCCCCCACCTTCTGACTCCCAGCCCATCCCCATCCCAAGACTGTCTCTCAAACCGAGCCCTGATGCAATGGATTTGTTTAGGAACTGCTACTTTTTCTGTTGGATTAATATCTGTCAGAAAATACTCAGGATTTTTTGACTGAACTGTTTCCTTCTTGTAGGAGAAACTGCGAAGGCAGTCAGCTCTTTCTTGGCACTCTCCTGCTCAGTTTCAAACGTTTGAAAAAAAAGCCCTAGTCTGGCAATGTGTCTGTTCGCTGAAGTCTTATCTGAAATCAAGGGGAATTATGTCCTAAATCCCCCTGGAGATGCAGACCAACGCCTGCTGCCACGTTAGGAGCAGACAAAGGAGGCAGCTCCAGGGCTGGGTTTTGGCTTTCTTGTGGGGCCCAACAGAGACATTCTTTAGCTCTTTCCTGGCTCTTCTGCTTATTTTAGTGCATTTTTTTCCCAAACTGGCACTTAAAACCAGCTGATCACTTTGCATTCCCCTCCCAAGAGAACTGCTGTAGTCCAGTCACTCAGCTTTGACTGAGCTCATTTTGTCGTGGTGCTTTCCATTGTTTCATTTATCTTATTTTAAAAAATTAACTGGTTTTGACATCAGTTTGAATCTGGAATAAGGTACCTCAGTCCTCAAGAGGAGTGAGATTGAAATACACCATCCCTTCCTCCAGCTTTCCCTATTGCTAGTCCAGGTCCTTCCCAATTCGGCTGGAGGTTTTAGATCCCTATTCTAGGCACCTAACTCTCCCCTTCTCCTGGATGGGATATCTCAGGGCAGTTCATTCATCCATCGGTGTAGTTTTTTGACAGTCTAGTGTGGTACCACTCAGCCTTGAGATCTCTAAGTCTGATCCACGAAGCTGGTCCCCGTGTCCCTGTGCTCCCCTGATATTCAGAAGTGTAGAATTGGTGCACTCACTGCTGTGTTACTTTTCCTGTTGCTCCACTCTGCCAACCCTGATGTTTGCTTACTTATAAAGCAATAAGTTATGCTAGGCTAAATCTGCGTCTTCTGACTTCTGCCTGCATGGGTGATGTGAGGATAAACAAGTCTTAAAGGAAGTAACGGGAGTTCATATAAAAGGCCAGTGACAGAAAAGTCAGCATTAGAGATTTGCTGTTATCAGGATGAAAATCAAAAAGCAGCCGTGAGTTTCACCTGAGCTGGTATCACACAGTATACGACCTTGTTGGGCCAACTCCCCTACAGCCTGGTGAATGATGAAGCCTCCCTCATAATGGAGAATTAGGATAAAGCCTCATAGAATTCAGCAGAAAAAGCCTGCTTTTCTGTCACTGTTTCTGCTACCATAGATTTGGAGATCACTATCAGGAAATAAATGATAACTAGGTCTTTTTTTTCTTAATGACTGAAGAGCTTAAATGAAGAAACTTTTGAATTTGAACTTTGGGAAGCAAGGCAGATACTGATGTTGCTCTCTCTCTTCTTGCAGACTGGGAGCTAGCAAAGAAATTCGAAGAGCTTGAACAGGTGAGAGGAGCAAATACACAGACACGTATATGCATAGTGTTGCATGAACAGCTAAACAACTGTAAATATTGTCTTTATGCCCTATTCTTCTATCTTTACATCCTGCTACTTTTCATTCTGCCCCTATAGTCTAAGTATGCATCACACAAAGGGAAAAGCAGAACTTGGGCTAAATAGTTGCACAAGCTGGAAAAGACAAAAAACAAGCAAGGCTATAGACTAGAGCAATGAAGGCAGCTCTTGCCTCTGCCACCAGTGAAAGGCTAGAAAAGGCCAAGGAAACAAAAGAGATGCCAAAGGAAATCTCCATGGAAGAAAAGGGAGGGAGAAAGGGAGGTCTTGCTGCCCTCCTAGGCACTGCAGCAGCTGCCTGCATCTGATAATGGGCTGAAGTTAGAGGGACAGCCAATGTGCACCTAATCCAGACTGATTTTTGTTTGGGCTTTTTACTAGTAAGGGAGGCCCTGCCTAGGGTCAGAGCCCTGCTGGGCTGTGCACAGTGTGCACACACACACACAGAGCAAGAGGAAGCCTCATCCTACACCGAGTTCACAGGAACGGGGAAAGATGTGCAGCAACCTTGACACGGCTCCCACTGTGCCCCAAACCCTGCAGGCAGTGGAAAGCCTTTTTCCCCTTTCTCAGGCCAGGTCCAGCTGTTTGCATGGATCGTGGAGGTCCTGCTGGGTTCCAGTTGGCAGTTTTCACTTCAAACTGAAAACCCACATTGTGGCATGCCAGATGGAAGGCTACCAGCTCCTACTCTAGCCCTTTGCTCCAGTGCTGAGGGACAGTAAGCTCCAGGTTCCCAGTGGCAACACTGCCAGAGCAGAAGTCTAGATGATGGCCATAGATGTTCCCAGTCTACTATAAAAGAGTAACTACAGGTGGAGAAGAAATACTGTGGACTTTCCACATTATAACCCAGGGAAGTTAGCAAGAGCTGGGGGCAAGGGAGGGGAAGGACAGCCCAGAGCAATAGAGAAGCAACACTTTCTGCTGCAGTGGGTGGACACTTGGAGACCTCCTGCTCCAGCACTGACTTCACTCTTAGTGGTGCAATATCCTTCTACACAGACTTTTTTCCCGAAGGGTTTGTGCCCTGGGTTGGGGAAAAGAGCAGCGGGTGCCTATATCACTGCCACGAAACAAGCAGCTTAGCGGAGGAGGACCTGAGGAGGTATGAGTGTTCCAAAGGCAGATCCTCCTGGAATGATCCAGCTCCAGGGAAAACCCCATCCTTCCCAGTGCTGCTGCCAGCCAGGCTGCCTGTACCTCCTGCCTCTGAGCCACCCTGTGCTTGCCAGCACCCTGCGAAGCTTCTCATGATGGGGCATTTGTTTACTTCTGTGTTTGCTTTTAAACAGCTGGAGAAGTTGAAGGATCAGCTCTCAACTGAGGAAGGGTCAGAGGTGGCCTATGCCTTGGAAAGTCTCTCCGCATCCCAGCCCAAAAAACGCGGTAGGTTTTGGGTTAGAGCCCTGCAGCCATCCTGTCCAGCTCTCATCTCCAGGTCTTCCTTTGTGCAACAAAGACAGTGAGAGTAAACATGCCCCAAATATGCTGAAAAACAGGTTGGCATCTTTTCTAGTTGTCCTGGCCCTCTCTTATTAATGGCTGGCTGGTTTAGCAGCTGGTGGGCAGGACTGTGTACCCAACCCTGTCTGCTGTCAGGGCAGATACACTGGGTCTGTGCACCAAGGACCTCACTGGAGGCAGTGTTGCATCCAGTGTTGCATCCCCCTTTTCACAGAGGAATTTGGGGTTATATGGCAATGAGTGATTGTCCTGGAGGAGGTGAGTTCTGTATGAACACGTCCCTGCAGTGCACTCCTCTCTTTGCTATGGGCACAAAGCTAGTCCTGAAGGCATAATGAGGCATGTGGACTGCACGCATTCCCCTCTGCCAAGGTCACTGCCTCCCTACAGAGAAAAAAGGAGCACTTGTTTGTGCTGCTGAAAAGCAGCTAAAAAGGATGTGGAAATCAACCAAGAATTCAGGAAGCTAAGATCTGCTAGGCCCCCCAGTTGGTTTCCAAGCTTTGTCCAGTTTGTATCCAGTGACTCAGGAGCATATCACACTGGTGCTCCTGCAAAGCTGCCCCTGAGAAGCACATGGACAATGCTGTTCACACAGGCTTCCAGTGGATTCCTCCACGAAGCAGAGGCAGCTGTAAACCAGAAGTCACTGATGACAGATCTTGCCTAAAAGCAAAAGAGCTGGTTCTGCCCTTGCTCCACACACTCTGTGCGTGTGCAAGCTGACAACCTGCCAGACAGCCCAGAGAAAATCCCTTTGTGCAAGGCTTGCTTAAGTGCTTAGGTGATCCTTAGACAATCTGCAATTTATAAGCAGCCCTGGAGGCTGTCATTAATTTGGCTAATCTAATTCATGCCCCCACCAGTCTGGAAGGTTCAAATGCAGATAAAACTACTTCCCTCTGCCAGGTTTAAATCAGATTCTGCCAGAAAATAAAGCAGACAATCTTTGCCTTCATCTAAAGTCCTTCCAGTCTGGGAGGAGCTTGTGTCTCGGCATGAGCACTGCTTGTTCAGTAGAAGCTTTCAAAAACCAAGTAGAAATCTCTTCTCACACTTAACAATAGGAGACCCACATAGGACTCAAAGAACCTGGCATGCTGGTGGTACAGCTATTTTTTCCAACACCAAAACACGCATCCTTCCCTTATCTATTCCTCTTAGAAGATCCCACAGGGATCAGTGTTGTTTGGAGGACAGTTACCAGCAGAGCGATAGAGTGACTGTGTTTTAAAAAAAAATTGTACGCAGCAGATCCATTCTCTCCAAGTCAGTATCCTGCTCTTCCAGTCAGCCACATGTGAAAAACCCTGCCCGCATCTCTCAGGCAGCAAAACTGCTGGCCAGTAGACGGAAAGAAAAAGCTGATTCCAGATACTGCTGAAGTAAAGCAAAGGGAAAAGCAAATCCTTGTAAATCAAGCAACATGGAAACAACTTTTAGACCCCTTCTTCACACTACAAAAGCTAAAAGAAATACCTTCTAAATGTTTTATATGAAGTCAAAGCTGGTTATTGAGATCTGCCCAGAAGCCATATGCTGGCTTCATACCCCAACTCTCTCAGGACATGAGCCTTTGAAACCCGCTCCAGGGCTAGAACGGGAAGCTGGAAAAAGTCCTTTGAATGCTAACATCCTTCTCTTGTATCCCTTCCCAGCCTGCTTTTGGAAATACTGCATATGAAGGCTTGCCAGGACTGGAGGATGAAGATGAGCCCTTCCCCAAACTGCCTTGCTGGGTATTAATGTGTTAAGAGTTTGTTCTGTTCTCTCATCGTGCTGCTAACTCAGATACCATCCTCCACGACTGCGCCACAGCCAAGTGTAGCAGGGACCGTGACAGGAGCTGGTAGCCCACTACCACTCTCCACTGTTCCTTCCTTCCAGGTTTGACCTACTGGGATCTTCTACTTGGAAGATGCCTCCCAACTCTCCTTGCTGTCCTGCGTGTGCCATTCAGTCTGCTGCCAGTGTACATTCTTCCCCTTCTCACCAGGCCCCCACAGGCATCAAACATTAATTCAGTGTTCCCTTGAGCTTGGGCCTCTGCCCACATCTGCAGACGTTGCTCACGGTGGTGTCTGGGTTTCCTGTCGCCTCCTACGAGCAGGTCTGTGATGACCTAACGCCCGCTGTTGGGACAGGAAGGCAGACTGGGTGTAACGCGAAGGGCGAAGGGCTGCCTGCCTTGGCTTGCTGAGCCAGAGCTGCTCCTCGTCGTGTCCCGTCAGGGTACACAGTAGGTTTGGGGGAGGACGGGCGCGGAAGTCTGGATCCTTTGGATATCATTCCAATAAAGATTTTCTGTTGCACAGAAGCATGTGCTGTTTTCTTTCTCACTTCTTGCAAAGGCCCAAGGGGCAGCACATTTCCCTTGACGTAGGCTTTTGTTACCTAATGGTTCATGGGAACTTTACAATGGAAAAAAGGCTCCCATTAAACACCTAACTATAACACAGGCCGGTTTTAACATGTCTGAGGAAGAGGCCCTTCCTTTTGACCAGAACTAGGAATAAGAGTTTGGCCTTCCTCATGGATATGTGTGGGCTGCTGTCCTCACAGGACTGGAACAGACCCACCAATTTCTACCTAACTCACCCAAAGGGATATTTTGAGAAGAGTTTTTTGGTTTATCTGGCTGCTCAGTGCAGACGTTAGCTGGCTTTTTCTACTGCAGAATTATGCCTGCATGCGTCCAAAAGGAAGAGATCACAATCCGACAGTGGTTCCTACATATATTCATCTTCAGTCACGTTGCCCACATTTATTTGCAAAAACAACGGACCATGTTCCCAAAGGTGTAAATTCAGAATAAATCTTAAGGCCATTGATGTTAACTTTGAGGCTTCCAGTGGTGTAAATGAGAGCAGAATCTAGTAGCCACTGTGAATGCGTGGACTGATTTTTACTGGATTTGAACTGTCTCTCCAGCTCTGTTGAGCCATGCTATTTAACTGTAGCTTGCATACTACATATTCTTCAAAACTTTACCTCTCCCAAAGCTGTAAATACCATGTTACACTCATTGCCTTGGGTTCCAGCAAGATGTTCACGCTTACCACTTGTATGTACTTCATTAACAGGAGATCTGTTTGTCCTATTAGAGGCCATACCTGGCATTTATGGAATAAAACCAGTCTAATTATATCAGTGAGGTCTAATGACATGCAAAATACAGTTTGCTATTAACATTAATTCTTTGTTATTTCTGCGGTAGTGATTCAGAGCACATTTCCGTTTTTCCTTTGCTTTTGTGCAAGTGCGCAAAAGTGCACTTGTTTTTGCAAGTGAAAAGGTACGTGGGAGCATACCTTCACATACTCTCTCAACAGCACCAAATCCAGGAGGAATTATAGCCTGCTGCCAAGAGAAGGGTCCCTCTTTCTTTAAGATTTTGGCGCTCCATATGAAAGGGAGGTGTATTACAAGAGCTATGCTGAGTGCCACAAGCTGGTGTTCAGCTCAGATTCTTTCAGCTTGCAGGAAATCCCCGCGCAATGAAAGGCTGGAGCAGCAGGCTCCATCTGTCACCTGCTAGCTGTAGCCATGCCTTCCCGACCTGGAGTGACAACTCATCAGTGAGTCAGGAAAAGGAATACAGGGTCTGTGGCTATTTAACAGCTTGCTCTGATCCTAAATACAGGAATTCCCTGGAGTGCAATGCACCGTGCTGCTTAGCAGTGATTTTTAGCCCACATGGTGTGCTATATCCTATCAGCAGTTATTTAAGTGCTTATGGTACCCAAACTACCCCAATATTTCCTCACAGGCACTATATGCTACTGTGTCAGCTGCTTCTGCTGGAGTCATGGATAAGTGTTGAATGCAATTCATTTATTAATTCAGAGCAAAGGTGGTGATGCTTTCCCTAGGCTCACTCTCAGCATGTCACTGTGGATGTCCTGTCCTTTCTTCTAAACACACAGAACAGAAACTCTTCTCTTCCTCAAATGCCACCTCCTCATCATGGTTGCTCACACCTTACCCATGCTTGGGCAGTCACTCTTGCTAAAGTTAATGACCCACAGGCAATAAGTAAAGGGATTTCCCTTAGACATTCTAGTAGACCATGTTGATTTATTAGTAGAAAATCCTCATGGGCATCCGAATGGATTTGCAAACAGGCAGCACAGGGCAAATCTAGCGTGCAACGGATGCTGTAGTACATCCCCATTGCATATTTGTTGACTTTCATGCTATGCACGCTGACTGAAGCTACCCAATATCATCTATGAATACAAATTGTGGGTTTCAGCCTTTCAGACATCATCATATTTTAAAGAGCACCTGCCAATTTATGGATTTTGAAGAGAGCTTTTTGAGCCACAGGAGGTCTCAGTGTGCTCTGCGGCGGATGAAGTAGAGGAGCAGAAAGGCTTATGCTTTTTCCCAAGTAATCTATGCAGTGAGGTGGGAGCCAAGAGCAAGATTGAGGCTTCCAGCTCCCAGTTCCAAGCAATCCCACCACAGACACATCTGTCCTGCTTTAATTTCACATCACCGTCAGATGGAGGGCATTTCTGCACACAACTATAGGCTTTAAAGCCCATCTTTATTTGGAAGCCCAGGCTAATACTTGCCAACTGTTACAATACTTTTATGATCCAGCAGTGTTTTTGCAAGGCTGCTGTGTTAGCATTGGATTCCTCTGGTCTGAGTCTCTCAAAATACATCAGGCAATGAATCTGTCCACGCTGCTTTTGATGGACAGCTGTATGAGCGGCCAGGAGTACATCACTTCCATAATCTGCCCTTGCCCCATACATATGGCTGCCTTGCAAGCAGATTATCTTCAGACTGTCTGGATGAGCTCAGCGCAATAAGATAACTGTTCCCTAAACCACAGGACGGGCTCAGGATAGATGGTGGCAGTGCACTGCAGAGGACAGAGTCTGGGCTTGTCTGCATTTGCAGATTTGCTTCTAGCATGGACAGCAAATCCTGTCTTGGGTCAGCCAGTCTACACACACCCACTCAAATCCAGCTCTCAGAGCCTTCATCTGCAAGCTTAAAGGCAGAAAATGAGCAGTAGGACCAGGGGGAAAGCAGAGAGTAAAAAAACAAGATGACCATGGACTTACAGCTCTTCTTTCTTTCTACGACTTTCAAGATCTTGGTCTGGAAAGCATCTGCAGTGCTCATCACCTCACACACAAGCACTGATAACTCACCCACTGAAGTAGAAATTATCACCTAACTCAACTAGAGAGTGCTCTGCTTGATGGGAGAGATGGGGGCACCTGTTAATGGGATTCACTGGTTTCTGCAGCTGCTTTCAGCAGCATTAGCCTATATCAAAGATGTCAAGAAAAGCAAAGTTTCTTGCAAAGTTTCTCTGGCTGGTCCAGTCCCTGTCTCAGGGCAGGGCTGTAAGCAAGAAGGAAAATGGGAAAGGCCCCTGCTATGGCTGAGCACTGCTCTTTTCAGACATGTATTGGATGCTACCTGCCCTTTTGAGTGGGAGCCTCATCTCCCACCATGGCCTGAACTAGGACAATTGTTCCAAAGTCACAATCCTCAGAGCAGCTTTAATTTCAAAGACTCATTGACTTCTCTTTTCCTGTAGCTGACTGAAAAGCTGACTGTATTTTTCTCCATTTTGCTAGCTGATGGCCAGGTGCTTTGTGCTTCACATAAGATCAGGAAATTAACTCTTATTTCCTCTCTCCAACCTTACCCTCTGCCCAACACAGGGTGCTTGGCAAGAATCTTTTTTTTTTTTTTTTTAGTCCTGCATAATCCCTTTCTCAAACGTATCTTCTTTGGTAATTCTCAGGTTGATTTATACCCAAGAATAGCAATCCAAGGAATTTAGCTGACATGGATCAAAGCCCAAGATGGAGCATGTGACGTTTAGAAAACGTCAGCTAGGAATCTGAGCATTGAGATGTCAGCAAACAGCTCTTTTCAGCTATATTTTATAATCTGGAAAGAAGTGAAAAGCATGAAACAGGATTTAAGATAACCTGGTTTACTCTGAAATGAAGTGGAGAGGACATGTTTACATTTTACCAGAGTGAGAAATTCTTGAACTTTAAGAGCTGGATGTCTGGTTATGCCCCATGCAGTCATCAAGAGTCTAAAATAAGGCATATGATGCAGATGGCTTAGGAAGCAGATGACTTCATATTTGGATGCTATCCTATATTATGCATAGGGAGGAGTGAAATGTATTCGTCAGTTTAAAGGAGGAAACTAGAAGTCTCACCACATTTCAGGATCTGCCATATAATGAAAACATGTCTAAATATGGTGAAGAGATAAAAGAAAGACTGCTAAAAACTTCAGGACAAATATTAAGGTATTGACATAGTTCTTATTCAGACTAACTCCTCGTGAAGTCAGTAGACATCTCCTCCCAAACAGCAGTTCAAATAAATTCTAGGTTTGTCCTGTAACTGTTAAATCCTCCTTTCAGCTACCAAACAAAAACCTTCTTGAAAGAAACGTGCAAAGCAAACTGTCTGCTTTTCATGGACTGCTGTTGGCATCTCTGGAAGTTTTATTTTCAATCCAAAAAATCTAACAGTCCTTGCTAGGATAATGAACTTCTGCAAGTTTAAGAAATAAATGCCATGCAATTAAACTATATACATATTCTCTGTTCCCTCCTATCAGTGGCACCGTGCACAACTGTGAGAGCGTTCTGACCTGATAAATTGAATTTGTTATTATTTGTAAATGCAACATTTGTAAAATGCAACGTGAAACAGATTTTGCAGGACGTCAATTCCTTGCATGTTGAATCATTAGTCAATGACAAGACATGCTGTGATGCATCTTCTGTATTCCTGAAATGTTTCCAATACAGCATCAATCATTCAGAACAGAAGCACCTGTAGGCAGAAAAGCAGTAAACATTACATTTTCCCATGTCAGAAACGCAAGGCTTGGACAAACACACTGTAAGGTGATCTAGAGGAGATGGAAAACGATAGAAGTACTTGTTTTCCTGGGGGGGGGGGGGGTACTAAGTTCTAATTTTTGGCATTCAAGCTAAATTGACAGTCACAGTCCATGTTATAAGAAGCCATCATTTCCCAAGCCACCCCTTCGAAGCCGACTGGCATTACTTGAGTACCTCCATGTAACTGAGAAAAGGGGATTTCTCTGAGCCTGCCCACACCTGGAGTACTTTGGCTTACTTGCAGGAACTGCTAACCCTTGGTGTTGCCGAGACGGCTCACTCCAATTCGGTCAAGAGGAACTCCAAACCGTCTCTTAGGCAGCTCAACCGCTTTCCTGCACATGTTAAAAAAAGGAGAGAAGGGGGGAGAGAATTGGGGAAAGACATCATAGGAATAATCAAAATGTTACTACATCTGTAATTCCTCTATTCATCCCACTAACAACTTTATTGTTGAGGCGGAACAGCTGTGTAGGAGCAGCCAAAGATGCAAGTGTTTAAAAATAAGATGCTTCACTTGTCTTATAAAAGAATAGGCAAGAGTTGCACCTGTTTTACAGACTGGCTGACGTTGATCAACTAACCCCATTTTTATGTGGCAGCAAAACTCTCAAGTTAACTGCTATTCATAAAGGAAAGGAAATGCACTGCATGTATAAAGAGGAGCTGTTTCATGCTTAGTATCATGTAGTTCAGGTGACCCATTAGCCTGGATCTTTGAAATCTTCAGGGCCAACTGAGGGAAAGGTAAGCAAGGAGGTAGAAAACGTTGCACAGTAACAGAGGGGACAAGTCAGAGGAACCGTAGCAGGATTTTCCTATGGGGCATCCTGCAACGTGCTGTTCTCAAAATTGTATAGTAGCAACCCTTTGATGAGATTGAAAATGGGAGGGTTTGGGTTTGGTTTTTTCCTCCATAGGGTACATTTCCTGATGATTCGATGAATGAGGGCATGTGGAAAGCGTGAAAGAAATTCTATGCAGAAATATTTTACTATTTTTTTTTTTTAATGTAAAGAAGTTTTTCCCATCTTAATTCAGGATTTTTGAGCATTTTTTCCAGCAGCAGAAGTTTTACTTTAATTAATTGTGAAAATGAGATTTTCTGCAGCTGAGAATAACCTCAACTTTTGCCCTTGGAAATACTTGCCAGAAA
Organism: Xenus cinereus; assembly: GCA_025774025.1. Taxonomy (NCBI): domain Eukaryota; kingdom Metazoa; phylum Chordata; class Aves; order Charadriiformes; family Scolopacidae; genus Xenus; species Xenus cinereus. Next base: position 13,495,067 of record JAOXJK010000051.1, on the reverse strand, counting down.
AATACTTTCCAAGAGAAACCCTGGAAAATGAGCTCTGTTCTCTATCAGTCCTTGTCAAGGAAAATAAATAAGAAATTTTGTTCTTTAAGTTTGCAAATGCAAAGTAACTACCAGGAGAGCATGTTATAGTGCACTTGAGTCCAACTTTAATTGGTAGCACTCTCATGCTCACTCAGCCTGTGTCTTTGGGGGGTCTGCACACCCCACCCAGGACTGTCTGTGTAGTCCATGGTGTCCTCTGAGCAGTCTCATTTTCTCACGTCTCTCAGGCAAGGGCGCAGAAGCATCGTTCCAGCATCAGCAGCCCATTTCACACTGCCTCCTTCCTAGCTCCTTCCAGACGAGGTGAAGAAACAGAAGTTGACAGAGTAGCACATATGTAGGGAGCACCACATGGGTCACATTGGAGCAGCTGCAGAACATCACAAATGAAGGGGGAACTGCTTGTATAGCCCTCGCTGTCCCTTCCTCAAACACTTACGTATCCAGCACTGATCCACTAAGCCATAGGGAAAGCAAAGGGAAAGAAAGCAAAGGGCTGGTCCTCACTCTGTCCTCAAGGGCATCACTCTTTCTGTCCCCCACCCCCTCCACCCCCCAAAGGTGTAGGCACAAACTGGTGGGGGGCAGGTGGGGACAGGCTGCTGGAGTCATGCTGAGCCTGACTTGATAAAAAGGGGAATTATTTTCCCAGGTTGGATTGGGAGTGGGTTCCGCACCGTTAGTTGTAACATCGTCATGCTCTGTAGTTAAACAGAGAAGGAAATTGTAACCTCCTGCCAAAGGGAAAGGCTGAGCAGGCAGGCAGGGCAGGCAGGTTGTGCGGCAGAGCTTCCCCTCTTGCGGCCATCCAGAGCCACGACAGGACAGTCACTGCTCCCTCCCAGATTCCGAATCAGACTGTGCCTTTTTCAGTACTTACTGGGGACAAAGCAGCGTCTTCTATGTAAAACAGCCTTTTCTAAGATTCTCAGAATCTCTTTTTCTCCCTCTATGGATCTTTCTGCATCTTCTGAAGACTCATGTCTTTTTGCGTGCTTTTCCCATGCTTTCAAAGATTTATAAATTGATGAGAATGAGCAAGAATAGGATCTGAGTCTTCCTGTAACTGCTGGGTGCCACAACAACGTTAAGTGAATTTACATTTGAACTGCTCTTTTTCCAAAAGTTTCTGCTGTGTTGCCAGACACCACACACATTGTATTAATTCAGGAGGCTGAATCTATTTAACAGCTTTCACATTTCAAAAGACATTTTCTGGTCTCTAAAGGTAACCCTCTCAGCTGGTACAGGAATAGGCTGTTATATACTGCGTGCACGACAGTGACTGGGTGCTTAGTCCTCTGCTTGACTCCTCTAAGTGCAGCAGCCTCTGCCTGTTTCCACCCAAAGGCCCAGCCTTTCTGCTGCTTGGTGGCACTCAGCTGATCTGCAGTCCATGCTGATGGCACTGTCTGACTATCAATGCAGTGTTCAAGGCAGCTCACATGGTTCTAATAGATGAGCCAATCCCAAACTCAGAAGTTAATTAGCTCCCCCCCAAGTGATAATCTCGACTGTGCCGATGAGGCTGGGAAAGGAGGAATTTTGTGCAGCGTGTCACTCATTTGCGTGAGCTCAGTGTTCAGATACAAGCTGTTAGAAAACTTAGACAAATTTCACCACAATTTCCCTTTTTCATGTTTTTTTTTTTTCTTATACTGCACATAGAATGAAACAAGATTTCCTCCTAAAAAGCATGACATAAAGTGGGAATACTATGTACTTTTGCAGAAAGGGCACTGCAGCTTCAAAAATGACCTTGCATTTCTTCCCCTGAAAAGGGAAAACATTCTAAAAAGCAAACAGAATGAGCTGATTCTGATCTCTTGAAGAGATATACAGAACAGAATAATTCTACTCAAGGTTTTAAGAATTTTGTGTTTTATCACTTTTGGCTGCAGTCAAAAAGTCCTGGTAGCAGACTGGGTGGATAAATGGAAAAACAACAAGAAAATATTGCAAAACTCTGTTTGAAAAAAAAACTTGTAACGGTGACTGGCTCTCGTGAATACTTTCCACTTCCAGATTAAGCTTTAAGCATGTTATTAAATACTTTGTGGCATTGGGGATTCCATCCAAAAGAAGACAGTTACCAGAAAAAGGGAACAAGACAGTTAAGCTCTTTCAGACATAGCGAACAGCCACTTGAGTTTTGCCCCAAACTCACTGGCTCTCCCCAGCCCCACCAAGCATCATTGCTTAGCCCTGTTATAAACATACTTATCTTCCAGCGTGCACTGTGACGGTATTGCTGTATTGTTGTATTGATTAAACCCTGGCTTCTCGTAAGTTGATCAAGGTCTTGAAGCCCATTCTAATAACTGTCTGCCCATTTTCACGATGTGTTCTTCATCTTGCTATTCAAGATGTGCACACCATACCCGCTCTTCACACCAACCTCAGGAACACCTCACCCTGCCCCTCTGCTTTTGAACCTCAGGCATATTTTTGCTTGAAAAAAATCTCATTATCAAAAAATCAGTTTTAAACTTAGTTCACATCAGTGGAAAGAAATGTACTAAAAAAAAATGCATGTTTGAATGTTCTTTGTCAGCTGTATGGCACTGTGGGGATAAACGAACTAGTACATGTATTATTCATCAGAGCTGAAGGATTACACATCATACAACTGGAATGGTTTCTGTAGAGATTCTGGTACCCTCATCGGAGGCATCTCACAACAACAGTAAACCTGCTGGTGGCTAAAACTAACCCATCTGTATCCAGGACATCTACCAACAGCCTTCTTCCAACTTTATCACTGGTAGAAGTATCTAAGAATTTACCTCTGTTTGGCTTTGGCATCCACAGAGGTTGAAGAAATCCTGTCGATTGGGGAGCCAAATCCTGGGAAACTTCTTTTCTTTTTGGTCTCGGTCACGTCATTCTCCAAAGACACCAGCTCATCAAGAAGGAACAGTTTGGCTGCCAGGTTGGTGGCTGACTTCTCTTCACTGGCAGTGGGATGTGCTCCCATGCCCAGAGCAGCAGAAGGCTCCAAAGGCTGCAAAAGAAAGCAGGGGCATTTGCTTGCTGCTCAAGTTTCAGAAAAACCATTTGAACCAGTGTCACAGCAGCAGTCCCATAAATGCATAATCACTAGGATACTAAACCTGGACCAATGCTTTAAAACAAAGTTCTTTCTGTGAAACATGGCCATTTTCTACCCACAGGAGTTTGCCGTAAAAGGTTGGGATATTTATTTTTTTTTTATAGAATTGAACTCGTCTCCATTATTATTGCAAGAATTATGAAAATTTATTACTTCAGAAAACCTGTATTTGTAGGCCAGCCCACTATCCCTATCTCAGCAGTGTGATTAGTATCAGTTATAGCATGAGCTGAGTAATGTAATCCTTTTAAAAAATGCAGTCACCATTACCAGACTCCAATATCCATCCTGATATTTCTCAGAAAACTGATTTTCATTTCTTAAATGAATGCTAATAAATAGTAATGAAAACTTAGACAGAACTTTCCATACAAAGCTGACAAATTAATGAATTGTTATGCAAAACATATCCCAAGATAAACTTGCTCAGCACTGACATTTAAAGAATTTATGCAGTAACACTATGTGGGGAGGAGGAAAGGAAAGAACAGAACAGTATGTTGACTTGCCACAGAATTTTGAACCTGCGTTATGACTTTAGGCTTAGCACCTTTTCAAAACCAAACTATACTTCACTATCCAGAATAGCTGAGAATATTGGGGTCTATCAAGAGATAAATGAAGCAAATCAAAGTGAAACATTTGCTCTGCAAATAACAGAAAAATATAGGGCAGCAGCTAGTCTACAAAAGCAAGTGTCAAGCTCAAATCATTCTCTCTTCAGATGAAATGTTTGCTGACTTACTCCACTTAATCTTCGTAGAAATAAATAATAATTTCTAACCAAAACTTCTATTATATGCCTTGAAGCAGGTTTTCCTCTACCTTTAAAAGGACACAACTACCTTTTCTTATTCAGACACAGTGGCTTTAGTACAAATGTAAAGAAAGCCATCACCATAGTTGTGGTGATAACAGTTCCCACTACTCCTGGGTGGCATAACTGGTGATGGAGTGTATAAAACTGTGATCCTTATGTAAGGAGGAGCACATGGACACAATGATCACACAAATGATGTAGCACTGTTAATTTTTTTGCACAGGATCTCATATTGTCCTCTGACTTTATTTTTTATGAGCTTCAAGTGCACTGAGCAATCCTTTCTGTTCCCTCTCAGGGTTATAAAACTTTCAGAGAGGTTTGCAACAAAATTATGCCTTTAAAAAAGCTTGAACTCTCCTCCCTGGTTACTGGGGATAAATATCTACAGTAACATTTGAAACTATAAGGTAAAAAATAACCTCTGCTCTTGAGTCCTTTGTGCAGTCCCACTTACTTTGTCTTAAAAAGGATATAATAGAATCATAAAGGGACAGGCAAAATGATTATCAGAAGTAGACAACAGTTTTCCTATGGTGAACCACTGAACTTCACAGATAAGCAAATAGATGAGAATGGGGTACAGTGGGTACAATGAAGGGTTTATAAATGTACGAACAACAAAGAGATGAATAAAGACTAGTAACTTTTTCCTCAAGAAAGAGAGCTCCCCAGTACACCCAGTGAAGTCACCAGATGGTGGATTTAAAATAAATATAAGGAGCTTCATTTAAATACAGCACATAGATGAAGTGGAAAGCATTGCCAAAGGATGTCATGCATACCAAGATTTTAGACTGTTTCAAAGACAAATTCAGGCCCATCAGTAACTACAACATGCTCTGGTCCAGTGCACATCTCTGGATCAGGAAGTCTCTGAAGATGTTCTGTTCTTACATTCTTTTCACAAAAACCTGTCATTGACAGAGGTGGGATACCAGATCCCCATGGCATCAGAACAGCAGCTGCTGCAGCACTAATGTGGGGTGTGGTTCCTCCAAGCCCTATTTTCTATAGCAAATATTATTTTGTATAATCATGGCATGCTTACTTGAAGACAGAGAGCAAGGTAGAAGGATCCATCAGTATTTTCAGTATGCATCTAACTTCTAGGCCTATCTTAAAAACCTATGTAAAGACCCTACAGCCAAACAGTGCTACTCTGATAAAACTTTTAGATCCTTGATATTTTTATGGCATGAAACCGTTACATAAATACCTTTCCTGCCAGATCTGTTTTATGTCAAGATGAAATGCAAAAAGAAAATGCAGTAGAAGTGCTTTCAGGTGCAACCTCTGCATATCGTACTGGATGAAACGTGAGACAGTTCTCCCATTTCATCTGCTGCTTTCCTTTGCAAGCTTAGGCAAGTTACTTTGCTCCTTCCCTCTCCTGGTCTCTTCTGCCTCCTTTAATTTTTAACTTTTGTGCAGATGGTCTTCTTTCAGGGATCTTCTCGTGGCTTCTGAAAGCTGCAGACTTCTCATACTATTATTTGTCATTAAGAAGAAGAATGAAACCTTCCCTTCAGTGTTAGAGGAGTTTGCTTCCCTCCTTCCATCACCTCCTTCCCCTCTTCAGGAAGTTTTCTATCCAAAGTCACTGGACAATGTTTTAACACACAGAAAACCACATGGTGCTTCAGAAAAGGTTGCATGAATGCGAGTGAGACTTCCTTCTGTCTGTCCTCCCACAGATATGCAATTTGCATCACCCTCTTCACTGTGGAAGTTGTCCTGCTTTGCCATCGCAGAGTCAATACTAACCGTTCACCTTCCAACACAGTTTGAAGACCATGGTGTCTTCCACACTCGGTGGCCAAGAACAACTGAAGGAAGAAAAGGGTTATGCGACAACCACCAGAAACATTCACCTACCTCCGGCGCTGCCTCTGCGATGAGCACTGAGCTAGAGTGCCACCGCAGCAGGGTAATCACAAGGGCCAAATGCACCACAACAAGCTGGAACTGCAGCATCTGCAAAGAAGAACAACCTATTAATGGCTTCACAGACGCGTTGCCAAGTTCACAGAGGAACCTCGCTCCAAAGTTCTTTAAGATGTGAAAGCAAAGGAAGATTCTGTTCCCGTGGCTGTTAATCTGTTTTATCTTACAGAGCACTGCCTAAACCCCAGATAGTGCCAGCTGAGTGCCCTTCACCTCCGGGTGCAGAATCAGCTCCCTCCTCTTTGCTCCTTTATAGCCTTGCAAATATTTTCCTTCCTTTCTGCACAATGGCCCAGTCCCTGCAGTGGCAGGAGTAATGAATGCAAACTTGCATTAAAACCAGATGAACTAGACACTCTATTGTAAGCTCAGAGACTTTGGCTTGTAGCCACCCAGGTTGACCCTGACCTCCTCGCATGCTGGACAGGTGCCTAAAGCTATTACAGAAATCACATACCTCCCCAGCAACATTTTGAAAGCAAGGTTACATTTCACCAGTTCCCAACACGATGGTAGTCACAACTTCCAGGATTTTCTTGGGATCCTGGAATAAAGTTATCCAGCTCTCACACCTGGCAAAAGCTGACAGAGGAATCCATTGCTCAGACTGGTGGTGTTTGACCACGTACCACAGCTGTAGAATTGCAGATACCTACAGAGCCTTTAAGTAACACAGGGAGGCATGTTTTGGGAGGCTCAGGATCAGGAAGCCACTCACTGCAGGGGTTTCTTTGGCCATGGATTTAGGCTGCATTGTTTAAGCCCTCATTTGGATCTAGCTCTTAACACCTGACAGGCTTCCAGCTCACCCAGGTGGGAATTTTTCAGCCAATGTTAGTAAGAACTAGATAGGGGCCTCTAGTGCCAAAAGTATCTGCTAATTTGCTGATTACTCTATCTCCAGGTCCTGCCCCAGAGTATAATTCAAGCCTGATTGTGCCATTCTTTGCTGAGTCTCTGCTTGGCAAAAGCAGAAATAGAAAGGATGTATAAATACATTAAATACATTCCTGTGATGTATGATAGTTGTTTTATTCTCTGCATAGAAAATTTCCCATTAGATCAGGCAGAAAATACATACTAAAAACCACTTGGCTTTGTATTTTTTCCCACAGGAGAAAAGTGTTTGGAGTCCAGTTTTAAAAAGTAAAGATATGACATTTGTTGTGTTGTTTCTTGAAAGTCTATTTCTTGCTTGGCTTTTTCAATACATTTTACATGTCCTTCTGTTATTTGGTTACCCCACTATATATCTTTTTTTTTTTTTTCTTATGTTGTCCATGAGGGATCAACAGTGAGGAATCAAGCTGCTGGTTATTCTGCAGGGGTGAAGCAGACACAGCGCACTGGAATCAAAGGACAAAGACAAAGCAGTAAGCCAGGTGGTACCACTGTCTCCCATTCCGATGGCAACAGCCATTAAAGTCAGACAAGGGTCTGTCTGGGTGTTTTTAAAGCTGTAACCCTCTACAATGTATATTTTTGTATGTGGGTGTGCATTGAAATTTGAAGTAGCAGTCTATTACCTTCACAGGTAACCACATCCTGATTATTTGGATACAGAGACATAAAAATAAATGGCAAGGTTAAAAACACATGTTTATTATTCTTTAAGGTCTGTGCTGGTATTCATTCAACCCAAAGACCAAAGGGCTAAAAATAGCAACTGGTACACTAATCAAAATAAACATTAAGGCACCTGCAACACAAAACACATTTGATTAACTGGTCAGAACTTGACGCCAGTGAAATTGGAAGCGGAGGAAATTGTAAGGACTTTAAGCTTGCCTCTAGTTCCCATGGAAATCAGTAGCAAAGAAGCAACGTCCCTGGTTTAAAAGGGAGCAAAACTTAAGTCCAGCAAGATCCTGTTATGCTGATTTTCAAGCGGTGTTGTGATCAAGGTGGGAGAAAGAAGTGGGTTTGGTCTAGTGGAGCAGTTTAACTCTAGAAAAGCATTTGCAAAACTAAGAGTGCACTATGACTGCATTGAAGACTATGCAAACATAATTAAAGTCACACTATCTTCTGCAAATTTGAGACTTCACTTTCCACTTTCAGCCATATCATAGGATCTCAGTTGTTAACACCGGTTGCTGCTTTTTCTCCTTGAGCTCTTGTTGCAACTGGGTAAGCACAGCCCTCCTTCCAAAAGGGGTTTTCCCAGCCAAGCTCTTGTTACTGCTTCACCCCGTACACATTTTACCTTGCCCCATTCCAAGAGAGACCTACACCAAGGCTTGAGAGTATTTGTTACTGAAGGAGAACAAACAAAGCTCTGACAGCCACCCTCCTCCTTGAAAAGCCTAGAATTTCCAGCTTTCTTCTGAAAAATTCTTCATCACAAATTTCACAGAGCTAGGTCAAGGAATTAGGGTATAATTCCACGTCTTTCATATCTCAGGGTCTGGTGTTATCTGACATAAAATATGGTTTACCCTTCACTAAATGTAACTGCAAGTCTGAGATTCAGACATATTTATGTGTTTTAGTGATCTTTTAGCTTGAAATGTGTCAAAATTAAAATTCCTCATATAATTAGATATCTTTGTTGCAGGTCCAATTAAAATAAAATTAAAGATAAAAGAGAGAACTTTATTCTACCTTATCAAAGCAGGATAAACATTCAAAACTTTTTCTTAGGAATCTGTGCAGAGCCATTTTCCAAGAAAAGATCACAAGAAAGCAAAATTCTTTACCAAACAGAAACTGTTAAGTCTCCAACATCAAACCAAAGGACTTAAAAGATGTTTTTCTTTAAAAGAAAAAACAAAACCAAAAAAACCCAAAAAACAAAACGACATCCTGAAGATAAGTGGGCTGAACAAACCCCAGACAGCGTGCAATTCATCACCAAGCTCCAAACCCATTGCCTGTCAAAAATGGTAACAGCTGTCATTGTTCTTACCCATTTGAACTATCATATTTCACATTACTGTGGAGATTACTCTGCAAGTATAAATCACAAGAGCTTTATTTTTCTTGCTGGCCTGTTAGCAAGAGGACTGAGGCAAGACATCATGCCTTGCACTGTAATCTTTCACTTCAGCTGCCACTATGTATTGATGACTGCTCTGCTTGTTGTTGTGATGCCAACAGGAGACATGCCTGAGCTCACCTACAAATGAGGACCTTGCTCTTGCAATGGGCACGTTGTGGCTGAGTCTAGAAGCCCTGTTTGTGCTGTATGCTCTGATGCTGACCTGATGCAGAGCCAAGGCATGACTGTCCCATAAACACTGGGAAGCTCCTGGCAGCACCCATTAGGACGCCAGTCCTGCTATATGAGCACTGGGACGGTTCTGATGAGCCTCCATCACCTGGTAGCCATGAGGATCTCTCATACCATGCAAATTCCAACAAGCTGGAGGAAATCTCGGCTGTGTCTGCAAGCCATTTACTGAAGTATTTTGTTGCTGCTCCAAAGCCAAAAAATAGACTATTAAGTGCTGCTACCTATCTTAAGCGAAGGTACCACTGAGTCCTAACATTTGCCTCATCAGCCTTGGACTGGACACCTGATGGGAATCTACTTTATGTCAAATAAAATTATGATGGACGAGTATCTTACCAAAAGAATAACTTATAAATAGCTTGTGCGAAGCTCTGAGAATAAGTCTACTCTTGCTGAAACAAATTTGCTCCACTTTTAAAAGTTGTAGCATTGATTCTCTGAGCATACTCATTACCACAAAGTCAAAAATATACACATACCAGCAGTCCTAGTGATTTCAGAAACTCCTGAGGAACCGTGTATATCTCAAGTGTCATTTTCTAGTTATGTAAATATCAAAGGGAGAAAAATCAAAACAAATCCCACCCTTAGGGAAAAAAAAGCTGAGTCCAAAAATAGGTTAGAGTGGTGTTTTTGCTCTCATCCCACAGATGAGATATGGAACACTTTTTACATACTGCTTTCTAAAAAGATACTGAAGCAAGACATTGAAGCATCGGACTTTGTGACAAAATGAAATGTAAGCAGTCACACGCTCTGTGTTATTGATAATGTATTTTCTGCAGTAGGTGTATATTTTTAAACAATGCCATCTATTTTATTAGATGTATGGTACAATTTACAGAATTCGAAAGGCTGAGGGACTTTGGTCTTTTTAGTCTAGAGAAAAGAAGGCTGAAGGGGAATCTGATCAATGCTTATAAATACTTAAAGGGAGGGTGTCAGCAGGACAGGGCCGGTCTTTTTTCAGTGGTGCCCAGGGATAGGACAAGAGGAAATGGGCAAAAACTTGAATATAAGAAGTTCCACCTAAACAGAGGAGGAACTTCTTTACTTTGAGGGTGACAGAGCACTGGAACAGGCTGCCCAGGGAGGTGGTGGGGTCTCATTCTCTGGAGACATTCAAACCCACCTGGACAAGTTCTTGTGCAACCTGCTCAAGGTGGACCTGCTTTGGCAGGGTGTTTGGACTAGATGATTTCTGGAGGTCCCTTCCAACCCCATATGATTCTGTGATTCTGATTCGGTGATTTATTTTATTAGATATAGGGTACAGACACTGTCAACTTCTACAATGTAAATTTCCCTCTATTTTCAGTTTCCTGACTATGTAGATACATATGTTAAGGTAGGTTTCACCTGATGTAAATACAGAGAACTTAAAATTCATGAACTTATGCAAGAGGTGTAGACCAGTGATCTTGAGAAAATGTATAGGTATTTCTGTGTCCCAAATGAAACGTTTTGTCTGATCTGTTTCAAGGCCAAGGATGTTCCACTTTCTGAAATGAAGTTCCTTAAAGGTTTCTCAAGAAGGCACTTCAGATTAGTCATTGCTTTTCAAAGTTTTCATTTCAATAATTGCATTCACTGTAACAATATGATTTCCAGTGTTTGGTCCTAACATGTTTTCATATCACTGTGACAGTCATCTTTGCCTATACTTTACCGAAGTACCTATCGTAAATGCTGACTCAGCTATTGATAGCTGTGCTTTTGGTAGATATACATGCGGCCAGAGGATGTTTGAGTATACAACTGTTCCGACCATCTTTACTCAGATAAGGCAAATTCAGCGATGGCTTAGTCCCTGCAGGGCTTGACTGGAGTCTGCACTGACACTGCCCATGGAAGGAGCAACATTTGTGGGAGCAACACACGGATCCCATGGCTCGTATGAATAAAGGCTGAAAATGGGGCACTCTAGTTCCCACACAGAGTACAGAAACTGTACAAATGAACACAACCCTATTGGGGCACATTTGTTCAACAGACACAAGCATGAAGCTGGAAAAAATTAACCATCATAGGTGGACAAACACTTGTGTAAGACCAGTCAGTCATTGTCCTCATCTCTTCATTTGAATAAAAAGCATGAAACCAAATGGCCATGCAGAACAAATAAGGATTTGTTTAGAATGGGCAGGAAGGAGACAAGTTGGACATCTTGCAAAAGTGACTAGACTGTGCAATCAAACCATTTTTAGCAACAGATTTTGGAAATTTAAAATCTCAAACTCTCTTCAATGCCATAAAAGTAGGAAACTGTGAAGCAGGAGACAGGAGACACAGCAGAAGTGATAAAACACATCTAGAAACCTAGAAACTATTGAACAAGAAGGATGCTATGAAGTGTATGGAATACAAAATATTAGACTGTTCTTCATTGACAGCAAACTCTTAACCCTACACTATACATTACTGACTGAACATGCCAACTTTTCTTAGTGTTTCTAACAACTTTACATTTAGCTTTCTTCTTTCATCTTTAGCTGAGAACTAAAAACTATTCATTGTTAGAGTGCCATCTTCAGCATTGAAAGTAAAAGTAAGAAACCTTTATATTGCTTAAGATCCAGAAATATATTGTGGTTTTCTATATTAGAAAAATCACCTACTTTTCTAACAGCATTGGAGTGATAAGAGGAAGTTCTTCCTACCTGGTATGAAGAGTGTAGTATCAGAATATGTTATCAATATAAAAACATAGGCCATTTAAAGGCCAGTAAAATTAGCCTTCAAGATAAGCTCTTAAGAGACAATGGCATTGGAATTTTTTGACAAGAGAATCAAACACTGATGCTGATTTACTGGATAAACACTTAAATGTTCTGATGAAGGATATTAACTGAAGAAGAAAAGTCAATTGCTTGGTGAAGATGCATTGCAAATGGAAATCAGGGAATGATCTGTTTCTCTGATCTGACTAAGAAGAAAAGGAAAGCTGCAATCACTTGCAATCTTTCACAGTGTCAATCAAGAGAGCTCTGAAATGGTTGCATGGTTCAAATTTTTAAATTTGCTGCTTAAGAAGCCAAGAGAGGTACACTTGTCAGTTATTCAAAGAGTGAAAATGAAGACCGAATCTGCTGAAATAAATGAAGCAGGTATTTATAAATACTGAAGAACACCTGGTCCAGCCAGATATATTTTGCCATTTTCCCATCATTAACCTCATAGATTTGCTTGGTTGGTTGTTTTTTTCCCTGTTATTTCTCATGATATTCAGAGTATTTTACAAGGAAAGTAAGTTGAACTGCATTTTGAATACAGGTGGGCAGAGACAGATAAATGTAATAATTTGCCCCAGGCTTCCTGAGTGAATCAGTTGGTAGGGACACAAAATGTCCCCACAGCTCCTCAGTTTTCAGCTCTGCACTGCCCATGAGAGGACGGTTATTCCAAATTGAAAAGCCAAGTAAGGAAAGCTAAAAGCACTGTGTGCTTGTACCTCAAAAATAAGTGGATTCTGAACTTTATTGTAGCCTCTGGACATCTAAACCAAAGATTACTCACATGTATTTACTTGTACAACTCCAGTCTGGGAGGCAAAAAGAAACAGTCAAATAGTTTTGAACTCAGAATGGAGAAATTACAATGATTATCACTGAATCAGAGTCTGCCTTCATTTACAGTGGTACAAAGCTGAAGTAGTCAGATCACTGGATAATGATAATTACTCTGTTAGTGTAGGAATGTTTTTGCAGGGTTATTCTATTATTGCAGGAATGTGGCAGAATCTGGATCAACATTTATCTAATATGGCATATAATAAAACCCTTTTGCAGATCCATAAATTATTTTCCCAAATAATTTATCTTGTGTTTTAAAATATATTATATGCAGAAAGCTTGTCTGCCACATGTGATATTTAGTAATGCAAAGGAACTATTCTGTCACAGCTCTTCAACTTATTTTAAGAAGTAATATGCATTTTACAATAACATATACAGAGGAAAAATCCATAGCAATATAAACAGACAGCAGTTTACTGCAAAGCACTGCAATAGCATGAAACTAACTAGTCACTGTTGTAAAATGCACTGACACATCTTGTTTAAATATTGGTTGATTAACTGAAGGAAATAAGTTTCCACTGAAAATTATTAGTTCAGTTTGAATACCAAAAATACTAGGTGAGAGGCATCTTATTATCTTAATCTCAAACTGGAAAAAGAAGCTGTGCTTTTCCCATCAGATGTGGGCACGTGTGTACCTTGTGCATGCCTGTTAATGCAAAAACCTTGAAAAAATTAAAAGGAAGAAAGCACAGAAGGGAAGAAAGCTTCTGTAAAAAGAGCAGAAGACACAAAACATCCCCAACCCATCTTTTTCCTCACTCCTCTTACCTTGCATTGGATACAAGCAATTCCAACCTTAATGGTCCTGCTAAGTTCTTCCCCCTAACTTATCCCTAATGTTCAGCTTGCTTTCAGAGTTTTTATAGTCTCTGCTGTAGGCTACAAACTCCAATCCCTGCCTTTGCTTTCTCTTACATCATTTCTAAAGATTTTCCACTGATCCTTGCCCTAAACCTTCCTCTGTCCTGCACTCTCACACACATACTTGCCTCACATTTGTTATATTTATTGCTCTGATCAAGATTCAAGATGATTAGTTTAATTAAAGGTCTAGGGTTTTGTGTTTGGTGGTGGGTTTTTTTTTCTTTTTTTCTTTCAAGATTCAGACAGCCATGGGAGTAGAAAGATTTTCAGCAGCATCACCATTCCTCTAACCTCTCACTGTTGCAAACTGCAGTACAGAAATTTGATGTCCCGAATTATTATTTTTTTAAACTTTATTTCTTTGGGACAACGGGAATAACTTTAGAAGGACTGCATTAACTTCACATTAGATAAGGAGTGTGTTTTGTAAAGCAAGTCACAAGAACTTAAGTCTTTGAGACACTTCATTTCAGTTATTGAAATGATTGGTAAGTGTGAGCTACAAAGCTGCCTGTCCTTCCTAGGCAGTACCAGGGGACCTATTTCTTCCCCTGTTTGCCTCACTAGAATAAGTCTATCTTCTCTTTTGCCCCGCCTTTTTAATGTCAGTTTTTAACTGATTCACACAGCAATTGTAGACTCATCTTGGGGTCTAAAATTCCAACCTATGCAGACTCCTTAACAGTTAATTCATAGTGACTTTATTCTCTAAACAGATAGGCTCAGTACTTTCAAAATAGTTTTTACTCTGACTTGACAAAAACTCTTCCTACAAGCAACAGAGAGTAAAAGGAAATTTTAAATGCAGCTTTTCAATAAGTGGGAAAAACATTACAGCCAGGGAGCACAAGCTTTGATTTCAACATCTGTCTTGATCAGAGTGATTAGAGAAAGACAAGAGTTTAATCATATCATAGCACAGCTCATTTCCCAGATGATGATGGCCACAGAATTTCGCAGAGACAAAACACTGACATAACTTTACACTGACATAAAGTGACAAATCAGGGCAGTTCATTACAAAGCATGTCTTTGCCACACATCCTGACTGAGGTATCAGGGGAAAAAAAGTCAATAGAGAATGAAAGGCTGGTTTTGATCACGAGCCTAACACAAATGTACAGTCCCAGAGAAAAAGGAGAAGCAAAGCAAATAATTCTACAGCATCTCTCAGTGCAGGCAGATGTGGGAGCATGGCCTAGTGTAGCGCTGCAGAAATATGCATTAGCCACGTGAGCACCCACACCAACGACAAGCTGGAGCAGGCAGATTGGGACTGGTTCCACTGCGGGGCAAAACAGAACAGTGATGGCAGCTGCAGAGGTCCCAATGGGTTCTGTGGATACTACAGCTGCAGCAGAACCAAAACGGCAGAGCCAAACGATGCCAGACTGCTGAAACACAGCTAAAAATGCTGCCGCTGAAGGAAAACTGGACTATGCTCCATTTTACAGTGCTACCTCCATTTAGATGGAGGCTTCTTGCTAGAAGTCCAGGGGCACAGCAGTATTTGACTGATCTGTATAAAACATGCGAGCAGGATCTTAAGAAAAAGATAACCATAATCTAACCACAAGATATTATTAGATTTATGGGGTACTTCTTCTGCTACATATGACCATGAGGTGTTGATGACCAGCTACTATGGTTCTTGGTGCTCAGGTTTTTTTCTCTTTTATTTTTTTTTTCTCTCTTTTTTTTTTTTTCTTTTTCTGTTGGAAAGAGAGAAGGTGGCACTTGCAGGCATTTAATCCTGTTGGGAGATTTTTACAAGTCCTACCTCAAGCTCTTTAAAGCAGGACCTCCGTAGGGCTCCATTCTGCCAGCACATTTGATGTTGATGAGGCTGGTAGGAGGCATGGGCTGTGCCACTGTAAGCAAGCTGACAACAGACAACTGAGTGGCATTTCAGTATTTCACAACACAGGGTGAAGCCTGGAGGATGGCTGAGACTCAGCCAGCTGAAGCTTAGCACCTCACAAAAGTGAGTGGGATGGCGTGCTGCAGAAAAAGCAGGAGGAGAAATGCAGCCATACTGTCATCTTCTTTGACTCTAAGGGGATGTCTAAGACCTGATAGTAAAATTTGCTTTTAGGCCCTCCACTGATTGGTGATCCTATAACAAAGCTCCAGCCACTTTTGTACCACCTGAACCTACTGTGAGGTTGTATCTCTTCCATTTAGGTAGTATGCACTTTTTCTATTTCAAAATAAATTTATCACTGTGCTCTTCCTACAAAAGCATACAATCTAAAGGATTTCAGAAATGGATGCTGATAGATACAACTATCATAATCTCTGACTAGGTGTGAAAGATTCATATCTGAATAAAAACCATCTTCATGGGCTGCTATTGACCTTAGAATAGGACACGTTACTATTACACAGTGTTTTTTTCTGAAAAAAAAACCAGAGTGTCAACATTTAATTTCTTGCTCTGCATTGACTTAGATTTAGCCACAACTTAAAGATACCTTTATGACACCTTCTGGAAAAGGCTGATAAGGAAGCTTCCCAGATAATGAAAATAGTATATAGTGGTTACTTAGCTGGCAGAGCGCCCAAAGAACAGACATCCTCAACACTACTATGGTTTAATTATACTTACAATATAATTAAGTTAGAAAAACCAAGAGTTTGGAAGGAATCTTTATTGTCTTAACCATAAATGAATAAACAAACATAATGTGATTTTCTCAACTATGAAGACAAAGATAAAGAAATCAGAGGAGGTAAGGATACAAGCCATGAAGCTCTTTTTGTTACCATCCAAGCTTGCCTCGCTGCTGCCCTCAAGCTCTTGCAAGTATTTTCTGTAATTCTTTTAATACTAGTTTGCAAATCAATTTAGCTGACTCAATGGTTTCCTTAATTCCTTTAGTAGACAAGTTCTTATTCAGAGAGCAAGAATTAGCAAGGGTTCACTTTTGTAAGTGTTGAGCAATCTTGCTCTTCATCAGCCTTGCCTCTAGAAACTATATTTGGGTTTATCAGACCTCATCTTTAAAATCTTAGAAATGACACATAAATACAGTGACACATGCTTGCTAGTTTTGCTATATCATACGTTTAATTTTTTTCTCCCACTAAAACATATACTAGATCACCGCGGTCTAAGTCACAATAGCCTCCCCCTTCTGTCACTAAGTTGTCCCATGGCAATTCTACCTTCCAGCCTCTTCAAATTATGTCACCCTTTCCAGTGATCACTGATTTCTCATACAAGGTTGCATATTTGTCATTTACAAATCAACACGAATAGTGTGGGGTCCAGAAGGCATCGTGGCCAAAGCAGTAGACCTATCCTCAGGAATTTTGATTGAGCTGGCATGGAGCACTGTGACATTCTGATTGCTACAATTATTCAGAGTTTCAGTGTATCATTAGAAATAGCCTAGTTTTGGGTTTAGCATGGGAAATAAAGACAACATTGAAGTTAGAGAAAGTGGAAGGTTTTTTTAAGTTTTGATAGTTTTCCCTCCAAATTCTAAGAAATAATGCAGGAACTTTTTTCTTTTCAAATGAAAACTCTAATTTTTATTTTTTTTTAATAAAGAGCTGATCTCCACAAGTCAGGTGCTCAGCTGATACTGATTCATATGGCTCTGAGATAAACAACTGACAGGTTCCAAATTATGGTGCCTTAAATCTATTTTTATTTCTTGAGACAATAAACTTTTCTGACAAAATCAGTCCAATTCTGACACCAGTCTGAAAGTGGATTGGCATTCCACCAGATTAACCAACACCAGGCATTTTATAGTTCCATCACTGGTTCAGGGAGAACATCCAACGTTACTTCTGCTGCATTTATGTTCATATCTTGTCTAGAGAAGGAGAAATGTTTTAAAATAACAACCACAAATTTTTAGTCAATATATGAGGGAATCTCTGAAACCAAGCTGATTCCCACCTATTTTCATGTAGATATACAGATCCAGAGAGCAGATGACTCACTGTTAGACAGAACTATGGAAGAGAGACCCTGCATTAACAACGTACACACATTTTCCAGTTCAAGGTACATTGTACCTTGGAAGAAAAAACTATGTTAAGACAGCTATTTTTAAATCTGCAAGATATCAAAGTAGCTTTTGCTGTGTCACTTCCATTTAAGATGACTCCTTGCAGCTAGATAGATTCTGAGAAGCAAAACCCACAAAGTGAAGGCAGCGTATAAAACTGAAAAGAGTAACATTCTTCAGGAATGCTAGGTTTCCTACTAGCACTTTCTATACATGTATTTTTAAAAAGTCCTTTGTGCTAGAATTAACTACTTGTGATAGAAGCTGGGTCATGACATCTAAGAATCCATAAAACGCACTCACAAAACAAAGCAAAAGTCCCAAACAAGGACAGTTTATTGAAATGCAAGCTTTTTCTGTAACAGTCTTGCTATGATGCAGAAGGATGTGTTTGGAAATAAAAAGGACAGTTTATCTTTTGTGCCATGCCATTGGCTCCCAGCCCAAGATGGCTGGGAGGAGTGAAGATGGCCAAGAAGGGTGACAGGGCCTTTTGTGCTATGGACACAGTGGTCCACAGGCTAATGGACGAGAGGCAACGAAACCATACAAAGAGGCCTCAAAGTACTAAGCAAACAGTAATAATTCTGGGCCAATATCAGCCTGGTCCTAATTCAAACTGGCAACACATAAATTAAAATCAGTAGATTGTGTCTCCATCCCCTCTAGCTATGCTACTTGGAGTCAATGCTAAATATAAAGATAATAAACTGAGAACCAGCCCCATCTTTCTGTGCCAAGAGGGAAGAGGGGGAGTGATGCTGATGTTTTCACACTGCCTCCCTTGTCAAAGACACATATTCTGATATCACCTGTCACTGAAATAAGCTCTTTTTGACCCATGAACCCTTGTACTATGGTACACAAAGCACAGAGCAGCAAAGTGGCTGCAGAGCACATACTTCAGCTCCAGAGCTAATTACAAATGTGGTAATGTAGAACAGCACCGAATGCGCAGCAGCAGCTTAAATTCAAAGACATGCTCACAAGAAGAAAAAAATGTGTCTGTTCTGAAACCTTGTCCTGAGTTCATACTTTTTCTTCACACAACTGATCACCGTTTTCCGTGCAGAGCTGAGAAGTAGATTGGAGTTTGGTTCATTGGCAGCAGGAGAAAGGATATGGAAGAATTAAAGAAAGCAGCAAAGCGATGACAGGGGTCTGGGGGAGAGAGAGAAGGTAAGTGATATTCTTCAGACAAAAAACAGTGGTGTGGGAGCTGGACAGGGCCACACGTGGGCCACTCACAGGAAATGTTGCCACTGGTTTCTTAGCTGAGATGCAGGTAGAGGAAGATGAAGTCATTGGAAAGGTAGCGCTGGGCAGCTGTTTCTCCCTAGAAGCAATTCCTGCACCGAACGATGTTAATAAGGAAGGTGCTGTCCCCCCAGTTCCTGGTAAGCCCATCCCTGGGATGGTGGCTTGCACAGTGGGACCATTCTGTGCTGGAAGCCAACCAGAGCAAGGTGTTAGTGTAAACCTGGTAGTTTAGAGCAATTGACGCTGACTGATTTTATTTCCTCCCCTGTTTTGCTCTGGTTTAAATGTACTTATGGACTGGTTCCTGCAAAGGATGGCACCAACAAATGCTGTTCTAGAAATGAAGGTCTCTGGTATTTCTAAGAATTAAGGATCTCACGACAGTTTGAAAATTCATCCTAATGCTTGGGTCAAATTCTACTTGGCCACATTTTCTCTATTACTTCAACTGGACAGAAGACTTTCCTTGGTAGACTCTGCATCTTTCTGCAATGAAGCTGTAATTTGCTAAAAAGCTGCAACTGGATTAATCCAGGATAAACCAGTAATCATCTTCAATTACAGCACAAACATTAATCAGTCAATCACCGCCCTCTAGAGGTGGCCACATTGCGTGTAGAGCTGATTTGGGTTTGCTGCAAATGAATTATCTGACAGACCAAGCGCTTCCATATGCAGCAGGGGGAAGGTGTTTGCTGATTAGAGTAGATCCATGTACCGTTACAGGAACAAATTACTAAGCTCCTCGATTGTCAGCTCCTCGATTATTCCTTCCCTCTCTCGCCTGGGAGGTCACCCAACTTGCAGCATTTTGCATTCATGTATTTTGCAGTCATGGTACTGCAGAGAGGACTGAAACAGAGAGAGGGGTAGCTATGTGACATAGCTATAATAAAAAGAAGTAAAAATAACCCCCCGACTAAACTCTCTTACAGCTTATTTTTCTCAAGCAATGTGATGTGCACAAACTAAACCAGTGGCACAACTGCATGAATTAATCGTGTCCACAAAGGCTGGATGTGTTGGTGTGATAAAAGCAGCAAGCCTTTATGTATAAACACAACTATGTACGTTCATTTCTTTCCCTTGACTGGAAGAGCCAAGAAGTTTTAAAGGGAAGAATATAAAGAGGGATGAATAGCAAGTAAGCCACTATACAATCAAGTTATTAATATATTGTTTCTGGTGTGCAAAGACCTTGTTTGAATAGGTGAGTATTTATTTCAGGAGAAACTGTTCAATACAGAGACTTAGTGCAAGATCCTGGAGGCAGGAATAACTCATGGCCAGGTTTCCCCAGACACGTCCTCTTTTTTCCAGCTGGAAATTCTGTCTAGGTGGAATTCAGCAATTTTTCACATTTTCTTCTGGCAGGCTGTCCAGATGCTCTGGCTTGCCTGTGTATAGAGGGATTCTCCAGGTATCCACACACGCACACAGACCATCTGCGCATGTGTAGCCCCATACCTGAACATATATTTCTGTTGGCAACATTTAATCAAAACAGAGCAAATGTCCAGGACCCCAGTAACCA
Source organism: Xenus cinereus (assembly GCA_025774025.1). Taxonomy (NCBI): domain Eukaryota; kingdom Metazoa; phylum Chordata; class Aves; order Charadriiformes; family Scolopacidae; genus Xenus; species Xenus cinereus. The sequence continues at coordinate 13,474,647 of JAOXJK010000051.1, read as the reverse complement.
TTTTATTGCAAACATTACCCTGGGATTGCGGAGAGCTGTGTTCTGTTATAGAATTGCAGCACAGTGGAGCTTGGAAGGGACTGCTGGAGACTGCCTAGTCCAACACCCCTGCTTAAAGCAGGGTCAACTAAAGCAGCTCAGTCAGGGCTTTGCTCATGTTTTGAATACGCCCAAGGATCGAGACCCCACAGCCTCTCTAGGTAGCACTTTCATTGTTCAGACACTCTTACAGTTAAAAAAAATAAAATAAAATTTCCATGTTTAAATGGAATTTCCTGTATTCAGTGCCTATTGCCCCCAGTAATTTTACTGGGCATCACTGAAGAGAGCCTGGCTCTGTGTTCTTTACTTCCCCATTAGTATTTACATACATTGATAAGATCATCACTGCTATAAGATCCCAGCACTCTCACCCTCTGCTCATATATGCCAAGTGTTCCAAGATGTGGCCCTTCCAGTATGTCCATGCCTCTCTTGTGCTGGGGAGCCCAGCACTCCAGATCCATGCACACATTAACACAGCCTGAGATGTCGTTGGCTGCCTTTGTTGCAATAGCGCTACTGGCTCGTGGTCAACTCGTCCATCAGGATCTTCAGGTCTCCTCTAAAAGCCGCTTTCCTATGTAGTTGCATGGTGTTAGTCGCAGCTTCACTTCTACCTTGACTAGGAGACCTTAGATTCAGCTCTCTGGGCCTTACTGTCCTCACTGTTGATGTAGCATTGTGGCATCCTTTGTAAAGAGATTTCAAATGTTGGTTGTCTGAGGTAGGTGTCATATTCATTTGTTCTTCTTAAGTAACTTATCCTCTGTCAACGTGTGGCCACTTATATTGATAACATTCACTTCCAGTGGGTGTTTATAGCAGTCACTGTCCTGATGGCCAAATGCCTCAGAATTTATTTAATTTACCTTCTCTGCTGCAGTGTCCTTCCTTCTGGAGCTTACACACACATGCACATTATTCTACTATACTACAGGTCTAGAAATGGAGACAGAATACTGAGCACTGTGTAGCATCCTATTGCCAAGGGCTATAAACTCCTGTTCAGAACGTTATGACATGGAAAATGCCCTTTCATCTTACCAGCTTTTATCCTTCTGTGGCTGCTGTATCTTAGCCTAGCCAAGAAGGCAGGAGGAATCCCTGGTTTTGTTCCCGTAGGGAGCGCAGGGCAGTGAACATTATCCAGTCCCTTCTGCATGGAACTGAACAATTTGTGCTTGATTAAAGCTGAGAGACTGCCAACTTCAGAAAACTCAAAGTCCTAACATTGCCTGCTTATTCTTGCTGTATGTTTCCTTGTCCTTCCCTGCATCATGCCAGCCACATGGCCAGATCCTTCCCCCCTGCAGCCCAAGGTTTGTCTTTGATGAGGATCTCTGCTCTGAAGCAAACTGGATTCCTTCATGGGTTTTTCTGTCCCATTTGAAGTTATAGTGTCCAAGCACTTTGGAAATAAACAATGATTCATATATTTTCACAACACTTTCAGGGGCAAAGAATTACAATTATCCCCTGCCAAATTTCAAAGTCTAGCTCTAAAAGTGCAGGTTTGTCACAGCTTCACCACATAACTCTTTCCCTAGTCATACACAGCAGAAAGCAGGCTCGTACCCTGCACAGCATTAAGTAACTATAGGCATTGCTGCTGGCATACTAATGAGGCTGTATAAATCATTATTGATTCATGCGAGCAATGTAATCCTCTGGGCTTCAGTTACTCACACCAAGCTGGGTAACATCCAAAACCCACATACAGCCATCCCTGAGACGTGGCTGCTCTCTGGAGCCTGTTCAGTGCCTCTCCCTACCTGTCCCCTTGTCTTCACATCTGCAGGGGACCTCCACATCTTACACAAGGAGCCTAGAAGAAGGAACAAACCCACCTTCCTTCCACTTGGTTGACCCATTTATCCCAGGTGCGAACCAACTAGATCTCATGTGGGAGGAGGTTGGCCCTCTACCTCCATAAGGGCAGACATACTGGATTTGTGCTTACTTTACAATTAGACTTGGAACACAGGAGCAAGAACGTAATATAGTTTCTTATGTAACCATATATTTATTTTGGTTACGTGCGGCTTCAAGACAAATCTAAAATGGTGCTGGACCGTGCTGCTGCCCTCAAAAGAAGTTTGTCAGCAGAGTAACAATAATGTTCTGCTTCTGAAAATGATGTGCTGGGCTTTATGGTCAGCTTTTAGGTTTGAATGCTTTTTTTCCACTTTGATATTTGAGCCCTCCCCTCAAAGCAAATCCTTCGAGTGTGTACATGGCTCTCCAAGCAATGGTCATGGGAGGACATAGACAAGCACAAAAAAAAAGATGCTGACGGCATCTGAAAATGATTTGCAATCTCTTAGCCGCATGAGCTCAGTTGCATTAATATAGTGATTTAAATACTGTGGATGGCTTTTCTGATGTTCTTTTAGAAATTTCTTATTGGAATTATTAGGCATACAAAATATATTTAAAACCAACTAACCAACCAACCAGTGGAATAAAATAGAGCAGATAATACTGACTAAGCACTCTTAAGCCCTATCTTACAGCCCCAAGTCAAGCACATTGCCACCAAGAACAAAACTCCAGTGGCCAGACAGGAGAGGATCTGGGCTACTGAACTGCATCATATCACAGAAGTTGGGACGTTGCATCACAAAAGGATCCTTTATGGGTCTGAAGCATCTACACTCCCCACAGCCCAGCCCTGCCAGAGCAAAGCCTAGTTGCCTTTGGGGAAAAAAATGACATTGTGAGGTTTTCGGTGCTTTGTACATCAGATGTGCTTAAGGTAAATGTAGAAGGTGTGGCTGACTTTTTTTGTAAATACTGCAATAAAATTACGATTAGCAACAGTACATGATAAATAACACAAGGAACATTTTGAACACAAAAGAGCGCTAAGGCTGCCACTAAAAAAGGCAACAGTCTCCACTCTGCCACAGGTACCTCGGCTTTGCTCACCCAGTGGGGCAAAAACTCTGCCTTTGGTGGTGCCGTGCCATGACTCCATAGGGCTGGGGGATGCCAGGCTGCTGAGCAGTTGCACACTGCTGGGTTGCACACAGACATTACTGGGCACACAGCGATGCCACCAGTGTAGGTCCTGCTCCTACAAATGCTCGGAGACCTCCAATGCTTTCAGGAGCAGGGAGTGCCCATTTAATTTGGTGCTCACTAGACCAAATAGAGAACCGGCAACTGGAAAACATCCAGCTACCAGCCATTCCTCGTCTTCCTGACCCAGGGAGAGGTCTGGCTTCTATTCAGCCAGGTTATAAGTGGAATAACTGCTCTCAAGTCAGTCAGCCCTGATAGCAGAGAGTGCTGTCATTGCACTGAAGTCAGTGGAGCTGTCTGTGATTTACACCAGTACAAAAGAAACCAAAGCCTGGCTGCATAGACTGAACAGAGAGAAAAAACAGATCCTCCTCCTTCAAGGCACTTATCACACACAACTACTACCCTGAAGCACCTCAATCCTGCCCTTCTTCCATCCCTTTTCTCCACCTGGTCCTGTAAGTTCCTCACACCACAGGCTGTCTTTTATTATTCAGTGACTTTCTTCCCCCTCCATCTCAAGCAGGTCCCTGGCTCTGCTGCCACACAAACGCAATGTAACCAGCCTCCCCCCCTCGGGGGCAGCCAGGGTTAATGAACGGCACTTGACACTGAGCTGCAAACTCTTTCGCCTGTTGTCTGCACAGGCTCCCGAGGCTTCAGGCAGCTGGGCCCACCAACCAGAGACTCCCCAGGTTGTTTTCTGGGGGCTATGGGAAATTCCCAGTGTCAGAAAAAGGAGTTTAAGCTAAGCGTACAGCCACATGTTTAGAAAGCGGAGAAACCTCAGCCCGGAGCTGACAGTGACTGATGACTGTAGGTGCTGCGAGTATTTGCTGCTCCTCATGTTACCCAAATGTCAGGGTTTTAAAGTGATGTTATTAAAGCACCACAGGAGTGCAAAGATCTGTGTAAACTGAGAGGATAATCACCATGCAAGCGGAGCACGAGCTGTTTGACGGTGTTGAAATTATGTTACTTGGTATCCCTCTAATTTGTCACGTGACTTGATACACTAAAAAACCCCCATAACGTGTTTTTATGCTCCCAGTCCGTGACAATTGCTTTTCCTGCAGCAGACAATGATTTGTAAAGTGACTTTTCTTATTCCCAAACCACCCAAAATTTTGCAAATTGGTTTCCACGAATTAGAAGTGGTTTAGAAATAACCTTGGCTTGGGGATTGGCTCTGTTATGGGGCTTTTGCTGCCATGACAGCTAGCTAGAGGAAGATAGTTATTTCTGAATTACTCTATTTTTACATTAATATTTCTTTTAGAGCAAAACAGCAATAGAAGCAGTATTGTTTCCGTTGCTTGCTCTGAAACAGGACTAGTTCCTAGGAACCACAACTTTTTATCATCTGATCAGAGGCATCCATGGTCATTTCATATGGAAGTATATACACTGCCTCCCCAGTCCCAAGCCCTGGGCTCACTGTGGGGGTGCAGAGAGCAAACCCTTTTCTCCTCTGTGCTAAGAACTGGCAGCAGAAATATATCATATTTTACAAGAGACAGCCTTGCATGGTCAAAACCCTACAGCCCAATATCATGGAATGGTTGGAAGGGACCTTAAAGATCATCTAGTTCCAATCCTCTTGCTATAGGCAGATGAAAGGGGAGAACCCATCCTGGGGTAGGCTCAAACCACCAACCTTATAACAGCCAAAAGTGCTGACCGATTGCACCACAGAGACTCCCTAGTTTTAATTATCTTCCTAATAAAAAATAATTTTCCCTTCGAACACAAAATTACCTTCCTAAAAGCATTGATTCCATGTAGCAGAGATATCACATAGGCCAAGGTGGCCTTTTGCACAACACTAACAATGGTTCAAAAAGATGAGGCCAGGAGTTCTCATTTCCCAAGAAGCCATCAGCGGGCTATGAAATAGTGATCACTGCTGTTCACCATAGCTTGGAGTTGGATTTGAATCCGTAACGCAGAATTTTAAACTGCAATACTTGACTCACATACCTAAGTCAGGAGCAGTGATACTCAAACCACAGGTGTTCAAGCTCAGGAGGGACTGAAAAGCATCTTTGTGTGAAGCTGTACCATACAGATCGATCCAGGGCTGTCCTGTCCCTCTCCAGTTCTGTTCAGCCACATTCTGTTCTGAAGGTTGCAGAAACCCTGAGCAGAAACACCTGAAGGAGAGGTCCTCTCAACCACTGTCATGGCCCTTTTGCTCCTCTTTTTACCTTTTGATTGCTCGTTGCCTGCTACAATCAGGGCTTGATTTTGCAGCACGCTGGAGACGGCAGCAAGAGAGAAAGCAAGGAGGTGCTACCCGTCCTATACTCACACAGGGTGTGACAGCACACCATATGCTGAGCACTTCCCCATCTGCAATCAGACCAGATTAGGCTGACAGCTGTGACACCTCTGGATTAAGGATTACCTCTAACATTTTCAAAGCTCTTGTTGCAGTAGCAAGGACCCGAATTCAGTGTCTTCTGAGCACTCTGAGGACTCAAGCACTAACACGTCTCAGTCATTTCGCCGGGCTCATCACACTTCAGGAGATCAAATGTGCAATTTTAAAGTTTTCAGAGAAATTGCAAAAAAGGATTTAATGGCTCACTTAAAAAAAATTTAAATGTTTATCAAGAAAAGAGGAATCCAACAGCTTACTGGGGGGGAGCAGGAAGAGGGGAAGGGAAAAGGTAAACAAATCTGGAGAGGTGCAGGACCAAACTGTATTCCAAGCACACAGAGTGGAAAATGCAGGCCAGTGCCAGCAGCCTGATAATCCAAATTCTCTTTCTATGCACCGACCTCTTCTGAGAAAAGGAAAGAATTTAAAGGAGCATAAATGATAACTGTCCAAATTCTGGAAGCAAACCTAAAAGCGCTGCCAGGAAAAATCACCCTTCTCATTACAGAGCCATTAACACGTTCCCTTCCCCTTCCGCCCCGGCAGCAGGGCTCACACCTACAGAAGGACGGGGAGAGAGGGAACGCTTCTTGCCCTGCAATGCACAGTCAGTCCTCAGCACAGCAGAAGGACGGACGTTAAATCTGAGGGGCAAATATGGATTTTAGGACTGGCGGGATAGATGTGCATGATTGGGAAAAGTCATGGTAACACACTGAACGTTGGCACACAGGTAAGCACAGCCGCTTTCTGGAGAGCACGTGAACAGGGCAAGCATTACATCCAAGGGAATTCCCAGCAGACAAGGCACAGGTCACTTGCTCCTTCCCCTCTCACAATGAACAGCAAGCACTGCTTTGGGTACTGTCCTCTGAAGAGCTAAGAACTGAGAAAATTGTCCCAAATACTTTTCAAAAATCACAAGCTTCACCCCTTTTTCATGCTCCAGATAGCTGTAGTAGCAACAACAGATTCACCACTCCACCAGCAGCTAGATCAACAGAAAACATAGATCTGTGCAGGGCTTATTTTCCCTTGTTCTTCATACAGCTATGTCCCCACACACGTACCCTGCATTACACTTCTCCTTTCATGCTCTTCAATACCTCCCATTAGTCCCAGTGAAATAAGAGCCATGTTCATTTTGCACACCCACTTTATACAAGTTTTGTTTAGACACTTTTTTTGGCCAGCTTACACACTGATTTGCATAGATAAAGAAGATTGCAAAATCTGTCCCTAAAATTTCCAATGGAGGATATTCTTGCCTACCCCAACTTTATATTTGGCCCATTTGCCATAATCATAGAATCACAGAAATCATAGAATCCTCTAGTTTGGAAGGGACCTTAAAGATCATCTAGTCCAACCATCAACATAACTCTGACAAAAA
>JAOXJK010000051.1:13394862-13467705 GCA_025774025.1 Xenus cinereus | reverse complement strand
TCCCCTTGTCCTATCTCCTGTGACTTGGGAGACAAGACTGACCCTGGCCTCTCTACACCCCCCCTTCAGGTAGTTATAGAGCGTGATAAGGTCTCCCCTCAGCCTCCTCTTCTCTAGAGTGAACAACCCCAGCTCCCTCAGCCTCTCCTCATAAGACTTACTCTCCAGACCCCTCACCAGCTCCGTTGCCCTTCTAGGGCTGTCCTTGCAGGGTTGAGGTAGTATCAGTATTATGAACAATGAACTAAATGTTCTTTGGTGCTGATGAAAATCAGGAGAAATACACCAAAATCAATGGAGATATTCCAGATGAGGAAGGTATATGGCTCAACAAAAATAATGATACAAAACCCACCCACAGATGCAGGAGATGTCCAGATGGTTAAGATAGCCTGGTCTCTGTCACGAACACATCCTTTAACATCCATGCGAAAAGCTTTTGCGCTGTGGCTTTAGCCCATGACATCTCCCTGTCACTGGCTCAAAAGTGCTGACTTTGTTGGCTCATGGGTGAAAGCTTAGCCACTGATTTTACCTAGAAAACATGTTTGCAGGGGTTGGGTGGTGGTGGTGTTCAGCAGGGGTACCCTGAGTACCACTGCTAGGGAGCTCCAGAGCAAACCCCGCGGCAGGGTCAGAGGGCTGACTGCAGGAGGGAGCTCAGGGCAGGAAAACTGGGAGTGACCCCACCACATGGGGACAGGGTGAAGGACACATGAGGACACGCAAGCACAGGGTGAAAACAAGTAAAAGGCTTCTTCTATCTCACAGTATTAATTTGGTGTGATAGCTTCTCTGTCCTCAGTAGCATTTACTTTGGTGTAACTGAAATGAAGATATAGTCCAGGAGAATTAGAGGACTTTCAGACCAGCTGAAATCAAGGAAACACCACTTTACTCCACCAGCTTAAGCAAGTTTCCAGTAGGGCAAGTCATCACAAATACCCTGAAAGTGGAAACAAATCTCTGTAGAGAGCTGCACAGATTTTCACAAAGACTTTAAATCAACTAAACTTTCTAGCAGCTGAGAATTTGGCCAATAACCTTGGCTGGAGCTGAGTCAACTTATGTCAGGCTAGGATCCTGTCTTAGAAGCCCTGAACAGAGTGCTAGACCCACCTGTGCCAAGTGTGACAGGTAAGATGCTGATGGGATGGAGTATGAAGCCAAGACAACAGTTCCAGAGAGAAAACAGAGATTTGGCTGCAACTTCAAAAGAAAGGATACACCAAGTTGGGCATCTAACTATCAGGCCTCTTCGGACAAGTGCACCTGGACTGGAGAGCTGGTGGGCTCTCACATTTCCTCAGGGAGGAAACATCTGCATTTAATGTACACACTTTGCTCAGATTTGTCTATCAGAACATTAATCCAGCGCAACAAAAAAAATGAAAAGCCCAAGTCACCAGCCATGGGGCTGCTGAAACCAGGCCCCTTGACTACTTCAGAGAGTTTACTAGGTGTGTATAAATAAACATGGAAGACTCCAATACTGAAGCAGTTTAACAAAGTGCTAGAATCCCTTCTGAAATGTTTACGAGGTGAAAATAAGTAAGCAACCTCTGCAAAACCAACTGACATTTTTCAATTTATGAGGCTTCCCATCTCGCAACGTCTATTATTTTAGATGAGGATTTTAATTTAAAAACTGCCTTTCTGAGCTATGCTGAGATGGGAAGGCTGCTGGGATTCTGGGCTGACATCCCAGGAACCGCAGTAGATTGCCTGGTATTCACAGTCAAGTTTTCTAATAAGGCGGTGCACATTTCCAAAATGTCACTGCACAAGTGGCCATTGGTGGAGTTATTTTAAGGCAGTGGTTCAGGAAGGCGCTTAGACTTGTTGTGCCTGTTCCTGAATTGACAGACACGCATTCCTTAAACTTTCTTAAGACCCTGCTGTGAAGAGAGACTTTAATGGCAAAGACAGGCCCAGGATTGCTTACTGGAAGAGATTTTTATCACTTGATTTTCTCCTCTTTGTACTGCTGTCAATTAAAAAAAAAATTACTGAAATTCAAAGAGTTAGTCCTGGATAAAAGCAGACTGGTGCCTAAATTGAGCTATATAAAGCAGCTTTTGCCGTACAGCAGTGGTATTTTCCATTGATAATTGACACTAGAATACTAGTGGGAAAACTAAAGGGAAACAACCAGGTGTACCACCCCTATCTGTGAAAGCTCTTTCATCTGCATTTCAACCATCACGTACTCAGGGACAGCTTTGAGGCAGACCCATTACAAGTGCAGCCAGACAGGTTGGTGGGTGCCATGAACAGTGTTTATACTGTCAAACAGTGACCTGAAATGCATTTCCAAAGAATCTCTTCTGCTCCTTACTTTGAGGCTTTTAAAGGTACATACTTTAATTCCACCCTCCCTCAGCTCCTCTCTCTGGGAATCTAACTCGTTTCCTTGTTTTCTGCCTTCATTTCTCTTCCCTGAGCACTTAATGATCATGGAATTTGCTACTGTGGGAGATTAATTTCCTTTTCCCTACCAGAGCTGTGTAAGAACCTTCACCCGTTGCTGCTAAGTCTTTGACAAAGGTGCTCATGAAGGTCAAAACATTAATGTTTCCTATGTGCAAGGTAAAAAATCTGAGGAACTCCTTTTATCTCCACAGCTCTGGCTAAATAGATGGTCACACTGCTGCTGCCTGCACTTCTTTATGCCCAAAACAGATAGCAATACGGAGCAACCCAGGGCAGAAATGAAAATGGTGTGTCCTTGGTCACAAGTAGTTTTGTGATTTTGGGGGGCAGCTAAAGACCCAGGTGTAGTGAAAGTATCACCCAGGTCCTAGAATTTTCAGGCAGAAGTCACAAGCACTGAGGCATGGAAGGAAGCAAAATACCTTAATGGCCATAGCTAAGGGTTGTTCAGAGTATGCTGCAGTACAAAGGCAAAAGCCAACTGAGCAAAAAACGTTTCTGAAGGGAACATGTCCACAACCTTCACAGGCAGGAGGTTAATTCACTTTGGACAGTTACGTCAGCATGTTCTGAACCTGGGCTGGTGGTGTGTCAAATGAGACTGCTGCCTCTCCTGAACCTCCACCTGAGTGTCAGCAGTGGCACCACAGCTCCCTACGCACAGGGTGCCTGCACAAGGAACGTGCAACGGTGACAGCACGGACTTGGCTGTCAGGAACATTATAGTCCCAGCAAAAGGGATTTCTTGGACTTCAAAGGGCTCTATGAAGAAAGCCTAATCTTCTGAGATTCATGTTACTAAGTGACTTAAGAGAACAGAGCTTTAGAACACATTGCCCAGCAAAGATCCTGTGCGTGTTGGTATGTCATGAGTAGTTACTGGCACAACGCTAAGGAATTTCTTTTTTCTCACAACTAAATCTTCTCCAGTTATTTCTATTGCCTATCTTTTGCATTATCTTGGTACTTCAGAACCTTGTCCCTGAATTGAGACCCATTTAGCTGGACCCCTCTGAAATTAGTCATAGTTTTCTCTAGCTATGCTTAACCCAAATAAAATAAAGTGTAATCTGCAAAATTCTACATGTTTCTTATTTGCCCAATCTTCCAAGAACTTAGTATGTTAAATTTTAGTAGTGAACCTTGACGTATCTGCTGTTGTCCCTGAAGACACATTGAAAATAATTTTATTTCTTTTGTTGTCCATTACTGAGCATTTTATCATTCCTTCCTGACTGTTCAACTTGTGTAAGAACATTTTGTGACTGACTTTATCACAGGACTAAGGGTGCTGTAAACAAATCAGATCAGTTAGGCCTCTTTCAATTGTTGTTTTCCAACAAAGAAATGGAAATTCATTGTCATTTATGGAAGAAAGTGCTTTAAAATTTGCTCTGTTGCCTTTCTCATTTGTTTAAGTGCAAACCTTGACTGTCTTCTGCTAAAGAAGACAGAAAAGTCAGTGAAACAGTGAAATTGTAGCTTGTTGCATATTCTTCATACTCATGGAAATGACTACAGGAAATGTGTGCTTTGGAGATTGAAGACCTGTGTCCCACCTATACTCAAATACTGTGTGTGCAGGGTTGCAATGGGTATTGAAAGGACACAGCAGCAGCAGCAGAGGAGCAGAACTCCTTCACCATCTCCCTCACTTCACTGCCTATGACTTGCCACCCTACACATTTCTTCTTGGGTAATTTATATTTTACTTTTTTTTTTTTTTATCCCATGTAAAATGAGCTTCCTGTCTCCCCTTATCCCTGTTTTCTACTACACTTCAGTGAAGTGTGTCTTTCTTCTATTCTCCTAAGAAATTTAAAAGAAAGAGACTGGAAAGCAGACAGCAAAAATGACACACTGAAAGGTGAAACAATAGCTGCAGGGACTGTGAATAAAGGGAGACATTGGGACTGTTTTAATTTCCTTTCTACTAACTGGAATCTCCTACTTCTGTTATTTTATTTTATTATTTTTTTTTAAGTTGGGGAAAAATTATCAGCTGAAGGAACAATGCCTTCTGGCACACTTCAAAATTCCCCCTTACTGGCAGGCTAGGATTGAAATGTCCCAGTGAAAGCTGCTGTGAGCTGACAGCTGCCTCTTAGGAACTTATGACAATCCCATCTCTAACAAAGATATCCACTACCTTTATAGCTGGAAAGGTTAGACTGACTCAGCAAAGGAACTGTATTATTCTGGGACAGATTTAACAAAGGATCAGAGAAGAGTGGACTCAGTTATCATCGCTGGGGCAGAGGGTGCTTTATCTCATGGCAAGGTGGTGGGTGTGCTGCCGTACAGTCCCTCCTTCTTCATCCAGGTGTTCCTACCTCTGCCTGACGACCCTACACAAGCAAGCCAAGTGCCACAGAATCCACTGGGACCTATCTGGAAAAAGGAATTTCTGATCTGTGAGAAATTCCAACATTTTGAAATTTGTTTTTCTTCCAAATATAAATGAGAAGCCAAAATTCCATGGGCTGTGTGGAACAGATCTCCTGGAGAGGAACAAGGGGAAGGAATGGAGAAGATTAAGAAACTTAAACTTGAAAGAAAAAAAGAAAAAAAATCCTGCTGATACTTTTTTTGATGAGCTTTGCCACTTATTAACTTCCATGGGGACCAAACCAGACCCCAGAGAAGACCCACAAAATTCTGCAACTCATTTAGAATCTGGGAGAGATGTATGAAAAAAAAGCAAACAACTGACGATCAGTCAAGGTTGACAGTCAGAATCACACTGATAAATAGGTTATTTTCAAATTGGTCATACATTTCAAACAATTCACGTATATTTGATATTTACAGACAGCTATATAACTCCTCAAGGGGTCTAGCGAAGCATGTAAGTATGGTTTTCAATTTCAGAATATGTATCCCCACTGAAAATATTTACTCAACATGTACAGTAAGACATTCACTTAATTGCTTTCCTGGACTAGTTTCTATTCATTCTTAACCCAAGAGCGTTATTTTTACATCTAATACAACACCCTACTGACTTCTAAGCAAGTCTCACTCTCAGTTTCAGTCACTGTTGGGTTTGCTGTTTAATTCTTTAGCCAAGTTCTGCTGACCCTTGGTATCTAAAGTCAGTCCTTTAAAGTTACATAAATAAAAGATATTTATCTTTTAGTGAAACCAAACATCCCCAGTTTCCTTAATCATTGCTGTGGAGCCTCTGCTACATCCCGTTTTACACAATCCATTAAATTTTGGGATGCTCATGGTCATAGCAACACGCGTGTTCCTCACAATCCTAACTCACACTTCCTCTTTTCTATCATATGAAGTGACTAGAGCTGCTCAGAGAAAACTGGGGAAATTTTTAACTTGAGAAAAATAAGATTTATGCAATGATCTAGGAAAGAAAGACAATAGTGAGAAAACAGTTTGCCAACCGACAATTAGACATGCAAGGAATTAAGGACTGATTACGGAAAATTTGAGATGAAAGTGACAAGATGGAGCATTTGGCCAGATAAAGGGCAGATGACATTGACCATCAATAAATGTGAAGTGATGTACACGGGAAGAAACAATCTTAAATACTTCTACCTTGCCTACAAACCAAGGGGCTCTGAGCTGACTGTTTCTATTCCAAAATGAGGACCAACAGGGGTTTGGCAGAAGCTGGCCTTCAAAATGATTGCTTCCAATATAACAACTTAGGATCTTCAATTGCAAACAACAGGAAATAGGCTCAAAAACCAGAAAGGTCCTCTTTTCAGCCAGTGTGTATTTAAACAGTGGAACTCCTCACCAAATTATATTCTAGATGCCAAAAGCTTACACAGATTCAAAAACAAAATCACCAAAGGAAAATCCCTTAAGGACTATTAAGTACAAAATATTTTGTCTGGTTCAAAAATCCCTCAGCCACAAATTGTTGGAGGCTGGGAGAATATTTGAAGGAAGTGTCAAATATGCTTGCAGTACTAGCCACTGTCAGAGTGAGTAACCTGAGAGAGACAGACGGCTGGTCTGACCTGGTCTGACTGTTCTTGCATTTTTATATTACATTTTCCTTTCCTAAAAAAAAAATCACTAAAATTATCATAACATTTACATACACATACCATATTGTGTCCGACAGACAGAGTTGGCACAAAAAAAATTGTAAGCAACCAAAGATAGGTAATTGTAAAGGGTTACAACTTTAAGAAGAGACAGAGCTATCAACCCTACCTTTAACTAAAAAAAATATATATGGAGTTCAAGTAGACAGTACATATCAGCAATTTAGGGTAATACACAATACAGTGATTATACAACTATCCCTGAAGTGAGCTTTGCATACTCAAGAAATTCAGACCTAATCTTAAAGTTCAAAGAAACCCAAATATGCTGAGATATAAGAACACATACATATTATGCATCCAGACATAGTGTGGTAACATTCGCAATGTTTCCCACAGTCTAAAAGACTCTAGTGGTTTTAGAGATATTCTTTACAGTTAAAACACAGAATCCTAGTAAACCTGATAATATTCATCAGTTTAGTTGGAATTTCTCATGTGCACACATGCATGCAATATCTTTGTTTGAGAGGTCAGCATCAAATAAAGTTAACTGCTTCCCCTGTGGACTTAAATCAAGGCTGGATACTAAATTAATATATTGCTATATATAGTCTGTTTATAAGTAATTCTTTTTTAGCAGTTGCACCTTTTCCATATAGTTTAGAAAAGAAGCTGCCCTTGTTCTCTAGCACAACCTCTACCATGAACGCATCAGAAGAAAGTAATTATATTTAACAGGCACCACCCTTGTTTAATGGTGTATAAATATCCTGGTGCCAGTCCTGTGCTTGGCATACAAGGAAAGGTTAAATACATTAAACATCTGCAGCTCAACTAAACACCAGTGAAATGCTGGAGGGAATAGGATAACCATAGACAAGTACAGAAGAAATGGAAACCCTAATGATGGAAGAGCATTGTTTAGGATAATATCTGGTCATAGAACGATGCTTTAAAAGTAAGCACAGGGAAAATGATGTTGGAAACATTTCCTAATGGGAAGACCTAATAGGCTGTAGAATAATCACCCAAGGGAGATGGAGGAAGTCCTTTTGACTGAGTCATTTCTTTCTGGACTGGGCAAAGTGTTAAGCACACTACAGGGAAAAAACGTACTGGAAGATGGAAAGACAACCAGGTATACTGCTCAGAAGCCTAAGACATTTTTCCTCTCAACAGTAGCAGTTTTGTTCAAAACAAAACCAAAGTCATGAAAAAACTTTTTAATTGTGCGTGAAGAGACGAGTGACTTCTGTAGTCTCTCCCCTTTCTCAAATTTAATACATTTATGTGTATTTATGACTCCTCCTTAAATTGGATTTCCAGAACAGAGTTTTCCCTTTGCATGTTCCCAGATCTGTGGTCACGTATTGCCTTTGCCCATCTGATGCTGTGTGACAAGAATGGATGCAGCTTTATCGGAAACTTGTCCTGATCAGGGTCTTGCCAAGCGTGACTAGTTTAATGTGACAGATTATAAAATGAAAGGAGAGTGAAAAGGGAGGAATAACAAGTGTCAGGGAAAGATTAGATTCTCCACACATTTCTGCATTTATTGACCTTTTCTTCTTCGATATACCATTAGTTACCCAGATTTACAGCTTGAGATGGCAGGCAAGCTGTCAGGTGCACTGTTTAGGTCATTGATGATGTTATGAACTCTACTGGAAACTGATTTCATTAAATGAGACTATGTGACTTGACATTTGACATAGCAAATATCTAACTGACATTTTAATTGGTCTTTGTACAATTCCTTTGTAATTATTTAGATCTTTTTAATAACCTCTTTGGAGCTTAAAAATTAAAACATGTCTGAGAAAATTGCAAATGGGGTACCAACAGCCAGCATATAGCATCCATGTTGAAAAGTCATTATATGTGAGTGCAGTTTGGCATCAGTATACATAAATCTATAGATCAACCTGCAGGGAAGCAATGTTTTATCCTGAAGTTTCTTGAAGACTCACTTTGATGGTTTCCTTTCAATAACCTCTTCATCAAATTTTTAGTTATAAGTTTGACTTAAGTTGCAATTTATTCATTAATAAAATACCACCTCTTGGACTTGATCTAGAGACAAAGTAAAGAACCTAACAGTTCTACAGGCAAGACACTAGTCTGAGCAAAGCGCTGCTTTGGGTTCTGAGCAGTCCATCAACAGTAGGAACTGATGCAATTGTCTACAATAGCGCATAGAAGATTTGAAAACCTTCAGACCTATGTTTCTGAAGGCAAAACTGTATTACATTTAAAGTAATAGAGCAACATATGTGTGTATCTTTATTCTAAAGTCTGAACCCAGGCTCTCACAGTGCATTCGCTTTGCTCATTACATTAGTTGAAGCAACGTAATTGCAATGATACACAACATCCCCACCATTGGAACTGGGGTAAGAGTTTGATCATAGTTCAACTGTAGCATGTTGGAACTGTCAAAATAGCCTGGTCCAGTTCTGGACTTTGTAGGCATCAAATCCAGCCTGGTCCCTGATTCCACAGGAACAGGGTCTCAGCCCAAGAGAAAGTGGGCTATGGAAGGATGCCCCTCTTTGCGCTGAGTTAGCAGCTCAGCGCAGCTACAGCTGGAAAGGAACCTCATCCACCAGGGCTGCAGAAAGGACCCTCTGCACCAGCCACCCCTGTCCCTGAAGAGATTCCTTGTTGGTGTCTTCTAGGCTCTAGCAAGAGGGATACGAGTTATTTATGATCTTCAAAGAGTTAAATGCAGTGACCAGCCTCTAGCTCTGCACTCAAATCTGTTCAACTTTAATCTCTGTGGCTGTGTAGTGTGGCTTGTCATCTGTTTTAGTGCAGTGAGAAGAGCTGAGCCTAAACTCTAGGACTCTTGTTGCTGATGACAGTTCCATGCAGCTCTTGTTTTCCTCATGCTGCAAGACCTGGCTGGCTTTGGCACATCCTCCCTAACGGCTGCTGAGTGATGAGGAAATATTTGCCTTGAGCCGGAGCACTAAACACCTCCTCTGTGGTTAGGAGAGATGTAGCTTTCTCCATGGTGGGGTGGTGATTAGATTGAACCGTTACCTCCATTTTCCACCTTTGCCGCAATAATTGCTTTCCCTTGTGCCCCTTACTGGACAAACGAGCTAAGGAAATATTCTGGGAACACTGAGGACTTTTGAACACCGTGTAACGTGAGCACGCTGGCTTTTGGAAAAGGGATTGGCTCTATGTAAGTGTGAGTGGAAGAAGTCTGCTATTCCACCCCGAGGCAAGAAATTAATTATTATGACTGTGCACCCTCTGTGCCATGTATCCAGCTGGCAAGCCCTAGCCCATGGCCACCACGCGGGGTCACCATCTGATTCTGAGCTTGTTTATGGCCTATGTAATCAGGCTTGCAGAAACTCCTGAAATCCAAGAAAGCTGGAGCATGAGGTATTTTATTATCCTTAGTTTCTGTCTGAGCTTCAGAGAATTACTGCACCTGAGCCGAGATGGGCTGCAGTTTTAAGAAAACACAAGATTAGATTGTCACTCACTGTGGCCCCAAATACAGGTTACAGCCCTGCCATATCAAAAGCTGTATAAATGGAACAGAAAGGCCCTCTCCTGTCCCACAGCCTTACAGTCGAGGGATTTGGGCATAGTCAAGTTAACCCTACATTAAGCTGACTGTGGTATTTCTTGTTTGTGCACTCTTAGTTTACAGTGGGTTGATTACCTGATTCAGTTTAACTTTCCTCCATTGCAGATTAAGCTCAGCTGTGCTACATCCCCACAGCTCCAGGCTTGGAGTGCACTGGGCAGACAACATGTGGGAACGCGTTGAATACTGGAAGACAACCACACGTCTGGGTACCTACGTGTACAGACAGACAATAATACATACAGGATGTGAGTGTTACATTAGAGACATCGCCCATGTGGCAGAAAGCAAGCAGAAAGCCAGGGAAGTGTCTGAAACTGGCACGCTGGCTGCCACCTTGTTCAGGAGCAATGAAGGCATGACTTACGCTTCCTGGTTTACCGGAGCTTGAGCCTCACCAGTTCCAGGACTGGTTCCAGGCTGAAAAGCTGATGTGGTGACTTGCCTTTTCTGCCCAACAAAGGGACAGTATTTCTTTGCTGCTGCTGCTGCTGGAGACAAGGCCTCTGAAGAAAGGAAGGAAACACTACATTCGCTGTCTTTAGGGACAGAAGCAGCCAGTCTGCATGACTCATCTGGATCCAGAACACAGCATGGCATTCAAGTTAGGAGTTCTGCTAACTACAGCACCCACAAGACAGAGGAACTGAGCTGCACTTATCTTTTTACAATACCGCATGCGCCTTCCAATGGATAACCCTCTTGCCATACCCACACGTTACAGATGGAAAAAGACCTCTGATTTAAGGTTCCTGCTCCAACTCTGAATGCCACACAACTTTACATTTGCTCAGATCTTCAGCCAGTCTGAATCAGCATAGGTCTACTGAAGCCTGACTCATCAACACTGGGTCTGTTACCTTCACAGAAGAAAGTTGATACTTAGACCATAATGATCCCAGCAACAGAAAAATACGTCCTTTTTGTGTTTGAACAAAGTTAAATAAATTATTTTAGAGAAAGTCACTACAGATCTTAGCTGGCACAAATCCTTCACGTATGATACTCCTTCAGTGATGCCCTCAAAAGTTCTTAACTGAAGTTATATAAAGAAATGCTGCAATCTCAGGATAAACTGGAGTTGATACAAAAGTGAAGTCTGAGAGAATGAGTCCAAGGAATGCTTAAAGCAACTAAAGGGAAAAGTAAATTGGAAGTTAAAGATGGAATCTGCTGTGGCAGGCAAATATCCCTATCATTGAAAAAGCTCACAGGGTTTTTAGTAGCCTAATAATTTTGATAACTTCCTCAAATTGTGATTATTTTTAATGGAAAAGAAATGCAAGTTCCAAATTTTGGAAATAACGCAAAGTTTTCTGCAATGATTCAGAATACTCTTTCCCTTCCTCTGTGAAAACAAACTTACTTATTTTCACATTAATCAGCTTTAAGATTTGAAAAATTTAACCCAGCTCTTACTATATGTAATTTTCATACACCGCTTAAAGAACCAAACTAAACCCAACAAGTTATGTCTATGGAAACATCACAACATCTGCTTGGATGTCAATAAGAAGCTACCTGTACATTACTTAAGGTGGAAAGAAACTTCTGAAAAATTAAGAGACTCCTAGAGCATCGGACCATTAGATCCCAAGTTGATCTCCACAGGTAATGTTTACATTTTGCAAAGTCAACATCGACTAACTTGGGCTAGGCTAAAGCAGAAGCATCCATTTTGAATACAAAGACATAAAGAGAGAGAATCCAACACTTCCCTTCCTAGGAAACCAAGGAAATTATAAGAAATCTACTTTGTGCAGCTGCAATATCAATGTCACATAAGAATTGATTATTAATGTGATCTGCATGACTTGCACATTTTCCTTTTCATAACCAGATGGCAAGAAAGAGCTCATTTTTCCAGCAACCTGTACTGGAAGACAGAAGTTATAGTTTCTAGTTTTCAGTGTTCCTTCCTCTGCGAGGAGTCTGACCCAAAGACCTAACCAAGAGATGATTTGTACTGGACTCTCAATGACTTTGGATGGCCCATGGATGAAAAAACCTTCACCTCAATTAACGCTAGCTCTCTAGTCTAAGCTTGCCTAGGTTCTGAGGGCATCTCACCCCAGATGCATCACTGATGACAAGCAGTGTTTTGGGGGGTAAGAGGGGAGAGCAGGAATGGGAGAGAGACAGGCAAGAAATCCATACTGTGGAAAATTCTCACCCTTTATTTGAAGCAGATGGGGAAAGGAGAGCAAAACATTTACAGAGGGAATTAATATAGTCAAAAGGGAGTGTAAACTGACCTAGGACTTGACCAACATCACCAGACAGCTGTCTGCTTATTGGGTGAAAATGAGCTGTTGCCAGCTGAGAGGGAAGAAGGTGTAGATGAGATATCTAACTATAGAGATATCAAGAAGCAGAAAGAGAGGGGACTTTTGAGCTTCAAGGCTGGGCAGATGCAGTGTTTAACAGGTGTGGTGCCACACTCCATAATTTTGTTAGCTTCGCTCATATCACCACATTCAGTGTCTCTTTCCCAGGCTAAAGTGTCCCAGTCTGTCCATCAGCCCTCATAAAGGAACCACTCTGTTCATCTGGTCATCATCAGTACTCTTTTCCAAGCTTACGGTGGCTGCGAGCAGGACCCACACACATTGGATTCTGGAGTCACAGAGGTGCCTGCAGCAGGTCACTGCAGAGTCACACAAATGTTCTACTATTTTAATGTTGCTGTCAGGTACGTGGGGAGGGTCTGGGCAAGAGGTGGTATCCACAAGTATACACTGTGAATGCAATGGAGGCACCATTAAGACTTCCAGCATGGAGACAGATGGAGTGCACTACCCCACATGGTAGCTGAGGTATGCGCACAAGTGTCTCAGCTCCCTGTGGAAATCTTTGGAATAGAAATATCTCCTTACTAAAACGGCCTTAGCATGCTTCTTGAATGGGAATGGAGGAGAGGAATGTAACACCTCTTGCCATACACACACACTTAAAAAAAAACCCCTTCAATCATCAAAGCATTCTGTTAGAATTAGAGAGAGGAAACTCCAAATGTAGGTAACATCAGGATTCCTTTCTCAGCAGAGTTCAGATTTGTTTAAGATTGTTTTTGCCTGGATATCACTGAACTTTCAAGAAATCTGCCAGAGCTGTAAAGGGAAAATATAACTTACAGTACCAGAGGAGTATCATTCTCTGCGTTGTCTTCCAGAAGCTGAAGGGCTATGATTTTATTAGAACACTGCTGTTGCAAGACCACAGAATAATATGCTGACATTTTGATCAGCATTTAAACCCAATATGTATTTTTAAAACTACATTTATATTCCATCATAAACTGACACTGGACAGAACAAGTCACTGCTGCCACTGTGACTACACTTGAACTTAAAATGGAAAAGGCTCTGCTCTGCAGAGTGTTGCAAAAGCCCTTTTTCAATGTCAGGGTCTATCTAGGGTTTTACAACAGTGCCAGTCTCTCTAGTTTCTGACCACCTCCCTCTAAATTAGACTAAAAAGCAAGCTGCCAGTAGGGCTTCTGCAAGCTTCAGCTTCTTTCCTTTGTCCAGTTATAGGGACTAGTGAATTCTCTAGTTATAGAAAGAGGACAAGCAACATTAGGAACTGCAGTGTGGGGAGAAACTCAGCCCTTATTCAGATGCCTCGTCAAAAAAGGAAGCTCCTGCTGCATTTTAAAAGGATGGTCAGATTCTCTACTGGCCTTGTATAGCAGTTCTCCTGCCCTGAGAGTACTTCAGTTATGTTTTCTTTGCTCTGTCTCATCTGCCTTCTCTACAGCTGCCAGGGCAGTCTGGTGGTGTGGTACCCAATGGGAGCTCACATAGTCAGAATAGGAAGAAAGAACAGAATAAAAGTTTCTTAGAAATTAGATTGTGCATAACTAAGAAGACTTTCTATTTCTGGTACTGAAGAACCACAAACACACAATTTTTTAATTTTTAATTTTTTTAAGTTTGTGCTGCATATTTCTGTGTGCCCTCTATATGCTTCCTCACACCTGGAGTTCAAGGTGCATATTCGTAGAGATATTACTTATTCATCCTGCATTAAAAGCATGAGAACTAAGCCAGTAATCATACTCACTCTCTTAAGCTCTCTACAGATACATGCCAAAAAATTGGTTGATGCCCAAAGGAGCCTGCACTGTTGCACTTATTTTGGGGAACTACACAGTTCAGGATGGTAGGAGTCCTGTTTCCCCTTGCGTAGAGTCAAGCAAGTACATGGTCTCTTGGATCAGATATTGTCTTCTGGTTGCGCAACTGAACAATGAGATCTCGATTAACAAGTAGGGTGCTGGGACAATACATCAATTTAAGTAGAATAACTATACACTAGATGCTCAAGACAATGTAACAATTGTATATACAATTAAAAAAAAAAAAAAAAAGAGCTAATCATTTTGTAAAGCTTCCTATGCCTTATTGCTTGAGCATTCATCCTGAAGTGATAAAGTATATGTTCCTAATTGAGACATAAATGTAATATAAAATATAGTATCATGCCCACTTTCACCATATGCAGAAAGGAACACAAACGTAGAAAGAGATGAAAACCAGATCCAAGTACTATTTCTAAAGAAACTGGAGATGCTCTCAGAGTTGCTGTCATTCCTATTAATATTTTCTGACATTCATATTTTGGTACTCCAAACAATTTCAGCCAGGGAACAGGATTGCACTGAACAATTTGTACACACACCTATCAAAGCAAGACAGTCCATGGACATCAATCTTATCCACTCAACACAGTATTTATTGTTGCTAATTGCTTCCTCACTTTAGCTGTCAAATAAGACAAATAATCATACTGTCCATCACAAAGCCAAAAAGATGACAAGAAAAATGCTTTAAAAAAATAAATATCTTATAGCATAAGCCTGTAAAAGGAAGAAACCTCACAAGGGACAAAAGAACCATACAGCAAATACATGACCTAACAGAAGAACAGATTTGTCACGTAAATAAATGTGGTGTGTTCCAAAAAACCCCAATCTAATACTTCAGAAAAGAGCAATATCCTCTTCATGGCTCACTGGTACTCCCTGAGGAATTTTGGAAAACATTCTAGTAAGACATGCTTTGGCTGATAGTATCGTCGGGTTGCTGGGATTTGATTTGATGTTTTCATTCTTTTTTCTTTTTGGTTTCTTGTTGTTTTGATTTGTGAGAATGAGCACTTGTCTCAAAAACAGGATCTTGGTTACTGAGGAATCTGTTTATTTCGGGCCCTTTTTCCTAACTTGGTATCAGTTGGAACCACTCGCTGCTCTTGGTATTTTAGGGGACTAATTTTAGGCCCTGGTTTTTCAGATGTTGGCCAGAGGCCTCACTCAGTGTCTCTATGTAGAAAAAGTATATTATAAGATTTGCTTTTATCTCTGGTGGGGATCTATAGCTTCTGAAGACATATAGATTTTTTTTTTCCTTTGAGTTCAAAGACTCTAGGTCTGGCATCTCACTTGTGACACCAGTTGGTTTGAACATCTGTGAACGACACGAGAGACATTTGATTCTGGATTCTCTTCACTCTGGGCACTTAAGTGAAGAGCTGCCTCTGGTTAGCTGCAATAAACCTAGTGTCTGTGGCAGCACAAGCTGGTACAAGGCAATTCCACTGCCAACAGGACCCAGCATCCACGACCTACACAATGTCAAGAACAGCCAATGAGACACAGAAAAGACAAGAGACTGAGACCCATCCTCTCCTGACAGACTTGGTGCAAAGGCCACGTGAGTTCTCTGCATCCCGGTTTAGTTCCATACCACCACTGGTAGAAGTGTACCTAGAAACTTCCTAGGGATTAGCTTTGCATAAAAGGGTCTGCTTTATTGATAAGAACAATAAAACATTCTGAAAATAAACAGACATCATCTTTGATATCAGTGGCAAGTCTTACTCTCAGGAAAAAGACATCAGGGCTGGCTTCTCATCCGAAAGCCAGATCTTTAAACAACTGTATCTCCCCAAAGCACCGATATTCTGCTGGGACTTCTCTACTGCTTCATCCTCCACGCTGTCTCTCAAGCTACACAGCAGCATGGTCAGGCCCCCCAGGGCATGACTATGATTTCTCCTCTCACCAGACCATTTCACAAGCTGGAAGATCCCATGGGGCAAGTTGTGAGTCTCTTAGGGGTCTCCCTGTGCACCAGCAGCACTCACTGGTGAGGGCTGGGCTTGGTTTGTGTTTGCCGCAGAAGCTGAGAACTGTTGACAGGCATAACCACCTGCTCGGGGGTGCTCACTAAGAGGCACACATCTGCTAAATATGGGATTACACTAAGGCAGGAAGAAAAGACATTTGGAGTGCAACTGTATTTTAACTAATTTACCTGCTGCTATTTTCCTTCGTAATTGCAGCCATCATGTCTCTGAGACATTGTCTGTCAGGTTGCTCATATGCCATAACTACCATCCCCCCCCGGCTCTAGCCCCGAAACAAGAGGCATGGGGACCACTGATAACTAACAAGTGTTGAGAAGGAAAACACTTGAAGGCCCCACTTATAACCAGAGGAGAAGGAGGGGGTAGAGAGGATTATTTACACAGAATTCAGCTTGGGTTTTCAAACCAGTATTTATAGGTTTGGAAAGAGCCAAGAACAAAAATTTTAAAATAGTTATTAGGGGTTTTATGGAAACTGGATGAATGAATGGTTTCAATGGGAAGCCAAATAAATATAAAAAAGATAATTTAAGCCTGGCAGGAGACCTTAGGATCTTGAAATAATAAAGCTTAAAAAATAAGAAAATAAAGCTTTTGAAAAGTGACACAAAGCCCCTGGAGTCCAGAGCAAACCCTTCTATCTTAATGGTAGAGATGCTGTCCTTGAACCAAAGGACAACAATTGTTACTGTAATGGCCTCCTATTAATTATTATTATTAACACAAACTATGCTGTCCTATGCATTGCACTCTAACCACGGCAATACAGTCAGATAAACCATCCACTAAGCACAAAGATGGCATTTGAGAGAGAAGCTGGAATCATCCAAAAATAATACCAAGTTATATCCACCAAGTGGCTTCTCCCACTTTGCTTTATCTAAGTAAGCCACGCATATGCATTTAAGCCCTTAGATGGTCACAACGGTGCCTGTACTCACCACAGCAATATCCCCGCAGTGGTGACCCCGTCTTATTTGGAGCTGTGTCTGCAGAGCTTCTGTAGCTGGACACCTTTCAAAACCAACCTACAGTCCATGGGGGAAATGGAAAGCTCCTTGCTTTCATCCCTTTTCTAGAAAAATCAGATACTGATTCAAAGCAGTGACTGTGCCTTCTTTGTGCCTGAGCACCTACAGTTAAATGATGCTGCGGGCTTTTTATAAACACAACTGTTGGGAATGAACAGAGAGACTCATGGACAGAGCGAATAATCCTTGCGATACAAACAGATTTTATGCCAGCAAACATGCACATCTAGAGAAGTTTCAAAAGCCTCTTACAAAACCAGTAGTCGATGCAAGGCAAGTTTTATTTATTAACTTAAAAATTGAGACATCCTCAGTCTATTATGCACTGATAAATAGGGGAAACTGAGGCAGAGAACAGTGAAGAAATTGGCCAAACAGTCAGAACAGCAGGAATCAACCCAGAACATCTGACTCATGTGCTTGTGCTCATTTGGCTAATGCTCCTTTCATGTAAGCCAAATCCTGGTTCTGTTCTCATTGAAGCCAATGGTAAAACTTCCATATATGTGAACGGAGCAAAGATTTGAGACTTCAGTCTGTCATCTGCACTTTATAGGTTTGTGCCTTTATAGATGGGGCAGATATTTCATTCTGCTCTGTGGTTCAGCCAGCTGGACGGTCCTATGTATATTTAGGTCACAATGAGAAAAATAAATAGCAATTAAAACCAAAAAAACCTCTTTCTTCCATATGGAAGATTTTAGTGTTTTTAATAGCAAAATTACTCTTCTTCATTTATGGCACTTCCACAGGGAGATCAGTTGCTTGTAACCATTAGCAGCAACAAAGGCTGAACTCATTCTCCCAGAGGTCTGTTACAACAACCCGGCAGCTCCCCATGGCCATGGGGGACAACTGCTCATCCCCACCTGTACTACCTATGAGAGACTTCGTTGTACTCAATTATCTATTCTGTCAGCTTCTGGCTGACGGACATGCTGCAGGATGCTGTCAGCTCACAGCAGCTAAGCAGGGCTCAGGTCAGGAGGCAGAGCAAGGTTTTCAGTGGTAAAATGGCAGATTAAAGACCTGATCATCTTGCTCTCACGTGATGCTGAAGTGAGCATCACAAGAGAAACAATGTCTTTGTGTGAGACACAAAACTCTAATCCTGACCACTTGATCGGATTCTGGCTGACTTCCAGTCTGTATACCGGTGTTCCCAGTGTGCATCTTTGCTGCCTGTTTCAAAACCTGCTCTGAGGTTGATCCAGATGTCACATGCCAGCACCATGTAACATCTAAGGCAATGATATGGGAGCTATACCTCACTAGAGCAGGGAGGATTACAGCTACTCACTCTCTTCCCTGCCCTTTGATATCTAAGTACTGCTCCCAGAGAACAAAACTGTAGCTTTGGCCATCTCCCCTTCAGGGAGCAGAGAAATGTGAGCTCAGGCTCTAACTATATTCCCTGAGACCTCATCTTACTTGGGCTTTTGTCAGCCATTACACACTGTAAGGCTTTTCTAAACTACCAGCAGGTGACTAGTATTATCGTTGAAAAGAGAACAGCAAGAAAGTTTTAAAGCTCATACAAGCAGAGGATGGAAGAATTGAAGATCTGTTCCCATCTATACATCACCTGCAATGGAAGAAAGAGGAGCTGAAGTTTGATAGAACTTAGCTCTTCTCCAGTCCCCTCACTCTATCACTGCAGAAACACCGATGGTTCAGTCAGGTGTTAGATGCACAGGGCTCTACCTTCCCAATGAAGGCTCGACTATTTTATTCCAGCATATACACCAGTGAGCACCACTACCACTTGGCCATGGAACATGGAGAATAAAGAGTTTATTGTTAGCAAACCCTAATAACAGTGAAAGACAATGACCATTATAACAATGGTGAATTGTGATGCTCGTTTCTGAAACTTTCTTTTTTAGGGTAGAAATTTTCTGTACCTTGTCACTCTTCAGAGATGATTTCTGTCTCCTTTCTTTTGAAAAGACTTCTTTGAAAATCCTCCTTAGTCCATTTTGGGAGGATGAGTAAGGCATGAGACTTCACTCAGTGATAAGAAAGCAATTGCTACAAAACTAGGAGAAAACTATCATAAATTATACACCTTAGGAAAGCTAAACTGTCTTATCTAATATTTCTTAATTAGGTAGTTACAAACTGCCAGATGCACTGAATCTATAACAGCCAGCATCTACATCAGTTGAATTAGTTCAAAAGATTTAGTAGAAAAGAATTAGCTGTATCTGGTCTGCTCTCAATACCTTTCCAAAGAAGCCAAAGAGATAACTGCTGAACTAGGGATATTTTCTTCCTGAATAAGGTATGCAGAGAAGGGCTGGCAGGCTGCTGCCAAGGAGTACTTTGTTTGAAATCAGTGCTAGAGAAGTCTAAGGGGAATTCTCTCTCCCTGAGATGTGAGGGGAAAAGGGAAGTATGTTTTTGTCCTGTATCATCATTTTAATTTCTGCATACTTAATTTGCCCCATCCTAAACTCTGACCAGATAAGGTTATAATAAGCAGCCTTCAACTCAACCACTTTGGAGTCACCCTTCTTGAAACACAACAATCACAACAGCATCACATTTCACTGGGTTGGGCAGTCCTGCACCTCCCAAAGAGATGGGATGCATCTGTTACTTGCTTGGACAGTCCACTCCAGGCACCCTCTAGAAACCCAAAAGTGAGAGCAAATGCAGTGTAACTGCCTGCCCCAACCAGTCTGGAAAGGATGGGGAGGCAGGGGCAGGACTGCTTTGTCTACAAGGAATGCGAGTAGAACTGAGAGGGAATAGGTCCTTAATGCAGACAAGCCTCAATCAGCAACAGATCACATCAACGAATCTGTTGTACGTGTTCTCTTCCTGTTCTTGTAGGTGAGGCTCCAATAAGCATATTGACTACATTTGGTCCCAAAATTAAGATACATACAGGCACAGCTCCCTTAATTACCTCTCTGGTCCTATATACAGAACATTTGAGGCAACCACAAGCATCTTCACTTGACTCAAACCAACTGTGTCATGAGGTGAAGCTGAATATAGTTCTTGTTTTATTCACCCCCTCAAAGAAACTGCCAGCTTTGTACTAAACCCTGCAGGTCAGCAGGGGGGAGCCAGCACAAAGCAAAGGAAGGGACTTGGCACCTCAGCTGCTCACCCACAAGAAGTGCCATTTCATCCCACCAGTTCCCGGAACTCTCAGAGTGAGGAGATGTAGGTAATTGAACAGTTCAGACTCCAACAAAGCAGTTTGCATATGTGCAAACACACTCACACAACACTAACCTCCAAAGACTCCCAAACCCAAATGACATCAAGACTTTCTTTAATTATTGTATTTTTAAACCCTTGATTTTCTTGTGGTGGGGGCCTCAGAACCATTGGAGACCTTGGGGGGTGGAGAGGTGCCAAAGACAATTGTGGCCTGGGAATATTTGCCAGCTGGACTAAGAGATTTATTTTTGGTTCTCCATTCTTTTTTTTCTGTTCGCCTTGCAAATCCTGCTTTCTGGCTGGCTGGGATCTGCAAATGCCCAGCCTTATGAACTGCAGACCTGGAAGGTGCTGGGGTGTCAGTCCCTGTAACTGAGAGGGCTAATGCAAGAGTGAGCAGCAATTTGATAATTCAGGCAGCCTGCATTTTCACAAACTGCACCCACTAGCCACAATTCCTATTGAACTTTGAAGGACCGGTTTTGCTCCTGTTTACACCCATTCAGCTTTAACAGCTACTGCTGATTTATATGAGGAATACAGTTTGGAATCTGGGATTCATTTCCTATTCTAAAGAAAGGAAAAAAAAAAACCAAACATACTTTGAATCCAGCTATCTTGCAGCCTGAAATTCTGTTCTGCATTTTTTCCTTTCAATGCCACAGCCTCCTCTGCTCTTTCTGCCTACTTCCAGTTTTCAGATGAACTGCTGAGATACTGAAATTCAAACTACATGAATACACATCATATAAAACAAAGGCTGTGTTGGTTCCTTATCTTCTTACCTATCCTTCAAAGTAATATCCTCTGGTTGCTTGACACAAAGAATATCTTGCAAATTCTGACCAGAAATGGGTAAGTGCCACAGGAGCCGGTCCCCCAAAGCAGCTACCTACCATGAAGATGTGCAAGACTGTCTTGAATTCAATCCCCAGCTGAACTGCCAGCACCAAGAACCACCCTCTGAAAACAGCTGAGAATACAGGGTGTGATGTGAAAGGTGCTGATTTCCTCCACCTGGCAAAGGCAGCACTATCTACCAGCTGCATACAGAAAGGGGAGTCACAAGAGCATTTTGGATCACACAGGACCTCACCATGGAGAAGAGTAGAAACAAAACCCTTTTATGTAATAATCATGAGGCACCATCAGCAGCAGAGAGTTGAGAGAAACGGCTAAAGCAAGAGGAAGACATTACAGATACTAATAGGTAATAATCACACAAAAGTTCAGGAGACACTGAAGCTGAAGGAAATGAGTTCCTAAATGTCATCTCATTAACATGAGCTACCTCACAAAGAACTGAAAGGAAACATGCAGCCCTCATGCTCTCAGAACAAGGCATGAAATACCATAGGAGAACTGTCTGAAAATTCCCATATCCTTGCAAAAGGCTGTCTGAGGCCACTTTGTAATCAATTACCTGCCATGTCCTTTCTCAGTACTTTCATATTTTTCTCATGAGTTAATTCCTGCAATACACAAAGCAAAACAGATTCACTGCTCAGATAAGACACTGTCCCATACACTTGTTTTATCATTAGTAACCAGAGCTGGCCAGATAGCTAGAAACCAGGTGGGTTTTCACAATCCTACAATCCTGTTAGAGAGCAGGAAGGTAAAGACTTACTGGAAGGCAAAGTGTACATAAGCATTGCACAGTACAGTATGTGCATCTTCCCCCCACCCCTCGTTGTCTCCAATGACTTTTCAGGGCTTGATCTATTAACAGGACACAGTAGGCAAAACACTTGGAACCCGTGGTGTCTTTGGAGACTATGTCTTATTCTTCATCCAAATTTATGCGTTCTTCTGTAAGCCTTACTGACAGTGCCCTGGTTTCACAACCCTTCAGTCACTCCTTCCTGAAAAGGAAAATACTCTATCATCTGGATATGCTACCAACATCAAACGAGGAACAGCTTGCACGAACAAAAGCATGCTACAGATGTGCTGGTCCAAATTATTTGGCAAACAACAAGTATACTAAGAAAAAGCAGATAGATGAGGAAAAAATAGTGAAGTTATTTCCTCATTAACATTATTCTCAATAAATGACTCACTTTGCTAAGAATAATTTGACTGGAACATGATTCTATGGTATTTAAACTGTTTAAAACTTTTATTTTTTAATTGGTTTTCATGCACAGCTTTTGTCAGAATTTATTTTGTTTTACCGGGTTAAGGGACCAGAATTATACTTTAGCATTACACTAGTAAGCAGCAAACTTCCTATTTGCTCACTCTTCATCTTGTGTGCCTCCTCTTTCTTTTAGATTTCTTCACTGGTATGTAATATATTTCTGTCTATGCTGAAATCCTAAACTGCAAAATGTAGGGTAAGATACAAAATGCCCTATATGGATAATCAGGACACGAGCAACCATAGCAGAAGTTGCTTGCTAGCCTACTACCACTCAACAAGAGAGCTGAGCTCAGAAGGCATCCCCTCATTTTTTCTTTTCCTCCACTCTGTACAGCTTCAACATACACAGTTTGATTCGCAGAACTTTTTAGCTCATCCGTCAGGGTCACAAATCTATGGATGACAGCAGTAGAGGATTAAATACCTTAGCAAGAAGCAGGGGGTTGCGTGCCTCCTCAGAGCAAAGCACCTAATGGCCAGGCTAGGCTTAAGCACACAAGCAGGATTTGGGCATGCAGGCTCCATCAGCAGCCAGCACACCTTACGTATAGCTGCTACTTGGAAAGCAGACTTCCCTACCATCTTCTGGGTCTTTTTCCCTCCCTCCCCTGAGATCTGTTGTCAGAGGAAGGGAGTCCAGAGCTTCTTTCTCTCTACCAGCAGGTCGGTTTCACTCTGTTACATTAATGGGAATTGCAGGTGTACTTCAGCCCAAATGTTAATTTCTTCAAACAGCAGAGAAAAGGCTACATGCACTTGGGGAGGAAGACTATACATCCGTTTGTGCAATCTTAGCTTTCAAGGGGAAATGTGCAGTGGAAAAAGAAGGAATGATAGGGGAAATTAAATTAAAATGCAGGAAAAAGAATATTAGTAACAGAAGGGAAATTTTACCTGTGATGCTGGCCAAAATGCTTTCAAGATGCTCAGTGAGAATACACGGATGTACAGGAAGCACAGCAGACTATCTAAATATGATGCTGAGCTGGAGGGTTCTGGCGAAATTGTCCTGTTTCTACAGTCTAAGAGAATGCAGCTGCTCAGCCCAGCTCTGACCTTGGTGGCTGTCTCGTCCCTTGTTTCTCTGGGTTGGCAGGAGCTCATCACAGAGCCTGGCAGGACAGCCCTTCAGGCATTCCTGCAGTATCTCTCAGCTCTTCTGCCAAATGGTCTGGGGCACGTTCAAAGGCACTGTGAGCGAAGAGGGGAAGCACAGCAGCACTCTGAACAACATGGCATGAGTATGTTCTGGTAAGATTTTCCTAGGCACTGTGTGACAAAGAACATGGGAGGTTGTTACCACTTACAGTTCAAGCTGTTTGCTCAGACCTACGGAGCTGACCTCACTGTGCCCAAACAGACATCCACCAGCCTCACAGAGGGAAGCCACTCTGTAAAGGCTGTCATTTCCAGAGCAGGATGACTGAGAACTGCACATCTACTTTTGTTCCCATCTTCTCATGCTTCTTGCCCCATCCAGCCCAACTTCCCACTTTGGTGAAGGGAATGGTATTTATCATAGCACCATAGAGAACACAGGACAGAGAGACCCAACCTGGCAAATGCCTTTTGACACTAAGAGAGTTATTAATCATCAATGTTTTACACTACAGGGGTATCAAACACGCTTCCACTACTCCTGTCCCTGTAATGATGTTCTTCTACACCATGTCAGAGTCTTACCTTTACCTTGGCTCTGGCCCAATCCCTGCTCCTCAAGCTCTTCACCACAGGGTCGGTCTTTTCACCCAACCTGCTCTGCCCTTCAGTCTACTCTCCCTTGTTGGTCACTCAAGAAGGTTGATCAGATCACGTGGAAGGAGCTGTTGTCCCCACTGACCACTGTACCCGACCAGCATCAGTTCTCACTCTGCCCCAGGTTCCTGTTGAGACCTGTTTTCCTTCATTATCCTTTCCTGTCCCACTAATTCTCCATCCCAAACACTGTGGGCCTGCACTCATACAGCTTCCGGAGCCTTTCTGCTGTGCATTGCAGCTCTATTTCCAGATATCTTACCGGTACCTTGTACAGTGGCATTAAAACACCCCTATTTCCACAGGTCACCCACCTAATACACCTGGGGTGTATTTGCATTGGCAGAGTACAGCTGTCCTATGACCACCAATGTCTGAACATCTGAAGCTGCACTACTGAGTTTCAGTTCATATTTAAAAAATAAAGAGAAAATTTGCTAGAACTCCAGCCACACATAAATGACTGTATAAAAATTCTTTTCCCACTCCTTTTTTGTTACTTCCCATAAGTGTGTTGGGGTGGCAAGGTTTCTGATATGGACACCAACCCTTCAAATAAAACTTGGCAGGTTTCACACCACTCATTTCTCTTAGGCCTGCATGATATTAACAGCTTCCAGCCAGACCACTGACAGGAGGAAAATAATTCCTTTTGTTAGCAATGACCTTCCAAGCTAGTGTGCTTGCAAAGCATACTAAGTGCTAGCAGCTTTTCTTTACTTCATTGATTTTCCCAAGTCATTGTCAGAATTGCAGTAATAGGTTCATTAGTCTTACAACAAAGAGATGATGAACATATCCACCAAGAAGAAACCGCAAGGAACTGCAAAGGACTCACAGAACATGGGAGTGGTGTGATATAAATGATAGATCAGCTTGGGGCACAGGTGGTGCTGCACAGCATTGCTCTCCCCTCTGTGCTGTTATAAACTGGTATGTAATTAGGTTCACTCCGATCTGACATATGGACACTGCCCATCTTGGGGCTCTGTGCACAGAATCTGTTCTTGAAGACCCCACAGTTTTATCACTTAGCTCTGCCTGGTTCAGCTCACCGCATGCTGTTTGTTTTTACCCAGACAAGCTCCATTACTGTTGAAGGACATCTATATGAAGCTACATAGTCCCATGGTAGATGCCCCTGATTCTGGAATAACACAGCAGTGCTCTATTCCACTTGGGCATTACCTGAAGTCACTGCTTTACCATTTTTGCCAACTCTTGTAATTCCCCCTATCCCTAAGTGGCTATACTAGCAGAAGAGAAATGTCTCTTGATTAAGATACTTGCTTATAATGCAAAACAGTAAAAGCAGATGTTCATAGAAATTACATCTTACATTATCAATTAAAGAGAGGAAACTTTTACTAGAGTTTACTGTCAACAAAAAAAAAAAAAAAAAAAAAATAATGCCATAACAACAATTGCTCCTATCACTGTATTGTAACCTCTTTAAGACCTAGATTGTTTAATATTCGGAGTTTGTATGGCACCAACCACATCTAGCCATGCTTCACTTCTTGTGTATTTCATGTTTTCCCCCCCTATATCTACATCCTACTGGAAAGTTTCAGAAGTATTATTTGTCCATTTCTCTTATGCAATAATAGCAAACACAAATCACAACAAGTTATGCTGTTTATCTCAAAATCCAGAAGAAACAGGAGTATGTCCAGAGTAAGAGGCCCCAAGTTCAGGGTATTCAGCAGTAGCTAGACCATCTGTGCTATTCTCTTCCCGTGGTCATGTTTAATGCTCTTCTGAAACTACACCTGCATGCCAAACTGGACAGATTCACATCCTCATGACTGGAGAGAAGCACAGTTTTAACACTCTCATGCAATCTTCTCTGGCTTGCTTTTGCTATTTGTAGTATCACTAAGGAAACCAAATGTAAGACTGGTGATCTTTATTCAACATGTGCCTTCCCCAGACGTGATCTCAGCTAACTTGATTTAATTTAACTCCAGCCCATTCTTTCCTATGCAAATACCTATGAAATACATTGAACTGGAAGATAAGCGACAAGAGCTGTGATTCCGAGTAGATTTTTATGTCGTGTACACGAAGAGCTACAGTGACCTCTAATGGCAGCCTGCCAAGCCTTTGGAACTACAGTACCTGTGATGCTAAGCAAAGTGTGTTGTATATTTGCTATAAGATAATGAATCACACCTAACACTCACTGGACGGTCTCACAGCACTTTACAACAGTGGGATGTAATTACCTACCAGACATTAGGCAGAGGGATATGATGGGACTCACCTAAGATCATACACCTGGTCTGGAACAGCCACCACAGAAACAGTTCAGGGCTTTTGTGTCCCAATCCAATGCTTTCTCCAAGTAAACCTGACAACAGACTAGACACAAACACAGCCAATTTTGTCTTACACCTGGGTTCTGCTCTATCCTTCCATGGCAGCTGGTGCTCTCAGTTCAAGGCATTCACCTTAATTTCTGAATAAAATTATCTCTGCCTGACAGTGCTTGGTATTGGTTAGTGGCTGTGGAAAGGCAGAGCTTTAGTTACAGAAAATCAGGGGAAAAAAACAAAACTCTCTGGTTTTGATCCAAATTCCTCCAGGAGTGACTCTGGCCTGAGGCTTAGTCTATGAGCCAACATGGGCACAGGATGATTTTTTTATGGCAATACGAACAGAGTAGTATCAGGAGTTCTCTGACCTCAACTTTTTATGCACTTATCCTCACAATTCAGCTGTTTTCTGGGGATATGGAACCTTCTCCAATTTAGAGGTGGAAAACCTAGACAAGGATTCACACCCAAGCCAAAGCTCTGTGATCATCCACACAGCTACAGCTCACGCTCTGGATGCACTTTGAAGTTCAACTGATTCACATGGGCAGAGAAACACAAGGTATACAGGGCAAAACCTTGCCTTATATTCAGGCTGGCCCTCCACTGTGTCTGGCTCCAGCCATTTGGTGTAACAAATGAGAATTTATGCTCAGAGTACATTTCACACAGAGGCACCAGTAAGCTACTGGGCACCACCTTGTTGGGGGTGAGCCACTTCTGTGAAAGCTCTCGCCTCTCAGCCAATGTAAAGTAGTGAGGCTTAGCTTAGAATGCGATGAAGGAAGCTTCATGAAGGCAGCATGACCTTACATGAAGGGACAGCTGAGCACCTGCATCGAGACAATGACCAGGACTCAGATGACGTACGGTAATTTGAGCCACAGCAACGCGAGCATTTATCCAAATCCAAGCCATTTTCCCATAGTCACAAA
This sequence comes from Xenus cinereus, assembly GCA_025774025.1. Taxonomy (NCBI): domain Eukaryota; kingdom Metazoa; phylum Chordata; class Aves; order Charadriiformes; family Scolopacidae; genus Xenus; species Xenus cinereus. The sequence continues at coordinate 13,440,125 of JAOXJK010000051.1, read as the reverse complement.
AGAAGCCCAAAGCACAACAGAGTGCAGAATTTAACGTTTTCCCAGAACCTCAAATACTAAGCCCATATTCCACTCTCTCACTTGATAATGAAAAATAACATTCAGGTGTATCCTTTTATCAGAAAACTGTTATTTCTCTAATTGCTCCAACATGAGAGTTTTTAAAGTATCATTCATTTGAACAGCTCCTGAAAGCATTGAATCTGTACTGATGAAGATTAATAGAAGATTTGCAATAACAAACCTTGGAAAGGATACTTTTTAGAAATTAGTATCTTAACAAAAATAAATTTTCAGCTGTGCATAGCTAGTTTTGTGGTTGTTCACTGCAGGGTTTCTTGGAATTCAGAAGTAAATGTAATGCAGGCCACAATGTATAGGACTAGATGGGACCTCAATCTGGCAATTCGTATGCGAGATAAAACTTCTTTGACATGGGATTTTCCATTATATCAAAGCACTTGTGCAATATCTTGAAAGGGAAATATAGGAGCTTCACACAACTGAGAATCATTATTCCACCTTGCAGTACAAAGCTGCTCTGCACAGGTAAGTAATCAATGGGAGGAAAGCAAGCCTGAGATTTCTGGTGACATTCGAGGTCATAATGCTCATTCTGTAGCACATGCACATCCAAGCAGAGCTCAGACACACAGTCTCCTATGTCAAGCACTAAGAGAACTGTGATTTATATCAGTCAGATGCTTTCATCACAACACAAAGTTATGTGAGGTCATGCATTGTCTGGTGCTGTGAATTGTCTGGTGCCAGTATTCAGAGCATATTCTAAATGGTATGCTACACCTCATTATTTACGTATATTCCTTAGTGTTTGCAGGAACTTAGCACCTAAGAGCTCCCAGTGAAATCCAGCCCTACTGCACAGAGTGTGCCTGCCCTTCCTATGAGTCAATTCCCTGCTCAAAGGTGCATTTTAGACAATTTTCTCTCAACCAATATTTTGCCATCACTGTTTAACCTCCAAAAATCTGAACTTGGAAGTTTTGACAGATCTTGCAGAAAGTAAAAAGAGCGATGGCTGTAATCCCAGTAGTTGCTAGTCCCAGCATCCACCCATACCGCTCTCCAGTTTTCTCTAGCCCAGCAAATGGGTGTACAGTGCAGTATGGCTTGAGTCAGGAAGGGGCAGCAATACTGACAAAATAACATTCTTCAGGCAACATCAGAACATGCTTCAGTTGAAGACTCAGTCTTACTTTGACTATATGCAAAGCTGGTGGGTCTTGTAGCAAAAACTGTTATCCTGAACAGCAGGATGGCTGGCAGGACAGAGCAGAATTAGCGTAAATTTCTATAGACTATGTCTCTGTCCATATAGTTTTCTGTGTGCCTAGGTATGGTATTATTTAATCCCCAGGAAGTTCTGCCACACAGGTTCAGGTAGTGAACCCTACATCACTGAGAAAGGACCTGTGACAGTAAAAGCACAGGAACACTAGCTTTTTAGAAAGGGGAAAAGCAACTTTAGAACAGCAACACAAGGGAAAACACCTATTCCACATTGCACTGCGTGCCCAAAGCAGCTGCTGCATGTATGATTCTATGATCACGTGGCCACTTCGTGAAAGACAACACTCACAGAACCCTACCTCTGCATTTCAGGTGTGCTCCAACTGCAGAGATCCTACACAAAGCAACACTTGCCCAGCTGACATTTACCCTTTCAGGTATTCTGGCCAAGAAATGCAGATACAGATTATGGGATAAAGCCTGGAAAAACAAAGTATAGATACTAAAGGTGGAAGCTGATTTCCCTCTGTTTCTCTTGTTACAGAGATAACTCCACCTGATTTCTCCCACATCTTGTTCAACAGGTCTGGCTGACACTTGCATCACTTGTAGGTACTTGCAGCCAAAAAGGTGCATCAAATTTGTATTCTTCCATGACTATCGATAAGCATACAACCATTTTCACAACAGTGAGGTTGACTAAATGCTCTTGGTAACTTTTGGTTTATGTGTGAGCTGATGGCACTGGCACTTTCAGGTGGTATTAAATACCTCATAGAATTGGGCCAATAGCCAGGTCACGGATCTGGCACATGGAAAATAATAAGCAGAGTATCTCCTTGTTACCACAGCAACTTGAAAAACACAGTGAAAACAGTGCGTATCCCTGCAGAATTACTGAGGATGAACAGACACACACTTGAAATATTGAAACAAATATTATAATGATACTCCTGAATTGCAGAATAAATCCTACCTCATGCAGATGTGAATGTCAGAAAGCCAGATGTTGTCTATTGATACCAAAACTTCCTATAAATCCCTAAAATCTGTTGGATAACATACAGGGAACTGATTGTACCAAAGCTTAAAGGAACGAGAACAGCACTGACAGCTACACAACTAAACATGGGGAAATACTGATTGTATTTTGCAACTTATTCTTAATCAAGATTTTGTCCTTTTTTTTTAATAGTCATATTTATTTACTTCTGTGGATTGTGTGATAGAGACCTCATCTTGCCATCTTAGTGGGCTTGATTCAAAGATTGTTAAATCAAGAGAAAGAACTCCATTAACTTTGGTGAGCTTTGGCTCAAGGCTTCAGGCAAGACCACAGCTGAGCCAAGGGAGTCAATAAATCCCTTCTAGATGAAGTCAAAAGAGGATCAAGGACAGTAGTTTGATAACCTCTTTGACTGCACTCCTCATGATTCACACTTAAGGGACACTACCCTTGGTGGAAGACCAGAGTCTTGCAGCCTCTGCATTCATATGAGATATTGTACAAACTCACATAGGATCTAGTGGGTATTCTAGTGTTGATATCTGTCTTCTCTGTTATTTTATATAGAAAATTATTTTTCCTTCAAATAAAGATGTTTTTTATGCCCATTGAAACTTTCTGATAAAAAAAACCCAAAACAAACCATTCTTGGTTAGTATTGTAGACCTCCCTCTGATACCTACAATGGGAAACCAAAGAATGCTTTTTATTTTTCGCTTTGGTCTTGCGGTACTAGCCGTAGTTCCTGGAATTTAGCAATAATCAGAAAACGCTACTTAACAAGGAATCACATTCCTCAGTTTAAAAATAAAATAAGGATAATTACTTATAGAGAAAACCTCTTAAAACTAGACATGCATTTTATTAATATTGACACAGTGTCAGGTTAGATTTTCCTGCATTAAAGGTACAAGACTATAAACAAGAACAGGTTAAGTTTATACAGCTCCATATTATTACATATGAAACAAAAAGCTCCTAGTTTCTTGGTGTGAAGATGTTATTATCCACTCTCCAAACAGATTATCCCTCCTTATTCACATTAGTAGAATTTGCATCAAGAGAGATATGGTTTTGTAATGTAATGCCAAGACAGAAAGGTTGTTGAGTGTCTTGAGATAGAGGCTCTGATGCAGAAAATCTGAAATTAATATGCACTCCAGCAAGTTCATCACAATGACTGCAAAGCAGAAACTACAGGCTAACTCTTGAAGACAAAACATGTAATTGTAGTAAAAAATACAATAAGAACAAGAGTGCCTATGGTCAGAACCAAACTGACAACAGACAGTGCCATACCCTCTTGGGGTCTTGCTGAGTTACATCTTTTTGCATTATCTCCACCCAGTGATGAGGCCACCTTTAATTATTTTCTGCATCAATCAGATACTATATCAATAAAAAATTTATTCTACCAAAAAATATCCACTGAGACTATCTGATTTCTAGGTCACAGTCAGCGTGGGCGCACATTCAATCAGAAAGAGAACAGAGCTGAATCATTATCCAAAACTTGAACCAAAGCTTTAGGAGTTCATGGACTGCTCATTAATATTTTGTTCCCTAACGGCTAAAATTGCTGTTTGCATTTCACTGACTTCAAGTATTGTTGTTAGTAAAGGCAGATATTACCCAAAATCAAAGATAAGAATAACAGGTGACGGGTTCCATTTACAGGAAGAAAACTCAGTATTTTAAAGCAATGCATTTATGAACTGTTTCATGGTAATGGTAGAAGAACCTGAGGGCATGGCATCATTATGCTTATCTCTTGGTTTCATAGAATCCAAGATTAAACAAGGGCCAGGAGGAATCTCAGGAAGTCAACTCCATCCAGACAAACGCATCCAACACTGCAGATCCCAGACCCTTCTTGGTTAATCCATACCTGGGCTTTTCTGCCTTTCTGTAAGAAATCTTTGCTGGAAATTGCGGTTAGACACAAAACAGCCATTTGCACATATTCTTTGCTGTTTCACACTGGTGAATCCCCTCCAACCTCTCCAGATCCTTTCCAGAGGCTAACAAAAGAGGACAGAGATCCCTGCTTTATAGGAAGAGGGCCACTAAGAGATCAAGTGAAATGCCCAAAAACAAGCACAGAGTCTGCAGCAGAGACAGAGAGAGTCATTGAGACTAAGTGTTGTCAGGTGCATATTGAAAAACTGCAGTTGTGTTTCCTGCTGGAGAGCTTCTCATCATAAACCAGTGATCTAAGAGGAACATAAATGCCACATGCTGTTAACAAGGTCTGTTCCCATCATAAACGTACATTTATCTAATCATCCTCACTCTCAGACCTGGATTTTTTCACTGTAAGCTGCTAACATGTCACAACAATTACCTGAATTGATGCCAAAGAAAGCGTTGCTTGTGATTGCTTTGAATAGCTCAAAGCTCCGCCTTGCTCTTTTTTTTTTTTTAAATATCCTTTACATGGCAGCTGATGCCTTAGACTTCACAGTTCAGTAAGAAAGTATGCTCAAAAGAGTTTATTCTAAGATATGAAATGAAATTCCTTTTTAAAGATAGTGATTCTTTAAGCAAAATAGCCGAGGGGGGGGGTGGGGGGGAATAATTCTTTCATTTGTTTTTGTGACAGATGAAAACTGTGGTGACAATCACGCATCTCAGGGGAGTTACTCTGAGACAGGTCTTGTTTTCTGCAGAAATGCCTGTGCTGGGAATGGAGAGTGCCTGGTACACAACATCCTTTGGGAAGAAAGACAGGACAGGGTTTCACTCCAGACTTTCAACAAGATTCCATTTCTTCCCATTGGCGTTGAAGAAAGTTCTGGGCCTCCAAACACTGACTCTGTTGCATCCAAGGATCTCAGGAACACAGCGTCACCCCCACCTCTGATCATCAGAGCTTCCTGACCACCAAGGACCTGCCAGTAAAGTTCACTGTCATGAGTTAACCTGAGAGTGTAAAAGTACGGGAAACGCTCAACAAATCAGGCTTTCTTACAACAAAAGAAAATAAACCAGACTGGGAATAAAGGGGGATTACTGTGACTAACAGAAAGAGTTCAAGTTGGCACAACAGGCACAAGGAGCAGCTTCATACAATGGAGAATAACAGAGTTTTCCCCAAAGAAATGAGAAGTCCCTGGAGCCAGACTTAGCCAAGCCACAATCTCAAAGTGAAGTCCCTGAACCCCTTGCTCAGAAAGAGGATGTCTAACTTTGGACAGCACATCATAGGCATAAGACCAGGTAACTGGTCACGGACCAGCTCAAGCCAGCCCTAACTCCAGTTCCTTAGCTCCACCACACAGTGCAAAAACATGCAAACCAAAGAAGGGGACTTGGGGAACACAGTAAAGGAAGTCAGAGCAAAGAACTGAATCTCACAGAGCTGTAGCCAAGTGGAGTCAGAGGAAATCATAGAGGATTTTACATCCGCTGATCTCACAACATTTTGTAAACATTCATTAACCCTCCATGTTGCCAGGCTAATCACTTGCAGGTACTCATTCCCTACGAAATTCAGGTGTAAGGAACAAATTGCTGTCAGAGCCCCAGAAGACAAAACAGCAGTTCAGCTCTGTACTGACCAGACACATTGACACATTTTTACCTTTCATCAAAAGATCACACAGTAGAGCAGAGCTTACAGAAGCGAGAAAGGTTTCCGGTGCCTCTGCTGTCTTGAGACAAGCGAATGTAAAGGAGTGGCAGATGCAACCTGCACCAGGCAGTGGGCAGGTGTAGTTAATAGCAAAAAAACATCCACATGAAGACAGGCCTGAGTATGTCCCTTCCTCAGAAAAGGCCAAGAACTGCCTTCAAACATTTCAGGAATAGTTAACAGAGTTTCTGCTTCCATTTGCTTATTTTCAGTTTTTTTTTCCTGGCTTTTTTTTTTTTTCTCTCACTGTGAACTTGCAAGGCAAGAACCAAATTAAGTCCAACTGAGGAATTCAGTTTATCGGGGGGCAAAAACCCCAATGAATAAGATAGTCCAACACACTCATTTATATTCTAGACAAAATGACACTATGAACCAAGCAATGACTACCCAGTAATTTAGAATAAGATGCATCAGAGAGGGGTAGTAACAGCCACCTAACCAGGCAGTAAAACAACAGAAAAAAGAGCACTGGAGGAATTCAACTGAAAAAACCTCCTAACACGTGGAAAGCTGAAAATGTGCAGTTAGGGGAAAATGCCTCCAAACATACCTCTGGTCCCACATTAGATTAAATGGTAACAGAATTGTCATTTTTCCTTTTATTGGTGCTGTCATTGAAAAGGCTTGTGGATCGAAGGGGAACTGACTAGTCAAATGTTGGAAACAAACTTAGGGTTGAGGCAAATAGACCGCAGAGGTGGCAAAGAGTCAGTGGGGCTTAAAGAAATAAAGCCAAAAGAGTTTATTTCAGTAATACAGGTTAGGAATGTTAATATAGATATCTATCTCCAACCTAATATATATAACGATTTTTCATGTTGACAGCATCTGTTTAAAGATGACTTCATGGCTGCTAGCCAAAGGTTTGGAGAAGTGTTACTTGGCCCTGTAAGTCACTATTATGGAAACAAACCACACTCTCTTGGTTTATTTGGTGTACACGACAGCACGGACACTATTTTTGCAAGGCTGGCTCTGTCTTTCTAATTAAGTCTACTCTCTCCAATGCAAAGTCGGTATCTGCCAGGGCCAGTCCTCCTTCACCTTGGTCAAATCCCTCCCAGAGCTGATGTTGGCAAGTAACAAATTCTCATCTTGCTTCTCCCTTCCTTAAAGCATTTCTTTCCTTTGCCTTTCACCTGCGAGCAAAGTGGGAAACCTAAAGCCTTCAGCTGCCTTAATCTTACTGATCTGGTGAAGTGCTCCATCACTTCCAAGCACTAGCAGATCTAATAAGCAAAGCAATGCCAACCCTCCAGCGTGATAGGAACCCTTTCCACGTAAATATTTTCCAAGACTGATTTTTCCATTAGGTTCTTGATGCTTTTGGCTTGAATTGTTCTGACTTACATAAAATGAAAAGCAAAGCACACTGCCTGCTAAGGAAGAAAAAGATTTTGAATGCAACATCAAGCATTATTGCTGCAAAGTGGTGGCGGCCATACATGCGTGTACCCGTATGTGTGCATGTGCACCATTTCCCTCTGCCAGATGGTAGCAGGATCATCCAGCAAGGAGCTATATGTCAGCAATCCCAATGTAGCAAAGAGAAATATCCAAGCTATCTAGACACTTTCTGCAGCTGAAGAACACGTATTTCACTCTTGCTCTCCCATTGAAGTTTTAGGTATTATATCTGCATGTCCAGCTGTACAGAAGCAAAGGTACCTTTTAGAGCCTGAGCTGCAGCTTTGGAGGAAGATCACGAAGGACCATGCCAGCATTCGGCAGGGTCGGACAGGGTGGGCATCTGGGAACTCTGAAGTGCATTCTGTTATCTGGGTAAGGTGAGGGAGCAGTTGCAACAAAAACTGAGATCACAAGGGCAAATAATTACTTTGTGTTGGCACCTTTTGGTAAAGAGAGTGAGAATTGCCAGATCTGATCAGTTCAACAGCTAATTTGAACCACAACTAGCAAGCTGGGTCAGGGGCATTCATTGTGGACAGTGAATCACTACCAGCCTAGAGCTATTTCCCTCCATTAGTTAAAGGAAAGCTGAAGAACAAGAGTTTATTCTCCTTCTGTTTTTCATTTTCTTTTTGTGGTTAGCCTTGAAAAAACTAATAAACATTTAGCATGTCTACGACATAATTCTATGTTTGCCTGCATGTATAGTAGCTGTAGGGAGCAAACACTATCACTCACAACAACAGACTTTAAATCAAATAGACACTCATTTATCTGCACTAAAGAAATAACTTTTTCCTCCAGTGAAAATGAACAGAAAAATATGTTTGCTAAAATAGATGTATGCTTATATACGCAGATTCAATACAGGGTAAAAATCTTTCCACAATTAATTCATTCTAGATGGTCTCCAGTTTTCAAGAATACCCCACATCCTCTCCTCCTGCAGCAAGTCCAGCCACGCAGCAGAAGACTCCTGAAATTACACCAGCCTGTTTCTGATAGCTTCACATGTATTGATTCTGATACTCTCTTAAATTATTAAAATGCTGCTATTTTTAAGTAGCCTATAGGTCTAACGCCAGCCTAACAGCCTGCCATTCAATCTATGTTTAAGCCCATTACAAGCCAAAAGCCCAGGACACGGTTTCCCTTGGCTTAATAACCTTTCTTCTTTCCAGAACTTCTCTTCCTCCATCACTCATGAGCGTAAATAATATACGACAGTTTAGATTAAGCTGCCTTTGTGTGACAGTACTGAGACGATTTGTCAAAGAGCTGCAACTCCCTTTGGGCAGCAGGTTCTTAATGAGCTTTAGGAAGGGCTTTATAACCACTCAGAATCAATCTGAGCCCTTATAAACACTTCTCAGTGACCTGCTTTTCAAATAAACACTTGTGCTTTTTTCAGCTAGGAAGGTACAGGACTGCGTCAGTCATCTAAGCAGTTGCAAACAGAGAGGAGGGCACGTAAACACTGCCCCAGCCTGAGCTGGCAGCTGGGCTTCCCAAAAAGAGCACCAGGCAAACCATAGAGCGTGGTACAGAGGGCTCTGTAGAATACAGACACCTAAACAAGGACAGACCCAGAATGGGAGCTCATGAAGGGAAGTCACTCAGCCGAGATGTTGCTGTCACCTCCAGTTCCTAGGGAAGATGTGCTGCGTACACAGGGGTTGCAGAATATCCTGAGGTTCTGCCCTGTGCTGTGTGGGGAGAGGGGCTGGCGCGGGAGACAAGTAACGAGATACAGAACAATTTGTTCTAGAGTCCTGGTTTGTGTCCATCACATCTCGTTATGGGCTTTGGGTGAAATTACTGCCCTGCTGACGTCAATGGCAAAACTCCCACTATTGTTAGCCCGGGCCAGGATTCCCCCACAACCATTTCTGGTGCATGAGAAAAACTTAGTAACTGCACAGGTGGGTCCCCCCTCTGATCTGCAGCAGACAGTTCACTGTCATACCCTGGGTGACATAAGCCTTTGCTAACTGCTGTATGTGTGAGAGGCTGAGGTGTGAGGCTAAACTACATGAAGGTGCATCAAAGGACCCTGGTAAAGCATGTACCCACAAAAAAATGGCACTGTTGCTGCTATTGTGGGGATGGCATGCTCTAGGGCTGGTTAGGGCAGAAAGCTGAACAAAACCCAGTGCAAGCTGAAAGAAAAAAATCACACCAAAGTGGCTTGTTTGAATAAACATTGAATGACCATCAGAATTTCACTAAGCATGTAGGAAAGATTTTGTCTTAAAAACCAAACCAAAACCAACCAAAACCAGTATTCTCTTTGTTTCATACATTTAGAAGAACTAGCATCCAAACACGTCCCCAATAAATGTGCTGCCCCGCTCTCCACTCTGCTGAGCAATGATAACCCTCTAAAGCACATAAGCACCTTCATCGGATTTTGCACACTCCTGTGAACATCAAGGCTACAGGTGCCAAAGTAACAAGCCTTTATGGTCCTACACTGTGCAGTGCTGCACTGCTGTTTTCCCTTGCTCTCATGGAAGGGAGAGGTACCCAGGGGAAAACTGGCTGATTCCTGGCTAGATTAGAAGTTCTGAACCTAAATACCGAACCCTTAATATCTTAGGTCTTTGCTTACTTGAAGAGCACTACCAGAAAAAAAACCAAAACTATTAGACCAAGTTCCTCTTCCTTGTGTAGTAAGCAGCACGGGAATGCCACATGGAAACTGGGGCATGTAGCTGGTGGCAGAGCTAAGAGAGTTTCTACCACCATCTGAGGCAACAGCAGAAGTGCGGCAGCAGAGGTGCACCAGGGTTTACTTGCCTGGGCACAGCACTGTGACAGCGTGGCCAGTCTTCTTTCGACTTTGGCTATATCTCCGCACGCTGCTGGGCACCTGCTGAGCTGGGTGCCTGAAGACAATACTCCAGATGTCTCTGTTCTGTGAGCCGTGGTAGAGCATAGACATCCTCCTTTTGAAAGTTAGACCGACAAACCAAAACTACTCAAGCAACTTTGAAAACAAACCTGTCCTGCTTCAGTTTCCCCGGCTGTAACATTAACAGCATTTGTCTGCTACTATGTGTTTCAAAATCTGAAGGTATTGATCAAAAAAGCAACATGAATGTTAACACCCATTTGCAACACTTAACCAAGCTTATAGTAAGTCACTGTAACAATCTGAATATAATTACAGAAGCAGAAGATGGTGGTTGCAAATAGTGGTGTACATTCATCAACTAAGTATGCAATAAAGCATTTGCACCCAGTCCCAGTGCTCATACTCCATCATTCACTGGAGCTGGATAGAAGCAAACTCTTAATTACAGTGTTAGATTAGAAAGTCTGCAGGTGGCTAACTTGCCAAGAAAGCATTATGCTTTGTGTTACTGAAATTGATACAAGTGACACATGTTACAATAGACTATTGCCACATAGAGAAAAGGCCAATTAACTCACAGCTGTAACTACTATTCCATTCCGGAGTAGGCTGTCTAGCAAGGAAGCAGGAAAATAGGGCTGGATATTTAACCAGTCCCCAGTTGGATGTATCTATAAGGTAAAACTTCCAAAATGTTGTTTGCAGCGTTAAAGCCACGGAGTCCTTGCCACGGCTAATGCAGACCATTGCTCTGCCTTAGCACACAAGGGATTTATGCCCCTGCCTCAGTTTCCCTCCCATGAGATGGCTAATAATAAAGGAAGCTCATTATTGACAGAATAACAGCACATGTATTAAGCTATTCCTGATTTTTGTCCAGGATTTAACACTGACTGTGTGTAAAGGCTGCATCTGAAATCAGTCCTCGAAACAAACCTGTGTGGTTTTGCTGCATGTGATTCCTTACTGCCTGGAATTTTACTTCAGCAGTTATATGCACGCAAAATGACAAGTCAAGCACATAATTTGGGAAGGGCTGTAAAACTCTAATAAAGTTTGATCCATATTTTACATAACTGCAAAGATAACATATATTAAACATATGTCCTGAAGTATGTTCTTCCTACAGAAGATACAGAACAATGATTCAGGTCCGAGTACCGAAAACATTTTACACAATTTAAGCTTGTGTTTACCCTAGGCAGCTCTCAGCGGAGAGCTGAGCAGTGAAAGCCACACAGGATTCTCACTCCACCCCTTTCACACACACATACTCTTTACCATGGAACTGCACAGCAAATCTCACCCCCTGGATTTCCACTTGCAGAGTTATAATCTGAGATCACTTTAGAAAAATATACAGAGGAATTAAACTCTAGACTTAGTGGGCTGCTCTAGGAGTATTTCTTTTCTGACAGCTTCCTGTAAAGTAATTGAAAACCCAGGATAACTGTGTCTTGTTTTGTCACACTAGGATGTGCCAGATGTAAGTATTACTGCACATGGCCCCATCGGCTGGGGATGGTGAATCTTGGGGCACTGCATTCAGTTTGGACTCTGACGGGCAAGTGTACCTGAACTTGTTTGCTAGTAGCAAAGTCTCTACAACCTCTTTGGGATTACAGAGCTCCTGCACTCCAAATTCCCAAATTACTTCAATTGGAAATACGTGGGCCTTGCTACTCTGCTGCCATCAGACGGAATAGAGCAAGGGCAATCGGCAGGGGCTGTGCAGAGCAGGGGGGTCACCCCCTTCCATCAGACAGTTCTCTCACTGCACAAATATCCTACTCTACTGCAGCTCTGTCACTCTGAAAGCCCTGGTCATGTGTTAAAAAGTAGTCAGAACTAATTTAAAAGAACAGGCAACAAGCATGCTTGATAGATAGCACACTGAGGGCAGGAAACAGGGTCTACATCAATTAGACTTCCAGCTTCCAAAAACATTTATTCTTCCCTACTAGATTAAACAATTACATTTTGTAGCACTCCAGGAACAGGGCTTCACTTTTCCAAAGTCATTACCATGTCCATTAGCACTCACATGTGGTATTTCAGTCTTTTCTGTTGATCCTTAATGATCTAGGTCACACAGACTGCTTCCAGGAAACATGTGTTTCTGTCTCTCCAACTGTCCACAAATTAAAATGGGGTCCCAGAACAAAAGAAACCTGATCTATGAGGAAATTCAGATCCGGATTTGGATTCAGGTCCAAACATCACATCTGGTTTAAAATAATAATAATTTTTAAAAAAATTCCAAAAAAATCACGCACACATTACACACACAGAGTTCTGCACTCCCCTGAGATTCCACACCACTGGCTAGAATCTATTTTACCTTTAGCTGATAGTCTTCCTGGATAATGCATTTTCTATTCATTTCTTTCTTTACCCACAATTCTTTCAAAGAAAATGGGATACGCATTACTGAGGGAACCAGGAAAAAGCCACGGGAGCTTTTTATTAAGGATTGCCCCCCTCCATGTGCTGCTGTCCAAGCCTATGCCTTCATAGCTCTTGAAGGGGTTTCTCTCCCCAGAACTGCCAGGCTTTGATCGTTCTTCCTAATCTTCCTTTGTCACGGAAGAGACAAAGGTTGTCCCTTTGAAACCCTGGAGATGACCTGCGGGCCGCTGTGGCTGACGAGCTCCGTGCGGGACGAGCCCAAATCGTGCCGCGAGATGGGGCTCTCGGCGCACGGAGGGGGAAGCCTCGGGGGCTGCAAGAAGCCCTCCCAAGGGACACGCAGCCGCTGGTGACAGGACATAACAGCGCTGAGGGTCACATCCCACCTACACACACACACACACTGCCCCGAGGGCACCTTTAAAACCGCCTGCGGAAGGAAAGAGAAGACATTGCTCTCTGCATGCCGACTGCCTGGTCTCGCTGGCCAAGAAATAAGAATCCAGGGTCAGAGCTGCAGCTGGGAGACCAGCAAATGGCAGTTTTCCTGCTGAAAACCAGGAAGGCAAGATTCACCTAGGAGGAGAGGGAGATGGGAAATGGCTACGGATGCTGAGACCTTCCAGCCGAGCTCCTGGCAGAAGATGGGATGCTGAGCAGGCAGAGGTGCTCGAGGTGTGCGCTTCAGTCGGTGAGCCACCGCTTAAAGAAGAGGACGAACCTTACCTGGGTGCTTTTTGAAAGAAAAGTGTCTCACTTTAGAAACAAAAGCGCACAGTAGCAAACCCTGGAGAGAGAACCCCTGGCTGGGTCAGCCACAGCGGAGAGAGATGGGGCTCAAGATCTGCTGGCCAAAAAAGAATTTTGGGCCTTACCCAGCTGGGGAAAGCAGTTGGATCTAAAAGCTGCTTTTTGCATAGAGGGAGCAGGATATACGACATGCTCTTTCCTATTTTAAAATGTCTTGGAATAGCTGGAAGGATACATAAAGAGGAAAAATAAAATGCTGTTAAGCCCAGAAGGCTAGAGATGAACTGTCTTTGGGTGTCCCTGGGAGCTTGTATACAGGACACTCATCCTGTAAAAAAAGAAATTTGAGTAAAACGCATGGCAAATAGTTCCACAAGAGAGGTAAGACCAGAGGAGATGTCTCCTGACTTTTAAACAGGCCCCTGCAGCAGAGTCAGGGCCGTGAGAAGCCCCTTTGTAAAGCAGTCACTTAAACTCCCTCTGGAGTCTGCCGTGGATAGCACACGTGCCCTGCAACCTGCTTTCTCCTGGGTGCACCGCTGGCTCTTCTCTTGGTGACTGCTCACATTCAAAGTATCTGCAGAGGAAGGAAAAGCTGATCAGAGGATCTGCTATCAGACTGAGCCATGGTGCACCCAGCCCAGCACATGCTCCTTCCCCGCTGGAGCAAGCACGGGTCTTCCAGACAGCACTCGGCTCAAGCATTTGCCCACACAAAACATGGGCTTGTGGTTTACTGACCACATAGACACCCAAACAGCCCAGAGATCCAGGACTGCTCACAGAATGTGGAGTCGCACCTGGATTTAGATCCTGTGCATTGGTGATTCCACGTGAGGGGTCTAGTCTATGTGGTAACAGCTCCCCACGGACAGCAATGCACAGGAGAGGCATTAGAAGGGATCTTCCTACGTGCTATGATTCTGCGCTGCTAAGCAGACTAGAGAAGGTGTCCTTAGTGAGCTCTGAAGTGCCTACAGATGTGTGCATCCACCTTTGAGAGCCAGTGAGGGTGCAGCTTGAGCAAAAGGAGATGGAGACCAGAAAGCCCTACAAGAAACAGGAGCACAAAAGCAGATTCATCAGGGGAGGGACGGTATTTTCTCTCACACCGAGGTTGAGCCAGTAGATGTCTCCCAAGGAGAGAGGGGAGGACTGATTAGGGTGCTCCTTTTCCCTTGGCAGCAGAGCAAGTGCATCTGCTAATGAATAAGACCCTTAGAAAAGGCAAGGAATTTTTTTCCTCCCTACAGACATTCAGAGAAGCATTTTTTGTTTTTTTTGTTTTTTTTTTTTTTCCTTCTCCCCCCTCTTCAGGATTCTTTCATTTGTGATTTCTAATCATCATTCCACTCTTCTTTCCCTCCTTTTCTTCACTCCCCATTTGCGAGCTGCCCCCTGGGCTTGGCATTGCTCCAGACCCAATGAACTCCAGGAAGGTTTTTTTCCCCTCCTTTCCCCACCACCACCACCTTCTCCTCCCTTTTCAAACTGAACTTGTGGACAAAATAAACGCTGGCACTAGGTCATTGTCCTTCCCCTCCCCATCAGAGGATTCTGAGAGAGGATTAAACTAATCTCATACATTGACTCGCTCCCGGGTGCTGGCCTGGACTCCTGCCACGCAACGAGACGGCATAAAGTGCAACGTCCCGGCAACATGTTTCTGCAGTAACTTCCTATGCAAAGGCAGCGAAAGGACCCGATACAGGAGCGGGTGGTTCTATATTGTGCAATGTCAACACAGTCACCACATTTAACACATTGCCTTGGTTTAAAAAGGAAAAAAGAAAAGGAAAAAAAAGAGCCTAGAAGCCTGAAGGGAAAGGACAGTCCACCCAAGCCAATCATTTAAGTGCTTCCGGATTGGCTCATTTGTTAATTAATACTTAAGCAAAGAGTACCAGAAGTTGTGTTGTGATGAGAGGAAGGCTACCAGGAGTGCCTGGGATTTCTTGGACTCTCCTCCCATCTCTGATATACACAGATGATCAGTCCTGCAGTGACCTCCTGGGAGCTGGCAGCGCCTGCCTGCAGAGAGCCTGGCATCAGCCGATTCCGAGGGCTTCACAAAGGAAGACAACCACTACTGCTGCCATTCAGCAGGTGGGGAAACTGAGGTACTGCAAGATACAGTGCCTCCCACAAGCCCACACTAGTGAACAAACGAGTTACTTTGGTGCTTTAGTTACTGAAAATACCAGCTCATTGCTGACAACTCTGAAAAGATACTGCTAAGGCTCATCTGCTTGGGTAGCCCTAATGAAATAAAGCTGCTGAGCTGCGTGTTCAGCTCCATCATCCCTCACTGACTTGCACAAAGCTACCCCTAGCCAAGGATGTCAGAACATTCAGTGGACATCAAGGCCCCAACTCAGCAGAGGGCTGAAATGCACCTTCGAGCACTATGAGACAACATGACTTGATTCTGATGCAGCACATATTTAAGCGTTGGTGATTTTTAATTGGTAAAATTAACCCAACCTCAAGACTTCAGAAGAGACAGGTAAGAATTAAAAACAGAAACACACGGATGATTGAGGATCATAGTTTGCTGTCGACGAGGAGTATATGTAACCTATTTTTGGCATCCAGTGACATTCATTCCAGGCTTGGAACAGCAAGGTATATGGATATACAGGAGCTATCATCAGACAGCTACAGCAGATGTGGTCACAGCATAATCCATAGGGGCACAGACTGGGAGCAAGCTGCAGAGCTCTGGCAGGTAGGCTGTGCTGTGGCTGTGCTGCTGCAAAGCCAGCTAGAGCAAAGCTCATCTATACCGTCAAGTCATCCTGGTGGCTCCAAGTCAGGAACTGTGGCTATTCCTCAATCTGTCACAGATTATCTCTGCATCCTTCAGTGAGACATTTAACCTCTCCATGCTACAGCTTCTCATTTCCAGGTGAAGCTAATACAGCCAAGTACATCTTCATATCCCATTCACCACCACCCTTTGTGAACAAGCTGGCAGAAGGGGAAATGTTGCTGAGAAGAAATAAGTGGAGAAAAATGGAAGAGGCAAGACATGACCAGAGGGTAAAACCCTTCCTGACCCATCTCAGACAGCAAGGGAACAAATTCTCATTCCCACCTCAGACTCTCAGTTGACGACTGAACAGCTCTGAAACGAAACACAGATAGCAAACAATTCCAGTCACAAACACTCAGGCACAAACGTCTAGGTGGTTTGTCAGTGAGCAATTAAATCCTGTGCTGAATAAAAATGTTAAAAATGCATCACATTGTGGCTTTAAATAGCCTCTTGTTGGAGAGATTGGTCTCACTGCCAACTCGCGCTTGGGTAAACTCTGTTTTTGCCACTACTGGGATTCTCTGAACGTCCATCAGCCAGTTGCATCACACGCTGAATAGTTTGACATTACCTCATGCCTTAAGGGAAAGGCAGAAGAAAATGAACTAGCAGCCTGTTTTCTCTGTCTACTTATTTATTTACTTTGGTGAGGGGCTTTTTTATTTGCTTTTGTTTGTGGGGTATTTTTTTGTCCTTTTTGCTCCTGAGCTAAGGGTAACTTGAGTGCACGGTCATAAAAAAAGGTGGCGAGGAAAGTACTTTGGGAAGTGTTGAGTGGAGATGTGGAAGGCAGGGGAAAGAAGGAAAAACGTGAGTCAAAGGATTAAATCCAAATTCCAGTCTGGGACTTTTTAACGAAGACGGAATACTGACTAGTTCAGAAAATTAAGCTTTTTCAAGGGGGTCTGGGGAAGCGATTGGTTTCTATCCAAGCAGAAAATGTCATTCTTCCCCATCGGTACCAGTGAAAATAAGAGAGACAAAACACCCCCAACCCTGCTCTGAGAAATCTGAAAGGATGGGAAAGTAGACAAGGACAAACAAGCAATTAAAAAGAAATTGCTTCTCCCTCCCCCCCCCAACCTTTTCTTTCTTCCCAAATGGAAGTGGAAAAAATTGATTAGGGGGTCAAAAAGAGGAAGGACCGAAGGACTGCATCATGTGCAGTGCCACGTGAAACAGCCACTCTGCTCCACCAGAGTGCGGGCAAAAAAATATGCTGTGGCAATGGGGCTGAAGACCTGCAGGAATGGACAAATACTCATGTCTTAAGACTTGTTTTGGCTGAATCTTCCTCATGCCTCTAAGCCTTACTTTGATAGTTACAGTTTCTCTGCCTAAATCAACCACGTGAAGACAATGAAAACTTAAAATATTTTCATATACGTTGTTACTGTCTCATCAAGCCACCAGACCAGCATTTTATTCTTCCTCCTCTGACTCTTTCTTGTTGTGGTTTTCCAGAGGGCAGCTGCTGTCCCAGCAGAGCTAGCTCGCACTGACCAGTAACTACTCAGACCTTCTGCTGGAAGTCGCTGCCTGAATAGCAGGTCAGCAAAGGGCAACAGGCCCCCTTCCCTGTCACTGCAACAGATAATCAGGTATCTTACTCAAATCTGGTTTAATCAATGGATGGCTGGCAAAGTGGCTAAAAGACCTGCTTAACATTTGTTATCTGCTGCCCTTCTAGGGCACACAGCTGTGGACAGTAGCTTTCTTAACTGTTGCTGTAGGATTCACACAAGGAATTCCCTTGGAGACCAAAGCATAGCAGCCACACAGGAGAGGTGGCATAATTCATGGGACACCAAGTACAAACATTATGTTTTGCACTAGTACAGTACTTTTTAAGGAAGTAAAAACTTTGCATCAAATCTAGATTCATTTGTATGTCAAATGGTCTGCAGCTTCAAAGGATTCATTCAGCTCTAGGTGGAAATATTCCATGTCATACCCAAATCATCTGAGAATTCAGTATTGACTAAAACTAGAATATAAGAAAAATAGGTAAATAGAAAGAAGTTTTACACAAAGCATAATAATGCTTGCTGCATTGTATTAGAGTGAATACCTATGTAGAGCAGGTGCCCCAGCGCCAACAGCGACCACAACACTTTCTAGACAGAGCACACACATGTACGATACTTCTCCCTTAAGTTCTTCCAGTCTGCAACTATTTTCAGCCCAGAAAATTCCCAAATCAGAAGGGCGTTTTCTACGGTTCATAACCCTGGCCGGATTTCTCACTCCCAAACTTCTTCAGTATTCCCTTAAACACATGTAAAATTTAGACATCTACAACATCTTTTGGCAAGGAGACCCTGGGTCTCTAATATGTAAGGTCTTTCAGGTGCTATCTATAATGCCAGGTAGTGATGTATATATAATGTATGTATAATCATTTGATGGTTTGTACAGCCAGCAAAATTCTCAACTCATCTCTGTTGAAAATAGTCCTTAACACTTTGCATGTGGGGAGACGGTTCCAATATCCAGACTGTCTCATACAATGAACTGTGGCAATACATATTAGGCACCTCAGCTAAGCAAAACAGAATACCAGAGCTCAGAGCATATTTTGCTGGAGGAGCTGGAAATCCTCTCAAGACATCCAATAATTCCACTTTACACTAAAATAAATAACTAAGCAGAGCCTGGATGATGATATCCATACAACCAAGACAACTGTGAAACTTTCAGCAAAATACTATGAGAAATCATATCAAACCCACCAGACTTCTTGAGAAGCTTGAAGTCAGCACGTTTGTAAGTGTTTGCTAGAGGTCAGCACATTTCCAAGGAAACTTGAAAGTACCATTGATTTGAAATGCAACCACTCAGAATTTTGATGAAAGTGAGAAATTTAAGACATTTTGTCAAGCTCCACTTCAATACTTCAAACTCATGTGTGAATCCAAAAATGAAGTGACAAAGTCATTGTGAGAAACACATGGGTAACGCAAAGGGAAAAGCCAGATGAATTTCTACAAAGTGTGAAGACTGTTTCCAGCATGTCTCCTGTTTGACACACATAACAAGAAAAGCTTTCTATAGCAATCTAAACTGAGCCAGAAGACCTACAGCTAGCAGCAGGGAGCCAATCTTCTGACCCTCATTTCACCACACACACTCTACACACTCTGGTGCTGGAAGATTTATCCTGGGAAATTCCTCAGACATAAGACATTACTGACACCAAATGTTTAGAGGAGTTCTTGCACAGAGTAAAATGAGAATGTATTTTTATATTAGACAAAGAAAACACTTTAAAAAATCTAACTGCCTGCGTATCAGAGAACGGGCTGAGCTCTCATTACCTCCAATTGGAACTTCTCTTGAGGATGTTTGAGACCATATTATTTTTTTTCGCATTCTTAACTACAACATTTGTTATTGATCTTTGCTGCAGCTAATGCATTTATCACCTGAGATATTCACCCTGTACTTTATTGATTTATATAATTAAGTGATTATATACAAGTATCTTCCTAATCCATTTGCAACTGCTGTGCAGACATTCCTGGGCAGGTTTTGAGGAGAGGTAGGGCAGTCAGTCTGCACTTGGCTTTCATTTTGCCTTCCACTCAGATAGGCCAGTTTCAGTAACCCAGAGGTCCTGGGTAACCCAGAAAAATGATGCCTCACTCTATGTCCCAGGCTTTGACTGGTACTACGGCAACAGCTAAGCCTGGCTGGGACATTTTCATTATACTCTCAGTGCCTGAAAACAAACAAATTTGTACAACGCACACAAACAGCCTTTTCTAATCTCTTTTAATGGCACTCTGAAGACCAGACTGTCAATTGTCCAGTGTGTTCTCAACAATTTGCTAATGATAATTAAAGATGCCCAAAGTTTGCCAACTATTTCAGCACTCTATTTAACCAAGAAGATAAGGGTTCAGGAGGAAAGCAAACAAAATGAACTTGAGCCAAGAAGGAGGTGTTACCTACAGAGGAGTCCATGAGGGCGTAAAGATAGCAAAGGCAGAGTAAAATGTTCTCTAAACTGCACAACCGATACACAGAGAGATGATGCCAAAACCCTGGAACGAGATTACAAAGCAGGAGAGTGAGTGGATTCTTTTTTCCTTTCTCTCCATAGGATTCCATCACAAAGAAGTTGCTTAGACAACGGCAACCCCCTACCATGCAATCTGTGTACGAGGAAAAACAAATCCACACTGTAGTAAAACTGGAAGATCAAAACCTGTTTTTATTCCCTAGCTAAGAGAAATTAAATAATCCTCGAGTGCCCATTTCTGCAGGAAAGGGACATATTTACACCACCAGTGTGAGATATCGGGCATGCAACACCCAGGAAACAGAGAGGAAGAGAAAGGGAAGAGCACGCAACTGGAAGTGGAAGCTGTTCTAAAGTCCTGTGAATTAAGAGTTCTGTTTAAAGTCTTCATTCCAGAGAATCACTGAATTTCACTGATTTTTTTAGAGTTGGAAGGGACCATAGAGAGCATCTAGTCCAACCCCCCTGCTAAAGCAGGATTGCCTAGTGCAAGATCATTCAGTTGACCACTGAAGCTATGATATTACATGGTTATTTTTAGTATGTTCTACTGTGGCAATAGAGAAAAGTTGACAGACACTGACCTATGGTGCATTTCTCCTATGTTGACACATGTAGCAGGTAACCAAGTTCATGCCTGTCCTATTCTGAGACTGAAGTCATTATCTTACAGGAAACTCATCTTTCCTTACTGAAGGTCACCATCCCTTGCAGAAGTTCCTCTGCCGTGATCCAATGTGATCATACACCTGCTCCCAAAAGTCTCATAGAGTTTCATCAAATCCATACTTTCTGCGAGCTCCATACATGCAAAATTGTAGCTGTGACCTATTGGTACCCTTTGGTATTTGGTTCTTTGTATTTCTAGTTTCTTGTTGCGTTATTTTTCAAACCTGTTTATTATCTGAGTGTGTCTGAGTTTGTTTAGAGCAGCATACCAACACCCCTAACAGAAAATGAATAATATGGAGAACCACCTTTGTACCAAAGGTGAGGAAGTCTCTATTGGGAAGAACAGCCTTGCCTCATACTTTAGGGAGCTTTATCTGTCTGTCCATCTTCTAAGCACACCACATTCAACTTCTGCTTATTTCAGTAAGTTCCAATGACTTCAGCACCACCCACTTGGTAGGTTTACATCCCATTTCTGTGAGCAAAATAGTAATTGGTCTTTCAGTAGATTGCCCTCCACATCACTCTTAACTAATAAACAACAAAAAAAACCACACCAAAAAACCCCACCACCAAACAAAAATTAAACATAAAAACCCCCAAACCTCAAACCCACAAAACATTCCTGGCTGCCAGACAGGTGACTGTCTGCAGCTGGCTCTCTGGGGGACCTGGAAGAAGAAGTGGGTGCCTACCCTCAATCCTAGTCAGTAGTGAAGTCAGATCCAAAGTCTATTTGAGTTAGTTGGTGTTTCCCCCTCTTTGATTGGTATGGATGGAGTTATAAACCTATGTGGCATGTCTCCAAATTCTTTTCACACAGACGAAAACACACATCTTTAGAGAAATACTACAAAAGTGTATTCCAGTCTTAGAAGAGAACAGCCACTAAGATCACATACTGACTGCATGTTTGTAACCTCAAGCTGATAAAAATATGTTTACCTAAATCACATTAATTTACAACATAATTACTTCTTTATTCTAAAAGAAAAAGTCTAGTAAACCCAGAATATTTACCAATTTTCTTTAATGCTTCACTTCAGAGCCAATCAGATGACTGGGCATCTGACTTGCATTTAAAAAAAAAAAAGGGCTAACACTAACTGCAATGCTGGCAGAATAAAGTAATGAAATGTGATGTCCATGTAGAAGTGTACACACAAAAACTTGAATTGTATCCCTTAATTCTTAAATCACACTTTTTTCCCCTCTGAACAATTGGGACTATAAAACAATAATCAGAGACCCTTTTTACACATTAATTTTAAACCTGGCCATATTAGTGCTCAACTAGCTTCCAGTACTTGAACTAATTCTACAAAACACATTCCTACTGAATTTCAGATCATGAATATATTTTTCTTAAAAATTCAGATTTTTGTAGAAAACCCTAATCAAATAGCAGAATACAAAGCAACAGTCAAAAGTAAAGTGAAGTCTACTGCCTGTAAATATACGTTTTCAATGCAGTTCCACTTCTAGCGCAATTTAAAAATCTTTTAAATTTGATGTGCAAATTTTCAAACCACCAACACTTGCCTCAACACTTGCCTAAGCTGTTTTGCATTTATAAACTTTATTTCATTAACTAATAACCCAGGAAGTGTTTCATGTAAATATTTACAGGTTTGAAGACTTGCAATATCACTTTCGCAGGGTTTGCTGTTAGCTCTTTGGGACTGAAATGTCCTTTTTTAAATTTTTTTCTTTGATGCTGCTAAACTCATCCAAAGTAGGAGCCAAATCTCTACCAACACACCAAGCATTTCACATGCAGCTCATATTCTTTCTGACCAAGTGGAAGTAACTCCAGAAAGCAGGGGGAACTCAGTCCTCAGCACTCCTTGATCATAATGCATTTGACTTGAACCAAATATCAGGCTCGGCAGTGACAAATCAGGACATAAGGTGGCATTATTTCCCTTCCTTAACTGTCTGTAGGGCTGGAGTCCAGATCTGCATGTCAATAGTGCTACAACTTTGCTACAAACAAGCTGTTTGGTATTCCAGAAACCAAACAAACAAAGAAAAAAAAAAAACACCAAGGAGAAAATCAAGTCTGTACCAAGATGCATTCAGAATGCTACACAAAGCCAAACCCTGACTCCTCCCCAACCTAAAATTTTCCCTGAATGCTGTGTGTATAAAGTGGTCTGACTGAAAGCATTAGGCTTATAGTACATTAACTGTAGAGGACTTCTAAAATAACATTTTGAAAACCTGGACTTCGTTTGTATCCTTGACTCAGTGTTGAGCTGTGATTGCCCATAGCAGGAATTCCTATCAGATTTATAAAGATGCTTGGAAAAAGAAATGAGAAAACAGTTGCAAAGGATACAGAAACTTGGTTTGCATGTTCGTTTACTTTCAGTTTGCACAGAGGATTTAAAACTTTTTTTTTTAAAGAGAGTTTATAGCTGTAATTTCAGTTACAGACTTGAAGCTACAAAACAGGGAAACAACTTTTCCCTCATGCTGCCCAACATTTGTGGGTATTCGGATTGATAACCACCTTTTTTTTTTGTCTTATGTCAGACATATTATGACTTGATTCAGTTCAAACCTAGAAATTAGAGGAATAAGCCTAAAGGGATACAAGGTGGCAAAAGTCAGTTCAAGTGCTGACTGCCAGGTTTGCAAAGAATGCACCACCCCAAGATCTACCAACGAGTTTAAGACACAGGGGAGCGTGACCTGGCAGAAATGGAGAGAGATCAGTCTATTCAGTCTACCAAAAAAGAAGACTGAGATGCGACCAACAGCCACACATGAGCATGTTTCCAGTTGCAGGTATGTACATTTCATTCAACAATTTGAAGCTACTGCTAACAATGGAAAGAAAGTGAAAACGTTAAATAATAAGAGTGGTTAAACACTGGAACTGTCTCTCACACAGTGACACACACCACCCCCAACTCAGTAACTCAAAACCAGGGCAGGTGCCTTTTGGGAGAGGATGTTTTAATCACATACAAAACCTCAGTGTAGAGAGAACTAAGAAAACTGACAGAGCTATATGGTGTTTGAGGCAAGGGGTCCCTTTTGGGTTTCAAGCTCTAGAATCATGTGATTCATTGCAATATCCCCAAATATCCAGATGCATTCATTCATTTCTCCTGATAAAATACTATCATGTTTAATTTTTGTATTATGCCTTTGGCATGGAACACAAATGTAAGGTCCGTGTCTGTATTAACACAGGTCTAAAGAGGAAAAGCTTGCCAGGTGCAACACAATCAGTGCTCTCAAATGCAAACCTTGTGCCACTTGAGCACTGAGCCATGGAGTCCAGAAATAAGCAAAAGTGGGAAGCACCTAGTGAAAAACCACTGAAAATTCAAGACAGCTTTGAAAAGGCTTTGTTTGTGTTTGGTTACCGTGGTGGTGGCAGTTGGGTAAGCTCTAATTGCATGTGATACACTTCACCGGGAAGGGGCTCATCACAGTCCAAGAGACGTCAAGCACAAAGGCAACCTTAAATAAGCACCTATCTCCAGTTCCATTAACCATAAGCTCCTGACAACTTTGGGGTCCCACTCTTCTTTTCCCCCATCTTGATGCAACTCTGAAGAACTTCTTTTATCAGGTCCATTCAGCTAGGACCACCATCTCCATGAAAGCACCCTGTGTGGCAGTGGCTCACTGTCAGACATCGCTGTATTTCATCTCATTCCATCACCAAGAGTCCCCTGACATGGTTATTAATCATGGCCTCACTGACAGGGCGCTGAACTGTCCAGAGATAAAACTTCACATTCCCATCCAGGGCTCCCCAGGTAGGACATGGAATTTGTTTCATCTTTGCATAATCAAGAAATGGAGCACATTAGGGGAGTGAATTAACCCCAACTTCGGGTTCATAAAGGTGTCCCTGCTCTGTTTAATTAAATCTGTCTTAAAACCTCCTAATCCCAAACTAAAGACTTAATAATGTTCAGGAACCTCTTTTTCCTTACAATATATTGCTATAATCTGCTGACGGCTTAATATTGAAATAAACATGCTGCTCCTCTACCTGACCTGGCCAGTACAAAGACCAAAAAACCACATGACTAAGACCAGCTTCTCCTAGAACAGCAAGCGCACAGTACACCGAGGATGTTGTATGGCATTAGTCTAAAAACCTTTTAATTTAATACCACAAAGTAAGTATCAAAGACTGTCTACAACACAAAAAAGGAAAAGAGAAAAAAAAAAAATTAAAAAAATCAGGAATGGAAATAAAATCAAGGTATGAATATTTGATTCTTTCTCTGAAGATGCAGAAACCTGTCCTTATAGAATGAGGATGGCAAATCCTTAACCAATAGATTGTGTGAATAACACATTCCTTTGAGAGTCTTGAGGCACCAAATACCACCCCAGGTCTGTGTTTCAGAGCGGCCAGAGAGAAGGCCTGCTCAGGCTCTTCCAGTTTGGTGGGAAATCTGATTTCATAACTACTCCTTAAAAAAGCACAAAACATTTGTTTCAGATTATGATCATCAAAATTCAGACCTAGATGAGAGCATCCTTCTCCGCATTAACATCCAGGTGGCTGGATTCAGGATTTTCAGTACCAAAACTCAAGTATTTTTAAACATCAATCTCAGCAGCCATTTAGTCCCAAGAGGTACCAAACCGTCAGCAGAGCTTCAGAAGACAGCTTGTAGAAAGCAGAGTGACTCTACATGAGATCTTTAAGGAGGCAACCAAGAGAAAAGCAGTGTGATCCAGCATCAGAGAAGAAAGAAGGAATAAGGTGGAGATGTAAGAACAGAAGCAGCAAGACAGGCGGTTAGGACTGCCAGCCCATACTCAAAGTGATTCATGGGAGGTAGACCAATTCCTATTGCTCTCTGTCCCATATCCATGGTTACACCTAGGTCCAAATGAGGATGGCTACACCTTTCAGTGCTTCTCACCTCCTAAAATCTCCTGCCATGCCTCAGAGAGAGAAGTCAGGGAGAAACATAGAAAACTCAGACACAGCAAACGCTGCATCCAAAGAGAACATACAGCAGATGGAAACGCTTTCTACTCTTTCTTTCCCTAAGAGGATTATTTCAGCAGGGCCTGGCTGGCGTCTGCACCAGAGCTAAGCACCAGTGACCACGCCAGCCAGCCTTACCCTTCTGTCAAAGGGTTTCATTAAGACTTTGGTTCCCTGTTGCTCTCATGGCGGCTTGCACGTGCTCAGTAAATATCCTGCATCCCCTCCCAAGGTATTTGCTGATACAGAAATCTCTTCCTCCCCTCCTTTTCCCCCCACCCCCTCAAGGACCTGGGGCCACAGTACAAGTCACCATCCCGCTGAGAAATTTTCATTACACAAGGATGGGACAGAGGACTCAAGCTGAACGCATATTATCAGAGAGGCAAAGACCTTACAACTGTATGTGTCCACTTCTCTGACCATGCCATCAGTCAGCTAAGAGTGCATGCAGAATCATAGAATGGTTTGGGTTGGAAGGGATCTTAAAGATCATTGAGTTCCAACTCCCCTGCCATGGACAGGGACACCTCCCACTAGAGCAGGTTGCTCAAAGCCCCATCCAGCCTGGCCTTGAACACCTCCATGGATGGGGCATCCACCACTTCTCTGGGCAACCTGTGCCAGCGTCTCACCACCCTCACTGTAAAGAATTTCTTTCTGGTATCTAATCTAAATCTCCCCTCTTCCAATAAACCGTTGCCCCTTGTCCTGTCACTGCTCTTCCTGGCAAAGAGTCCCTCTCCTGCTCTCCTGTAGGCTCCCTTCAGACATTGAAAGGCCACTATAAGGTCTCCCCAGAGCCTTCTCTTCTCCAGGCTGAACAAACCCACCTCTCTCAGCCTGTCCTCATAGGAGAGGTGCTCCATCCCTCTGATCATCTTTGTGGCCCTCCGCTGGACCCATTCCACAGGTCCATGTCCTTCCTGCGTTGAGGACTCCAAAGCTGGACACAGTACTCCAGGTGGGGTCTCAAACATCTCTTCCACCCAGCTGCGGAGTCAGGAGAAAGGTCTCCCGCTTGCAGTGTTTTCCCTGGTGCTGGTGCTGCCGGCAGCATTTTTCATTTATAGGGAAGCACGGTGGCTTCTGTCACATCTCCTGCGCTTCCCTGGCGGGCTGGAGGGGGATGCTCCAGGCCACCTGCATGGGGTGAGTCTTCTGCACCGAGCCAGGCAACACCGGACCCCCGGCGCTTGTGTTCCTGTCGCAGAGCAGCTACGGTGTGGAAGCGGAGACAGCCCTTCCTCTTGTGATCCAGAAATGGGTCGTTCCTCCTGCTCCAGACGAAACTCGTGCCTGTTCTGAACTCCTTTTTTTCAATCTTTGTTTCTGATGTTTCTAGAGTCCAATGCTTCTACTGCTGGAATCAGTGGTAAAACGGACGTGTAATTTAGCAGAGTTAGCTTTGGTAAGAGCAGGAAGGGGAATCTTCGTCTATATTAGAGGTTATATTTTTATCCAACAATTAAATAAATAATAAATAAATAAAATAAATAAATAAATAGTATTTGATAATAATGATTTCCTAATTTTTTCCTTCAAAACTTGATACAATAACTCAATAATTTGTAAGTATATTTATTTTAGTGCTCTA
The DNA here is from genome assembly GCA_025774025.1 of Xenus cinereus. Taxonomy (NCBI): domain Eukaryota; kingdom Metazoa; phylum Chordata; class Aves; order Charadriiformes; family Scolopacidae; genus Xenus; species Xenus cinereus. The sequence continues at coordinate 13,412,719 of JAOXJK010000051.1, read as the reverse complement.
TTCTAAACCCATTTTTTAGCTTACCCAAAATGAAAAATGTACCAATAAAAGAACAAACAAAGGCTAAAATGCGAGTAATGAATATGTAGGAAGATATGTCAGAATAAGCCTTCATACCTGGGATCTGTGTCTGAAGTATCTGGATATGAGTAGCTGCCAGGTTTAATATTTAACATAGTGAGTAATACTTAATACATTGACTAACCACAGAGGACTTCAGCCTATATTCTAAACTATGATAGTTGAGTTTACCTTATTACACATTGAACTTCCATAAGATTTTTTTCTCTGAATAATTTCTTAATGGGAAAAGGTCTGCAACCTTTTATTTTGAGAAGTAGGGAGAAATTTAGAGACTTGCTAGATTTCAGGTATCTTTAAGAAGCACATACAGAAGTAATATGGATTCATGAAGAGCAATCCTGTTTCCAGAAAAAATAATTAACCAGTTATAAAAAAGTACATGATTCATTTGTAACATTCTTCTTCATTAAACTTCTTTAGACAGTATAAAAGTGTAATGACTTCCACTTTACAGAGGCTGAGGCTGAAGTACAGGTCGGCTAGACAACCAGTGAGACATAAATACTAAAGAATGGGAATGTAAAGGATTTTCAGAAAGGTCAGTGGTTTCGGGGTCTACCTTCAACGGTGTTTGGAAGCTTGCACACTTCCAAAACTCCTGTGAGCTTCCCATCTTTGGACACCTAAATAACTTTAGCGTCTACCTTAAAGTGCCTTGCCTGCTACTTCCTCAGAGCCCAGAGTGTCCTAAAGGAGGAAGTTTTCCAAAGCTACTTTTAAACTCTATCCTGAATATATGCTAGATTTAGGCTAATCCTCCTGCATTGGTGTTTGGATCCTCCTCTTTTGTATGTGTGGATAGTCTCATCGCAGTAAATACAGTGTTAATGGAGCAACCAGGCTCCTCCCTTGGCTTCCTCCATCTGCCCGGGAACCTCTCTGTGGTGGCTTGTTTTGGGGAAGGGTCTGCCTTCCTGGGCTTGCTTGGTCACTGGCACTGCTGCGTTTTGCTTCCATGTCTTCTCATGCTCCACTGTTGTAAGGCGCTCCACTGCTGCTTTCTGTATACTTTTGGGGAATTTCTCACTCTCAGTAATACCTTTGCCTGCACGTAGATCAGTATTTTCCACATATATACAATGTGATCCCCCTCCATGGAAATGGTCATATTGCAATCCAGGCTGGCAGTGGCAGCCTAAAATGAATGATACCAACTTACCAAGAAAGTCTGCAGCCAGCAAAGCCCTGCCCATGTGGAAGGGCAGGGCCAGAATGTCACACCTCTTCACCGGTGTGTCTCCTCTCTGAGGATCTATTTTACTGGGAGAAGCATACTTTCATGAAGTGCATACTTTCATGAAGCTCATGCTTCGTAACAAAACCCCAGACAACTCGGTGGGACCTAGAGCATTCAAAGAAACCGAAGCTGAGCACTGTCCTCGAGTAAAATGGTTCACCTATTCTAACCGTATGTCAAATTTAGCAATTTGTCTAATGCTCTTCAGATGTTTTATTATCTTTTATCTTATTATCTAGCAAATAAACAATTGCCAGTGGTTAAATAATATCAATAACAATAACAAAATAAAATATAGTAATAATAATAATAATAACTTAATACGTTTGCAACAAAGGCCAGGAGAATATGTTATTTTATGGTATTCAGTTATGTAAATAATAGTATGGTCGGATAATTAAATAAAATAAACCAAGGAAGGTGCACTATAGTTACATTCTGGGAGTCACCAATAGTGACAGTCAGGAAAGAAGGAACATGCTCTGACTTGTTACCAATTCCAGCAAGGGACGCCCATCTTCCACCCTACAGTGAATAATTCGAGTTTACTTATACGGTGCAACTCCAGCAGGTGGAAGGGGGGTGCCACACGGCGGGCCCGGCGGTGCCATTCCTGGGGCATTCCTACCAAGGGAATATGGCCCTGCACCTCACTGACTCATGAAGATGTGCCTCTGGAGAAGTCGGAGGCGCTGGTGCTTGCTCACTCCGTGCAGGCTGAGCTGCTTTCTCCTTATTGCCCCTCTGCTTCTTGCACAACTCAGATGTCCCGCTCACAGCTGAAGAAACATTTTGAAAATGCAAAGTGACGTCAATACACTTGAGAAGAAACCAAACAAAAGCCCTGTCTATGCTGAGCCGCCATTCTTCTGCACCGTGAGGTGGTGAGCCACAGCATGGGAGAGAGGAGTGATCAAAGTATCTGAAGTGTTAAAGAAGAGCCCTTAGTGGGCTGTCCATGCTGGACAACTGTGTCTATGTCCTGAGTTAGTCCTCTGGTATTGCTGAAGAGCAAATAACTGCAAAGTAATGATTAAAAATACAGTTGTCTTTGATTATGCTGTGCTGGATGACATCAGATTTTATATTTCTTGCTCTTTATGGAGAGTTCTATCAGCCACATTACTTTTTTCCAGCCATGATCAGTGCTACAGGAACATTTTTAGTTTGAACATCGCTGCAATGTTCTTTTCCTTTTAATCCTGCAAATGCGCCTCTCTCTCATTTTGTACTGTTGCATTACGTGTGAAGTAGATTTGTGCTTCCTTTTGGGGACAAAACCTGGTTCCGATGTTGATTGCAAAGAGTCAAGCCACGTGCTGGGCATTGCAGGCACTGGAAGTAGAAGGAACAGTGGCCTGTCCGTCCTCCATGCCCATTCTGCTCTGGGACAGCTTCTGTCACACCTTACTTATCTGTGGGTGGGTGATGCAGGTTGTGCAGCAGTTGGGGGTGCACAAACCCAACGCGGACGCTGCGTGAGCAGATCGGGTTCAGGAGCAGCATGGCCACATTCCTGCAGTGATGACTGTGAGGATTCCCAGTCCTCCCTGGTTGGCAGGTGAGACATCCCTGCTCTCTGTGGCAGCAGTCCTTCATTCGTTAAGCCCCTGTTGTAATCTTCATCCTGCAATTTATATATGGATTCCACTAGAAATGTTTTAATTTTTTCCAGGTTATTTCTTTGATTGCTGTGGATGTGACTGTACTACGTTTAAGATGGAATAGCTCTTATGATTGTGCCTTGCTCCAGGAGGAAGATGTCTGTTTCATAGAATCATAGAATCATTGAATCATGTAGGTTGGAAGGGACCTTTAAGATCATTGAGTCCAACTGTTGACCTAACACTGCCAAAACCACCACTAAACCATGTCCCTCAGCACCACCTCTAAATACCTCCAGGGACAGTTATTCAGCCACTTCGCTGGGCAGCCTGTTCCAATGCTTGACAACCTTTTCTGTGAAGAAATTTTCCCTACTATCCATCCTAAACCTCCTGTGACACAACTTGAGGCCATTTCCTTTCATCTTATTACTCGGGAGAAGAGAACAACCCCCACCTTGCTACAACCTCCTTTTTCCACCAGTAGTCTGCTACCTTTCCCTACTGCCCTTGCAAAGCCTGGGTCAGAGAGACTCCATCCACACCCGAGGCCAGAGGGACTCCATCCACACCCGAGGCAGTGCGGTGGTACCCACTCCCCGGACTCAGAACCCATCCTCCCGGCGGCTCCCTTCTCCCCACCGTTGCCAGAAACCCGCACCGCAGCCCTGCTGCCGCCTGCTTTCAGGTTCTGGGGAGGCTGAGGATGATTTACTCGCCTTGATTTGCAATTCCCACCTCCAACCGGGCATGTTTGCGTCCCAGGGAGCCGCCCGGAGCATCTCGGGCAGCGGGCGGGCAGGTCCCGTACCGGCTGCGGCCAGCAAGGGGAGCTCCTGGTTTGGGTAGGAACCGAGAGACGGGCCGGGTCCGGCACCGGCACGGGCAGGAGAGGACGCTGGAAAATTGACATTTGATCGATTTGTTGAAGGGAGCCCAGAGGAGGTCCACGAAGATGATCAGAGAGCTGGAGCAGCTCGCCTATGAGGACAGGCTGAGAGAGCTGGGGTTGTTCAGCCTGGGGAAGAGGAGGCTCCGGGGAGACCTTTCAGTATTGAGGGGGGGCTACAGGAAAGATGGGGAAGGATTCTTCACCAGGGAGTGGAGTGATAGGACGAGGGGTAACAGTTTTAAACTGAAAGAGCAGAGATTTAGATTAGATATCAGGAAGAAATTTTTCACTGTGAGGGTGGTGAGACACTGGCACAGGTTGTCCATAAGAAGCTGTGGGTGCCCCATCCCTGGAAGTGTTCAAGACCAGATTGGATGGGGCTTTGAGCAACCTGGTCTGGTGGGAGGTGTCCCTGTCCATGGAACTGGATAATCTTTAAAGTCCCTTCCAACTGAAACCATTCTATGATTCTAAATCCTGCTGTGGCCTGTAAAAGGAAGGGAAAAGACCCTACAAGTGCAGCAGGCTCTGGGGTGGCACTTGGGGTGCTTCTGAGTTCCTAAAATGCCTGTACCCAGCGTCTGCCTGCCTCCACCAGGAGAAATTGTGGGACATTTTACAAAGTGGGGGTCTGCCTTGCTATAGTAGCCCCTCTTCACTCTGCTTCACTGCTCTTAATTGCTTTTTCCTGGTCATGAGAAACTTACAGAAGTTTCTCCAAGCTCTGTTTGTTTCAGAAGCTTTCCCGTGACCTTGGTTTATCACAGCTGTTAAAGCTCTGTGAAACCTGACATCACAGTTTCACCTGTGATGAAACCTTGAGCAGCCTGTCTGGTTTCGGTACAGCCTGGGAACCAGGGTGTTCATTTTATGAAAAGCTCAAATACTTTTCTCTGGCATTGAAAACATTTTGGTTTACGGTATTGCAATCAAAGTTACAAATCATAGAAATGCAATAACAGGTACAAGATCGTAGTAATCAACACCACCTATGGTAAACATCTTTCCTGCTTATATGACAAAATTAGTCTCCTTGTTTCCAGCAGAGGTACCGGTGTGAGTGTGATGAGCCAGAGCTCACCTACCACTCGAACGAGGTTTGCAAATCTTCCTCTGAAACTGGATTGAATTTAGAACAGGCCAGAGGGAAATTTTGAATAAATGTGGGTTGAATAAAATATCCACGTGCTTGGGAAGTATATGAAAACAAGTATTCTAGAGTAGGCCAAGAGATGAAAAAAAAAGAGGTTTGGGGACATAATTCGTTCAAACCTGAAAGCCAGTGGAGAACTTAATAGTTTATGAACCATTTTCATCAAGAACTGATTAAATGAGCAAATGGGCAGCAGTGAACAAACAAACTGCAATAGAAAAACGAGCAAATGCATACCACAAATTAAACCCAGCTTTGCAAAGCTCTAGGTACACCTTTTTTCTCTAGCTCTGCTTCTCAGTTCAAGTCTGCCTGAATACCCCACAGAAACATGTTAATTTTCATCTTGGGACTAATAATTCTCCCTTATGTAGCACAGGAAAAGTAATGAGGATTTAAGAAGGACTGCAAAACCAATGGAAGACACAAATGTTTTAAAATCAAATATTTTGGAATTTTCCTGGTTTGTAAGCCTATCCCACTGAAGGTTATCTGGGTGTTCCGCTTGTACCCAGGACTCCACTGGCTCCCTGCTCCCTCCTTGCCAGCTATGGAAGGACATACATCTTTTTCCATAGATGAGCTGGAAAGATGTCTCAAAAGCCCTTGTTTAGAGAGCTGGCTTTTGTGCTTTTTCAAAGGAAATCTCACTTTAAAAAGCAAAGTATTAAGTCTCTGGCCATTTTACGCATGAAAGCAGCCTTAAGACCAGAAACCAGATGATAAGATGAAATGGCATGTGTAACTTGACTCAACTTCTCCAACTGGAAGTGGGGATAAGGGAAAGCATAATCATTTTCCAAACGCTCCACCCAAAACTGTAATCTGACCTGTGGCTCTGGAGTGATAATAGTGAACAGGAGCTGATTGCAAATGGTAGGGGGAATCGAAAACACTGTTTTGCGGTCCCTCTAGATATTCCCTTTTTAAAGGCAGTCTTCTTGTCAGTGTCTCATTGCAGAATAGCTGCTGACAGACCATGCTGCCGAAAGACTGCACCCCAAAAAGGATTCCTTGGGGTAGCTGACAGATGTAATAAAAACCCTTTTTTCCCCATTTCCTCCTCTTGTACAGAAAGGAAGAGAAAAAGATAAGCTCCTACTTTTCCAGCTGGAAGTTTTGAAGCCCTTCTCTGGCCCTTTTCCCACCAGGGAACCACCCACACGGGACTCTGGCTCCCTTGCTGCAGGCTGGGGGTCCCACAGCTCCCCCACCCACCAGGGGAGGTACCCCCCTTTGCGGGGGGCAGGCACCAGACCAGACGCTGCTCACTTGAGCATTGCTGACAGGCAGACTCGTTCCCCTCTTCATTAGCAACCCGACAGCAAAAAAAAAAAAAAAAAAAAAAAAAAATTAATTGCTCCACCAGGAATTTCTGGGGCTCATCAGCAGCTGTTATTAACCCTCTAGCAGTCATTACGCAGCTGCGCTTGGTCGTGAGTCCCTGTGGCATGAGCAGAGGGAAGGGACATATTCCCTCTGTATTTATGCTTCCAGACAGTGTGACTGTCCCTAGGGAGCTATAAGGAAAGAGTAAAATTTTAGGCAGATGCAGGAGGCTAAGCAGAAAAGCAGCCCTGTGTCAGGAAGCCACTAATACCTTTTGCAGGGCTGTTGGGAGCAGCACGTACCCTCCCGCTCTGAAACGCCAAGCACAGGACTTTTTTTTTTTTGATGGGAAACTTAAAGTACTGTGGTACACTTAATAAGTTAACATTTTTTTTTTTCTGCAGGCAAAATGAGAGAAATCTGATATAGGCTGAAAAATGTTCATTGTGTAATTTATTTTAATGACTTTTTAGGCCTGTAGAAACAAATGTATTAGAAATTTCAAGGTGTCTCTGAATGGCTTGATGAAAATTGTTTCTTCATCATATATAGTTAAATACAAGAAAATACTGGCAAAAATCTTTAAGAATTATATGTTTCTGGCCCCAAAATATTGCCATTTTTCCCCAGTATGGATTAATTGCAAAGATTTTTCCCAAAATCCCATTGGAATCTGAAACTTGCAAGAAGTTCAGCCTCTGCAAGTTAAGTAACCTAAAACTTTAATTCATAAAACCACAGACTGTGAAAATAGGCTTGAACTATTCAGTTTGATCTCTCCTTTGTAGCCGGCTATAATTTTCTTTGGCCTTTGTCCAGAGCTAAAGCAATGTTTAAATAAATCTTTTTCTGCAAGAGCAAATGCAGTAACTGTGGCTAAACTTCAAAGAACTGCCAGCAGGTGATAAATGGTCAACAGATGGGCTCAAATTTGGACCATCTCAGAGAAAATCAGGCACATCTAGTGGACAAATGCTTCCCCTCTGTTTTTGCATGTGACTATACACCCCATATTTTCTGCTGTGCACAGTTAGTCCTTGGGTTGGTATCAGCTTTACTGCACAGTGAATCATATGAGCTCCAGACCCCATGCTCTTCTAACTTTATCTAATAACTTTGAGTGTTGTGGGTCCATGTCACTCTTCTAATTATTCCTACAAAGATTATACTGTTATCTGTGTTTCTAATTAATCCAAAGACTTTATATATAGAGAGAGAGAATAATTTTAGAGGCTATCTTCTTTCCGCTGTTTTTCTCATGATAGATAGAAAGATTAGGAATCATATCCGTTGGGGATGGCAGTGTAATGGGCCTTGCGGAGCGGCACCTCTTGCGATAAAGGGATTGCATTGCAATTATGTTAGCAGGAATTTTAGGATCATGTACGGTGCATGCCTATCCATAAAAAGTACAACTCTCTGCTTGTAGTTGGCTGAATTACTCATCTAGCTTGTTTTAATACACAGAGGATGAGTGCTGGAGCAACTGTTATTATAAGAAGTTCAAAACCAGAAAGTACTTGGGCAAAAGAGACGTTTCCACCCTGTTACCAGCTCACTACCAGAAACAGTGAGACCAAGTATTAAGGGTGTATGCAGATAAAGATTTTTATAATACACTTATCAACAATTCAGGGACTTGCAGAAATACAAAAATGGGGATGCTGGTATCTCTAAGCTTCTTGAACTGGAGATAGCTAACATTAATCACAAAAGGAGTGTATATAAGGACACCAGAATGAAAGACATTCTGTGACATAAATGCCACATCCCAGGCAGGTTTCAAATGGCTGCCAAGCTGCCCATGTAGCACGTTTACTAGGTGAGCAGGAGAAATTCAAGGACAAAAAGGAGATGACCAGCCTTCCAGTTGTTGCAGAGAATTAGGTTGCAACATCTTCCTTGGCCAGTGAAGTTACTGCTGCCACTACGTAGGGGTGGACCTGCTCTACTGAACAAACTCTAAGAGAAACCGTTTTCAGAATAAGACGCAGTGATGCAGCAGCAAAGTGATTATGACTGAAAAGCTTTAAACACCAAACAGTTTGCAAATGCACTTTGGAAACAGGTCTCCATTTAATTGTGCTCCAGGGAAAGGAGAAAAAAAAAACAAAGAAAGGAAAAGTTACAAAGCCAGTTATGTGGCAGGACATTAATGTGTGCAAATTTATCTTAGAAGACTGGAGGTTGAAACGCGTTTCCAGCGCAATATTCTCTGGTCAGTCTTGCACATGTTTGGCTCTTACGTGGAATCTCCTTGTCGCCTTCCATCTCCACGGGCAGGCTGGAAAGGCAGAGATCGCAGTGTAGAAGAGTCAGGGAGGGGGTAACCCCCGTGTGCCTGGACCCTTCCAGAGCCGTCCCCTGAGACCGTACTCAGATTTGGCAGCCCTACATCTGCCTGCTCGAGTTGTGATAATGTTGAATGAATCTTTAGTTCTCCATAAGCTCCAAGTTCTCCATTATAAGAAGCTGGCTGTTAAATTAAGTGTCTATGCAGCTCATCCAGTGAGCGCTGTTCACAGACTCCCTGAATACCACATCTTGAATAGTCATGCCCTAACGTATAGTCTTTCTTCCTTGAAGTATTTTGGGATTCTTCGGAGGTGTCTTTCCCAGATAATTCTTTCTCCTAGGTAAAATCATTTGAATTCCAAAATCAATTTGACACTACAAGCTTGTTTCAAGAACTTGTGCTGAGAAGGGACTGAAACTGAAGAGCATTTTGGATTGTACAGTTGGTTTCTGTTTGCTCATTACTTGAAAGTTATTTTCAGTGAAATAATATTATGTTTGTATCTGGCACTTGGAAAGAAAAACTAAAAAACAAGTAAGGCATTGCTGTGTTTGCTAGAGATTGTGAATATCAATATTGCTTTCAGCAGTTTTCACTGATCTATGCAAATAGCCGTGTGGTTGATTAGCTAGTCTGAGCTTACATTCAGAATACTGATCCATTAGCTATACACATAATTTGGAGATGCTGTGCTCTGAAAATTAATGTTATTCAGCAATTTTAGTGAGCAGATTAAAATGTTAAAACGCCTATCCTTGCCGCAGCCCTGCATTCTCACAGCTGGCAACATCTGCACAGCTCGGTGCTTTCAGTGTTAAATAAGGTAAATACAGATTGCTTGTCTCTAACGTTGGTGACCGTTATCAGTGGCTTTCCCTTGCCATTGTCCAGCACGAAGAAGTTAATCTTCCTTCATACGGCTCACTAAAATCCTGAAATCACTTCAGCTTCTGTGGATTGATACGCAGCTCTTTCAGAACCTACGGAAAGGATTTCTTTCTTCTCAGGTCCACATCCTTTATCTGGAAATGCAGCTGAAGACCTAACCATGTTTCTGGACACCATACGCTTGCTAATATTAAATGTTTATAACTCTGTGAGCCCTCAAAACAACCTAGCAGTGATGCAGCACTAAACCTTCCTGGAGCTATGTCCAGACACCATCCAGATGTCAAGGTTTGCCTTCTTAGGAGAAGCCTCCCCTCAGGCGATAGCACCCAACTGACTGTAGGGAAGCCTGTTCTCCTGAGAAGCTTTGCCAGCTGCATCCCTTCAAATGCTCCCAGCCCAATGGCTTGAGCTCTGCCACTGATTTTTCAGGGTAAGGCAAAGCTTGGAAAGCATGAGATAGGGACATAGGATGGAAGGTGGAAAATTGGGCAAGTGGGGTTGCTATGACAAAATTCCCTTCAGAAGTTCTTTAGAGCCTGTCGCTGTCAAAAGTCAGTCCTTGGGTTGAAGAAAAGCTTTGGAGCCACAGGTAGACACTGGAAACTTGTGCAATGGAGGAAAATCGCTTTGCTTTTTGCCATTGATAATTTGCCATTAATAAATTGCTGGCTGTGGGGATGACTTTAGTCCTAACAGATCCGAACCAGTAACAATAGTAAAATACAGACTGTTTAAACTGCAGAGATTTTTAAAACAAATCTGTCATCAGACCTCCAAATGGTCTGTTGTTGTTCTGCAACTTTCAGAGGGCTGGCAACCCATGTGCATTTGGGTTATCTGGAGGAGTTCAAACACCAGATTGTAGAGCCAGAAACATGTCACAGTTTTAAAAAAATGTACACAAAGAATCAAACTATGATTCTGGAGGCAAAACACCAAATTTTTGAGCATCTATGGATGATGGTCATGTCTCTCAGCTGTTAGAATAGTCTAGGGCTAGGACAGGCTGCTCAGGGAGGTTGTGCAGCCTCCGTTGCTGGGCGTTTCCAAGACCCAGCTCAACAAAGTTGTGGACAATCTCACAGCTGAATCTCACAGCTGACCCTGCTTTGGGCTGGAGATTTGATGAGAGACCTCCCAGGTTTTTTCCAACCTGAATTATTTCGTGATTCTGCGATTTTCATTGTAGATCCAAAATTGCCATTCAGATACACTTTACTGTATGTTGGTAGTAAACTCATGACTAGAAATTGTTAGCTGGACTAGCATTATGATACCCTGAGATGGAAAAGAGTATGCAAATTTCCACAAAACTAAGGTTAATTACAATTAATGGCCAATAGAGAGATCACAGTAAAATGATGGGACACTTGTCCTCTGTCTAGCAACAGCAACCTTATCTTACAAAAATATATGACCACTTTCTGAAGTCCCTCACTTACACATAAGCTTAATTTTTTCCAAGAGAGATTTTCTTTGCTTAAGATCAGTAATGACTTTCTTGACAATTGAATATTGTTCCAAGTGTGTAAACGCAATCCAGTAAAACTAATAACCACTCTTTATTTTATTACAGACATGCAAACCAATCAGAGTAGCTTAAAAGGCTGTTCTTATACTGCTGCACACAACTGAGACTCATTAGAGAGAAGTGTGATTGTAAACTACAACTGAAGTAGAGCTAAATTTAGAAATTCTGCTGGTGGTGCATCATTTTAAATAGTAAATCCCTAAGGTGTAGGAAAAATTTAGAAATCAGTGTTTTGTGCAGCAAAAGCAATACTAAGATCTTGTGAAGAGCAAAATACTCATTGGGAAGAGAGAAAAAAGAGAAAAACATAAAGGAAAATTTCCCAGATTCCTAAGGTTTGGAAAAGGGAGCAGTACCAAATTACCAAGCTGGCCAGCAAAACAGGGGTGTTTTGTCACAGACATTGGGTGAGGTTTTCTTTTCTTGGAAATCAGAAAATTACAGGAATTTAATCACATTCTGAAGTTTTATTTTTATCTGGTTCCAAGAATGTTTTTGTCCCAGCCTACTAGTAATGCTTGACAGTCACTCATCTGTGAGAGCCTCCAGCGGAGTTTTTCCAGCTCATGTTTATTTAGTACTTCAGAAAAGCCAGTGGCTGAAAGAACAGGACCCACAGGCAGGGAGAAAATCTGTTTTTCCTTTTGTAAACCATTATATTGCAACGGAGTTTCCATGCAGATTCTACATGAAATTATTTTCTTTGTCTGCTAGACTGATCTTTGATGGTTTGGAAGAAAGGACTATTTAAAATAAAAATTATTTAAAATAAATTTAATCTTTATTTGCAGTCTTCCTGGCTGTTTTCCAATACGGTAAGAAAAGAATTCTTTATGGGCCAACATTCAGAATTTTTTATTTAAAAATTCATAACATGGGTAAAAAAAAAGCTCCTTACAGTTCTTTCAAATGGAAAGGGGTCCAATTTAAAACATAGAGGGAGCTTCAGTTTAGCTGAGACAGCCATGATGGGTACTATACAGAAAAGTTTTGACACAAGAAAATAAGAACTGATGAAAAATCCAGACTTATAAATAAAAGTTAAATGAAGTAATATTAAAAATATAAAACAACTGGGAGATGTGAGATACAATATTTTAAATCTAAACTGGTGATTCGTTTGAAGGCACATCATCGTATGGAAGATTTTTGACAAATAACTTCGCTCCGGAAGCTTGAATCTCTTATCTCTCCAGCTCCCGCAGCTCTCCTGTGATTTATGCAAAGCAACAGTAATCATCATCAGAGTCAGGCAAAAAAGAGAGCTAGAGAATGTTTCCCCCTATCAATTTGCATATTCTGAATAAATTTGTACTACATACGCCTGTCAAATTTACAAGCACGTATAAAATCTTCGTATGGTTTCCATACACAGATTGAACAGTGACAAAGTGTGGAAGAGATTCAATGAAGCCGGTGTGAAACAGTACAAAGATTTTTAATAAAAAGATTTTTAGCCTAATTAGACAATGTTTTGTTTTCAACATCCATTTAAAGTGACTGAAGCACTAGACAAAAAATACTGTAGATGAGAAGCTGAGTGCGCAGAGCGGGTCGGGCTGTACACACAGCAGTGCTACAGCCCGTGCTCTGCACAACAAAAGCGGTCCGTGTATCACTCGTTTCTGCCATATTCCTTCATAATTCAGCCTTTTAAGATCTTATTTAAGGTCTCAGAAATTAATCTCCTGGTCTCCTGAGACCTTATTTAAGGTCTCAGAAATCTACCTGTTTGACGGCATGTAGAATGGTAACTTTCTATAGATATTTCTAAGACCAAATAAGGCATGCCAAATATCATGGTTTAATATTTTGTCTCAAATCCTGATGAGCAACATCAGCATGCAGAATGGGGTTTTGAAGTGAAAATCTGTAGATGAAAAGTAAGCAAGAGTAGGGGTTTTAAGACTAGCACAAGAAGAAGAGCAAGGGAGCAGATGATCAACGTGCGTCCACATCCAAGTAACGTGGACGTGCTGCACGCTGGGAGAAGTGGTAGAAAGTACAAGCACGTAATCAGAGGTGGGGACAGCACTAAGGCTGCATAAGCACAGCCTTGACTTAACAGCACTCCATGTGCCCGGTAGGTAATTTTCTGTTTTGTTGTTTTCATTAGGAGGCAGGGCTTTTTCACTATGCTCAGTTGTGATACGCCTCATTGTATGACGTCATCTGGCTTTTAACAGAGCCTTGATGACCTCAGGCTCTTGCGCTGAAAAAAATAATGAATGTTTCCACACAGCCATCACTAGAGGTGTGTCTGAGAGAACTTTAAACCGGCTAGCTCATTGGAGCTGGCTGCACACCTGCAGCAGTGCCGAGAGCAGGGCTGACTGAAAGACTCACCCCGAATTGATTAGCTCGGCAAGTAGCAGGTGAAAAAGTCCTGTGCTGAGCTTTGTGTTGCCAGAGCTGCACCATCACTGATGTGGGATTCAGCTAGTCAAATCTATATGTTAAATCTATAAACCCTATGATAACTGCTATCAGGAAAAAAAAAGATGTTCTGCTTTTTAAGCCAGCTGCTCGTGTAGGTAGAGGAGGATATTTTAATAGCTGAAACTCACCCCCTGCTTGGCCTTCCCTTGTTTTCTAAGTCACTTTTGGTACCTGCTCTTAGTTCCCCCACCTGCAGCCACAGAGATTCCTCTCTCTGGCTGTGAACCTGTGGTTGCTTTTCCTCAGGAGCCACGGCAGCCAGCAGGGTTTGGGCACATCTGTTGCCCATATGGTGTACATCTCCCACTCAACATCGCTGCAGCTTACATGGTGGAAACACCGAAAAGAAGTGTAAATGACACATCCAGAAGCAATTATTTTTCGCTGCTGGCATACACAGTATTTTGGAGGAGCACTTCTGAAATTTAGTGTGGCTAAGTGACTTGGAGGAGATGGGTTTGCTAGATTTGGATTTGCATTTTGCCACTGCTGTTGTTTAAGCTTACAGCGAGTCAGGAGGCTTGCTCCGGGTGTAAAGATGCTGGTTGTGAATCCCAGTCATTAGAAACAAGGCAGTGGTCCTCTGCTCCTTTCCAGTTGCCGTGGGGGAAGACTGCTGCCACCTCGCTGGCGTGTCCTGCCGAAGGAGATTTCAGAGGAAGAGGCACGGACGTGCTAACAGGACATTGACAGCTTCTGGTAGAAAGCCAAGAACAAGCTATAGCAAGAAAAAGACAGATGGGAACTAGTAACTTTCGACAGCTTATAACATAACCAAATCCAAATTGATTTTCAGAGAGTCAGTGAAGGCTGAGTTCTCATCTGTAGGACTAACATTATACTGAATTCTGAAGTTTTACTACAAACAGCTATTCTAAATCTTAGGGTTTTTTTAATAAAGGTCTTTGTTAAGCCATCACAACTTCTCCTACTAGTTATAAGATCATAAAATAGCTGATAAACAACAAATGTTAAGGCAAAACATTCTCTTGGAAAGGACATTGAAACCTGTCCACTGTGTGATTTCTTGCATCTTTTCCTGAACCACCTAGTACTCACCACCGTCAATCAGGAAACTGGACTGGTCTTGCCCTGCAGATTCATACATTCTCCAGTCTTTGAAGCATCTTCATTTAGCTGGTGCTAGTCCCTTTTGTTGAGGCTCCAAACTTGAACTTGCTCAAAAATGCAGGAAATTTGTTCAATAGCATGGATCGAGACACAAGAGCGCCAGCCCACCTCATAAAAATCAGTCCATTTCAAAGTTAAAAACACCACTGCCCTCGCGGAACGTGACTGCACCACAGCCTGAAGCCACCAGTTATAGGAAATGTTTTAAGTAACTGGAAAAAACTATTGAAATAATTTGATTAACTGTCTAAATATTTATAAAAAGTCCCAGTGGGTTTGGCAGTTGTCTCAAAATCATTTGCTGCTGCAACTTAGGCTGTTGATGTTTGCGCTACTTCATTTAAAGCTAAATCACACATGGCAAATAATCACCAGAATTATCTCTGACTTGTGCCTTCACCCATCAGATCATTCTAATAGCAGCTCCTTCTTTCCTTGAGTGTATCATCTCCTACTCTTCAAGTACTAAACTCCAGCCTATTTTCCCCTCTTTGTCTTCACCAGTTCTTTTTGCATTATGTCCTCAACTTCTGAAAGAGTTTTTAATTCATAATTGATTTTGATGTTTTAAATTTGATGGCTCTGTCCTGCAGGGAGTATTGAACAAAACAATAAATTTGTAAATTTTTGATGCAAATTTTCCTTGAAACTTTGTTCAGCTTAATTATTATGTTGGAAATCATTTCCAAGCATGATAGCTAAAACCAATTTTTTTTTTCTATTAAGACACTGTCAGTGTCCTTTCTTTTAATGGAAGTATTTGACTTGTTCAAAAGTATTTCATTAATCAATTTGAGGACAAGGAAAATTAAAGTTGTTATTGCGTACTGGGTGGTAAATTTGTGTTAGCTGTGCCTGAATGATTGTGGTAATGATTATTGTAATACCTGAGGCAATTGCTTCATATTATTATTGCAGTAGTGGCTTAAATCTGAGCAAAATGAAATCTACAGTTTGTTTTCTTGTAATGAAATAATGTAGTTAAGCAGACTTTTGATAACAGGAAAGGGGAAGACAGTCAGTACAGTCACTCTTTAAGTGTCTGGGCTCCCCGGGGACCATAGGGGCTGCCCATGGGGTCCATCAGAGCAGGTCCTGGAATCCATGGCCCATCCCACCACCCCAGCCAGGGAACACTGGGGCAGCCCCAGCTCCAGGCATTGGGCACTCCCATTTGGCCGATATTCTGACCTAATTACTTAACTCATATTTTGAAGCACATTGTCTGCTTCCAAAAGCTGCATAGCTAAATGGCAAGAGCTCAATTATTATACCTCAGTCAAGTTTTTTGGCTTTGGGTTATCTGTGATTGGAGTGACTCTCTGGCCCTACAGCAGTTCTGTGTCAAAGTTCTTTGGCCATTCTTTCCAAGATGCAAAACTAAACAGAGTGAGGGTAACAGAAACTATCTGTCATAATTGGAATAAAGGTATTGAAGTATCTGTGGTGCTTAGGAAAGATTGACAGCATGGGACAACATTTAACAACCACCTGTTTTGATATGTAATTTAAAATGACAGGAGATATTATGGACTGAAAAACCATGTAAGTGCCAAAGGCACTTAAAGAAATTACAAGAATTTTCTGTTGGAATAGCTCTAGGAATCTGCTATAGGCTCTCAGGACAAGGTTTTAATATGAAAAGAAACCTTAAAAATGTTACAAAGGAAAATAAATGCTGCCAGCAACTGATTTGTTACAGGACACTTCCAGTTCCAGAAAGACACTGCAGAATAAATGTTACTAATAATGGTAAGGCAAATATTTCCGTATGAGGAAAAACTGATCTAGGCACCAATGATCAATAGCTTGAAAGGTTTTTTGAAAAAATGTGCTTTTGAAACAAGCTTTGAAGCAAAAGTTATCAAAGATTTGTAGAGAAATGGCAATCTGGATGGAATGTGCTCAGTAAGAATAAATCATGTATCCCAGCTAGAGCAAGAAGAACAAAATCAGGAAAAACACATCAAGTCATCAAGTAACGTTTTTTTTTTCTTTCTCTTTTTTTCTTAATAAGATAATAAATTATTCTCCAAACAATAGAAATGCAATTGATTGAGTCCAGCTGGATTTGGTATCCTACCACCTGGAAAACTGTTAGTTGAAACGGAGAATTTACACTAGAGGACAAGCAACACCAGGGTTTGCTGAGAAGGGAAGAATTGGAGGAGAGATTTTAGTAACAAAGGGACAGTCTTGGGAGCAACATTTAATGCTTTTGTTGATGATCTTATTATCAAAATGTAGGAAGGTGCTAATGTAATTTGCTGACGTCATAACATTGAGCGGCATCCCCCCAGCAAAAACAGATTAGAATATTTTATGGGAGTGAGGGTTAGAGTAATAGACATGAAATTCAGTAGTACAAAGCGTAAGGTGACAAGCTGTAAGATGTCACTAAATTGCCTCAGCTGGAAGTGACAGAGGAGTAAAGAGGTCTGAAGACATTGATCTGCCAGGATGACTGCGAGCTGCCAATGCAATGTATGTGTGAAAAAGGCCAATGCAATTCTGAAGTTTATCGGTTGAGGTTCTTTTCCAGCAGAGACACAAATGTGTCACACTATGAGGGTAATGCTCGCTAATGAAACATCCTCTGAAGTACTTTGTATGTACATGGGCCACTCGTGGTGCAGAAAGATAACTTCAAGCAGGACCAGGTGCAGGTGGGCTTTGCTAAATTGATGAAAAAATATGATTTTCCATCATTGCCTGTCAGCAGGCAGAAGGAAGGGGCGCAGACTGGTCCCCCCTATGGACGTGCTGGCAGTGAGGAAGCTGGGACCAGAGGTGGAGCCGAGCAGCCGTCCTGGCCAGAGACCTCTGTCCATGGGGGGGTCAGTGATCCACACAGCAGTTAACCCAAGCGCTCCCATCCCTGTGCTGTGCTGTGCTGTGCCAGGCTCTGCTGCAGGAATGGTGTGGCCTTCAGGCTGTGTTGTGCTGCCCACAGCCCTTGGCTGCAGGTCTAACTTTGCCAACTAATTGCACACAGGAGCCTGCAGGCAGCTCCCACTCATCACTAGCAATTACACCACCTGCCTGGCCTTTGCCTGTATCCAACAGTGCAGTGAGAAGTTATCTTCTGAACACCCTTCCCGTTTGACAGTAGAAATGATGAATAGAGTTATTTTCTTGTCCTGTTTGATGATAGAATCATAGAATGGTGCGGGCCGGAAGGGACCTCCAAAGATCATCTAGTCCGACCTCCCCACAGTCAGCAGGGACACCCCCAACTAGACCAGGTTGCCCAGGGCCTCGTCGAGCCTC
>JAOXJK010000051.1:13378201-13394762 GCA_025774025.1 Xenus cinereus | reverse complement strand
CCAGGTTGCTCAAAGCCCCATCCAGCCTGGCCTTGAACACTTCCAGGGATGGGGCATCCACAACTTCCCTGGGCAACGTGTTCCAGTGCCTCACCACCCGCACAGGAAAGAATTTCTTTCTAGTATCTAATCTAAATCTCCCCTCTTCCAATTTAAAACCGTTACCCCTTGTCTTTTCACTACACTTCCTGACAAAGAGTCCCTCTCCAGCTCTCCTGTAGGCTCCCTTCAGATATTGAAAGGCCGCTATAAGGTCTCCCCACAGCCTTCTCTTCTCCAGGCTGAACAACCCCAGCTCTCTCAGTCTGTCCTCATAGGAGAAGTGCTCCATCCCTCTGATCATCCTTGTGGCCCTCTGCTGGACTCGTTCCAACAGGTCCATGTCCTTCCTGTGTTGAGGACTCCAAAGTTGGACACAGTACTCCAGGCGGGGTCTCACGAGTGCAGAGTAGAGGGGCAGAATCACCTCCCAAGACCTGCTGGTCACACTTCTCTTGGTGCAGCCCAGGACGTGGTTGGCTTTCTGGGCTGCCAATGCACATTGCTGGCTCATGTTGAGCTTCTCATCCATAAGCACTCCCAAGTCCTTCTCCTCAGGGCTGCTTTCCAGCCATTCTCTGCTCAACCTGTATTTGTGCCTGGGATTACCATGTCCCAGGTGCAGGACCCTGCACTTGGCTTGGTTAAATTTCATGCAATTTGCATGAGCCCACCTCTAGCATTCCTTCCCTCCAGTGTTTCGACCGCACCACTGAGTTTGGTGTCATCGGCAAACTTGCTGAGGGTGCACTCTATCCCACTGTCCATGTCTCCAACAAAGATGTTGAACAGCACTGGTCCCAGTACCGACCCCTGCGGAACACCACTTGTCACTGGCCGCAGCTCTGGGGGCTACTCTACTGGCTGCAGAGCCACACCATGGGTTGGCACCCTGGGACCACTGTCTGGGTTTCCTTCCTTGCTGAAGAGGTATTTCAAACATTAGAACTAAAAAAAAAAAATCCCTTATCCCAAAGACTAAAGACAGACTTCGTACTTCCTCTCTCCCAACCTATCTTGCCCCAAGGCCTACCTCTGCCCTGCTTCCTCAGCCAGCCAGAACAGCCATGCAGACCCAAGGGGGTGAGATCCATTCAGCTCAAGACAGGGAAGTCAAAGGACAGTCCCACCCATGTTAAGTAACACCACAAGCGTTCAATCTAGTTTTGAGGGAAAGGTGAAAAGGCAGAAAAGTCAGGATCCTTCTCTTCATTCAGTCACATAAGTAAATCAATCCAGCTGCAGGGAATGACATACTGTGGTCACAGAACCTGCAAGTGGGAAGGACGGATGTCCCCAGACATTTAGCTCCCCGGCATCCCAAGAATGAGGAACAGCTCTACTCATCTTTATTCAGGTAAGACTCAGCACCAATACTTCCAGCAGAATCAGCCAGTGAATTTACCTGGGAACAAGCTCATTCTTTTAATCTCATTTGTCTGTTACCATCTTGCATAAAACCAGGAAAAAGACTTGTCTCTGACTCAAAGGCACTTACATTACAAGATCTAGTCTATAAAAAGGGATATACTCTTTCAGAACAACCACCACTTCTCAAAATCCCTTATAAATCCCCTTCAATTAAAACTGAAGGCAGAATCCGTATCTTTATGTTACTAGTTTCTGTAGAAACAACTACAGCTCAAGGCAGGAACCAAAACCTCAAACAAATTGAGTATGTTATCTGATGTGAAACTCCCAACATTTCCCCCCAGGTATTTCCCACACTTGATGCCTGCCTCTTCTATGGATGTTCAGTAATAGAGCTTAAAAGATAAACATAAGTTATGATATTTGGAAAGTGTTTTGTTTCTAACAAGAAGTACTAGAAATCTTTTGATGAAAACTCCGCAATCATTTGGAAGATAAGAAGTATCCATACTTCAGTCTCTTCATTTTCTTTATTCTATCCCAGTTTGCATCCTCCCATTGGAGAATGACAAATACTCTCTTTTGAGGAGGGTTTTTTCTTCCTTTTTTTTTTTTTCCTCCTCCAAAGACTAAAAAATTCAGAGAACTGTGAAATGTTAGCAAAACTTAACTTTTGGGAGGGATGAGAAAAAGTGGCAGCCTGCAAAGTGCTGGATGAAGTCTAAAAAGATAACTTTATACTGTTATGGTGCAATACATAAGGAAAAGTCAAGGAGATTGCAAAAATATTTATATTTCCTATTTAGAATTCAGAAAACATTGCGAAAAAAAATCCCATCAATTTCCATTTTAAACAGTTTAAATGGCATTTTTCACTTGATTCTTCCTACAGCTTTAAATTTCTTATTTGCCAAAATATTCAAAGAACAAATCACTCCAGAAATACTTAGGAAAACAGATACTCTTAAACCTGACACTGCTGGAACTTGGATAGCAGTTACGCAAATTGTATCACTGCACACCAGCGGGCTAACTTAAGTCCTCCTTGTTTTATTAAGTATTTAGTCCTTTACCAAAGGAACAGAAGGACTATGTAAACTAATGTTTGCAAGCTAGGATGCATAGTAAATCTTAACTCTAGGGTTAAATTAAGGATCCAACTTCTAGCAAAAACAAATATCCAAGCAATAGTAATAAATACGATAATCTGACATATTTATATGTATCAGATTACCTGGACATGAACACACATACTGCAGATAAATATACACTACAAACTGGAGATATATACTGTAATTCACAGGTAACTGGAAGTAGTGTGCCTGTAATCTAAGTCTTAAATAAAAGAGTGCCTCTGTGACAGAGAGGTATTTCATGACTAATGATTGAATGAGGTGGTTTAAGGTATATTTCACTTGCATCTCAGACAGCATGCCATATTTTTGAGAGCACGGACTAATGTTACCATCTCTTTGGATGTCCACATCCATCCCAGACGGCAAGAGGCCCAAGCAGAGTCAATCAGGACTTGGTCCCGATGCACACTCAGCCTGGACAGGATCCACAAGCACAAGAGGAGCACAGCACACCACCAACACTCACTGATGCTGGCCCTGAGCGCTTCTGAGACTCGGCCCAGTAATTCCTGAGCATCCTGGCTCCCACCTCTAAAAAACAGACAGTAAATAGTATTTAGAAAGGAGACCCTAAAGTCAGCATGTGACATTAAAGAGTTCAGTTTTCTGATAAAATCTTGAGATACAGCACCAATAACGTAACACAGACCTTCTTCTAGCCCTATCCTTACTTATGTCATAGCATCTTAACTTCCTGAAAATCTCTGTTTTTCTGGACTCACATCCACCCTTCCCCAAACATGTATCTTGTAAACCCACCATGAAAATCACCTTGAAACATGGCCTGACAGTTTAATAACATTTAAGGTGATGTAGCTTTCAAGCACCAGGGCCCAGGTCAGAGATGGCAGCACAGAAAGCAACCAATGACAACAAGTCACTACTGATTAAAGCCTTAGGGGACCTTTTTAAGAATATAAGGTTATATACATGCAATATATGCATAATGCCTTTGTCTAACTCAATGGTATTATAAATAAGTACATATGCCATAAGGGAAAGTCACCAGTGCAAACCCACATTGCACATATCACCCTATTCTGCTTTATGTGCACAAATCCCAGTGCAAAGGCAGATGGAGGGGCCAGTTGTGTTAAACCCAGGTGATTATGTCATCAGGTTTGGGGTTTTGTTTTTCATTTTCTTTACCAGCGAACTGTCCATTAACTTTTCTGAGAGCAGAAAGCAAAAGGAGAGGAATTTGTGAAGTCGGTAGTCCATATGGCTGGTAGTGAGTTAATCTGCATCTAAGCAGCAGGTAGCATGAGCCAGGCTGTCTGTTGGGGTTGTTAGTAACCTAGGGGCAGATCATGGAACAGCAGGGAAGAGGATAAACTCAGCCTACAAATACAGTCAGGAATGTGGCAGGAAATTATTTTTGAAAACATACTCTGAAGCATAATAGCAACAATCAGACAGTCAGACCGTGCATATGAAATCTATCCGGACCCAGGGCACACAACAGGCATGCACACAAGTGTGCGATAAAACAGATTAGGCATATATATACCTATATATGCATGTGTCCGTATATATATTAAAAATATACACCATTCAATAAAAAGTACATGCGCATCAGAATATATCTAGAGAAACGTTGCTTTCCCCTACAACTCTAAGCAAAACAAGAATAGTTTATTTGCTTATGTTTCATGCAAACCATCTGCCAAATAGTTTCATAAAATTATTAATTATGCCAAAGAACAGAAGGTAGAAAGCAGAAACCAAGAGGTTCAGGTAACAAGAGAAATTTTTTTAAAGTGAAAAAACAACAAGGAAACAAACCACAGACCATAAGAACAGCACAGGAGAGAGCCTTTGCACCCCCAGTACAGGCTGTGACACTGGGCAGGGAGTAACGTGACAGATAGCCAGGAACCAAGTGGCACAGAGCGACACAGCCTAAGACAACCTGGAGCTGATTTGTAGGGTAGACCAAAATAAGAAGCAAATCTAATTACAATTTCTAATTTAATTTTGAACATGTCACTCAAAAAGAATTTTGATATTTTACATTTTTTCCCCATTCAAAATAAGAAGAAGACCGTGACTGACTGTCTGTGCCAGAACATTTTGTTGTAGTCATCTTTTCTAAATCATCACTGGCAAACCCCCAGATAACATTAACCCTCCAGGTATCATCACCTTTAGGATGAGAGGTGGCAAACATAGGGCAGGTTAAGCAACACGCCACCATACAGCTGAATAATCTGCCCTTATTTTGAGGAGAAGGAAAGTTAAATCAACTAATCTTTATGAATATGTAGATACAACAGTATCTACAATGGATCATTTAGCTCTAAACCCTGTCTTCTTTTGCAGCCAGTAGAAGATAGCCAGGAAAGAATGCAAGAGCAGGGTGATATTTCAGCCATATAACTTCCTAGTCATGAAGAATTTGCAGCTCAGGAACTTCTGGAAGCATTGCTTTCGTATTTAGTACTAGCAATTAGCGCATTAGTAGGACTTCTATTTCAGCCTCAGCAAAGAACAGCCCTCTTTACTGACCATAACAAATTGCAAGACAGTTTAATACAGAGGGAGATACTCAAAACTTCCCATCACAAGTGAAAGCTATTCTTCCCCAAACTTAAGCACCAGAACAAATCAAACATGACAGATGTCATTTGTATTACATATTAGCACACTACAGGAAAGCCAGAGCCGCTAGTAGTGCGTGCGTTATAAAACCTCCAGCAAGGACTGCACAGTTAATAGGAAAGGCAGGAAGCAATAAAGGAATTATTTTCACCCAATGATTCCAATCTTCTGTGCAGCCTCTCGGAAATACAGAATTTTTCTGCAAGTGGCAAAATTTTGAAACCTGGGTGCAAAAGAAGGCTGCTCTTTCAGATAGGAAAAGTAGGGTCACCTTATCTATGAGGTACCTGACCCTTGAAAACAGATACTTCTGCCTCAGGTGAGCACTAAACCAATGTTCAGGTCCACACAGAAAGTCAGGCAGCAGGGAAGATTTGGCATAAATAACATTCCTTGGGATTAATGCCTATCCCCAAAATTGCGTGATGACAGCAAAAAGGGAGAAAGAAGAGCATCCCTTGAGAATACAGATGGGCTCTGAAAGGGCATTAGGCATAAGCCAAATCTTAATGGGAAAACCAGGTCAACCGAAGTGTGAAATAACCTCAAAAGAGTTTCTCCCATGAGAGACCTGCAGTTAGGAAAGGACTGTATTTTACTTCCAGCAAATAGAAGGAATAGAAAGTCAGTGGCTGGTGAGAAGCACTGCGTGCTACTCTCTGGATGATCTCTGTATCTGGCTACCAAGTTTCCGTGGTGCTTGTCCCAGCACAGAAAGACCCTGTTGGGCATTTTACTGCCTCTCAGCCATCTCTCCTTCCTTAAGAGGGGAAGTTCCACCTAGCGGGAAAGAATCTGATCACAGGTATCCTAGTAAAATGCAAGAGGAGAAATCAGTCTTTAGTGGATGAAAGGAGAAAATGTGAGGTCTGTACCCCCTAAACCCCAGCAACTACAGGGCATTGCCATGCCCTTCACTGCCACAGGGCTGCACGCACTACCAGCCTTGTCCCAAAGACCAGTGGCACGAGTGATCCAAGTCTCATGAGTGGAGTATGGCAGTAGCTAATTAGCACAGCCACACACTGTCTGAGCTGAAGGTGAACAAATCTTTTTCCTCATCCTTAACCACCCGACTCCACCTTAGTCACATAGATAACGTGCCTCCAAAAGACCATGTGTTAAGTCTGATTTGATTTTTAAGCTGCATGGGGGACTCAAAGCAAATAAACTGGTGTTGAACATTCTTTGCCTCCAAAGGGCTTTCCCTTAGTCCTTCAGCTTTTCTCACCTTCTTCAGGTTCAGATGTCCTACATAGATCTGTGCATTCACCCAACCTCTGCAGCTTGCTACCTTTAATTTGTACAATCTTCCTCCAGCTCTGCCCTAGACCTATGGAGTGATCTCAAAGACACCAGCTCTCACAGATCACAAATACTGGCCGTATTGGTCTTCAATTCAATGCAAGATTTCTTGTATGTTAGTTCATGTGTGAGAAAATTCCTTCCCTCCTGTTGCATTTGCTCCTCTCCCTTAACTCTCATTAAAACGCGTCAAAACATTTCTCTGCACTGAGATCCACTTCTTTCAGGTCAGTAAGGAGGAGAAAAATGAGAAGCAGCTTTTCAGAGGGCTGGTTGCAACTCTTTGTGCCAGTCCTGGTATCAGTCAGGCATGCAGAGGCAATGTGGGGGCAGAGCTTGACCTTGTAGGTAAATTATTTTGTCAGGTATCTCAGCCGAGCAGCTGGCACTGCCCAAGTTGCCCAAAGGGAGACAAGATTGAGATCCCTGACACTCCATACTAACTGCACAGCTCCCATCTCTGATGGGGTGAGAGTGCTTTGCACTGCTCAATTATTTAAAGAACAAATGGAAAACTGTCAAGTTAATGGGGAAGGTTTGTGCGTGCTAATTATAGCACACAAAACCCCATTGTCTGTGTCCAAGGCTGGGTCACACTCTGTTGTTACAAAGCTTTTGTAACTCTACTAATGCCTTTAATATAAGCTCCTATTAATTGTATATTCAACTTAATTCCTAAACTCAGTGCCACTGGATTGCACTAGCCAGGCAGCTAACTGTAATTACAGTGTGCTTATAGTGTGCTTAACCCGCATTTATAAAGCACATTAATTCTCATGATTCTGTTTTAATTTGGTGCAGGATTGACAGCCTTTTGATTTTTCTCCACAGATCAGATCTAGCACGAGCAGCAGCCAGGTAAATACACCGTGCTGTCCAGCTAACGTGCCTCTCTTGCTCTGGAAGGAGGTGACACAGTGCTTCATCCTCCCTTGTGTAACTGGAACTACACTACCCCTCCAGCTATTTACAAGCTGTCTTTTTCTCTATACATACAGGCTCATTAGAATTTTTTATTGCCAAAACAGCCACCTTGTTAGAAGGCATAAATAGGAGTTCCTATGATTGCTAATGATTGAGTTCCTGTGATTGCCAACAGCCACTGAGGGATCTACAGCCTTCAAAACAGAGTTTCCCTACCCATGAAGTCCCACAGTTCCAGGCCACCATGCAGTATTTCAGCAATTCTAGAAACTAGATGAAGTATTTCCTCAGCCATTTTAGAACAGTTTTGGACTCTATCTAGAGAGGACTGTAGATCAAGGGAAACACCACTTTGCCTATTTGCATTTTTGCCTATACTGAAAACCTCTGTCAGAAAAGGACTGATAAAATCGAGCATGTTGCATAAATCTGGAGAGAAGCCAATCCCTCATTTACTCAGTTGGCTGTCAGCCCGTATGAATTGCCATTTTTGAATGACTTAAGAGCACTGAGGCATACAGGTCTTCCTGGTGCTACTGCCACGAGTTATAATAGGATCAGGGTGCACACTACTTATGTGCTACAGAGAACAGGATGAGGGTGGGCCACAGAGGACTGAGAAGTGTTGAAGCTTTAAGGATGACAATTGTGGCTTGGCTGTATCCAGCACCATCTCTTCTCTGACACTACAATGAGCAGTAGCTCCTGCCTATAACATTCTCCTGGCTAAAAAGTTATCTTTGCAGCAGGTCTTGTTTTACCTTCCCTGCCTTCTCCGGGTGGTCCAGGAAATAATAAATAGCAACTGCAGAAAGTCCTGTGGGAGACTCTAGAAAGACCAGTGATGTGGATATCTTGAAAGAGGAGGAAAATAATTTCTTGTTTTCTCTGAGGAAAATTTAAGGAAGGTATCAAATATGCAAAAGGTTGCTGAAAGGGGAAATGGAATTTGTTTTACGTCCAAGGAGTGTAGAACATGATGCAATAGACTTAAATTGCTACAACCATGGTTTAAGTTAAACATCAAGAAAAGTCTCCACAGGTAAGAACACTTGTACTGGAACTGCTTGGCAAGGGATATTCTAACTTTTTATAAGAGCTGGCAAATACCCATCAGGCTTACGTACAGAGCAGCTCATTTTAGGGCATGCAGACAGGCTTAAATGACTTCCCAGTACAGCCATCTTTTCTATGATTTTTTTAGCCTTTATATTACCTTTTGTGCGTGTGAGTGACTATTTCCCTCTTGTTATTCTTTCCTTTGGCAAAATGGTTTTAAATGGCAACATATGCTATTATACAACTTAATGCCAATAACCAATCTTTCTCTCTCATTCATGTTTTCCCTCTTGAAAAAGATGTAAATAAAAAACCCTCTACTTATTCATGTAACTACACTGATAAATATTTCCAATCAATGTTATTTGAAATTAAATTTATGCACAAAAAGTTAGCTTCCAAAAAGTTGTTTTTTTTTTTAAAGGATAGGCTTTCAGTGAAAGCCTCATCATTTTAGAAGACAGCTTTTAGCAAAATGGACTTAATCTTTGAGTTTTCACAAGACAAGAGTAACTTCCTAACTTGAAGTAATGATTGCAATGTTTCTTTTATTGTTCCTTTTGCCATTTCCTGCATTAAACTCCCCATTAATATATTTTGATTTCTTTACTTTTACAAGATTATTATGTATTTTTCAGAAAACAAAGGCAACCAAAAATATATGGTCTGAAAGTGTTTATACTGTATACTAGACCAGTGGCACATGTTTAAGCACACGCACCAGCAATAACATCTCAACTTTACAAATTCAGAACCTTCTTAATCTCTGTTTAACAAAACCCAAACAGGGAAGCCCTCTGTCCCCAAATGCTGCTCTGCCTTTATCCCAACAGGCGGGCTCTGTAGATGTGATTATTGCTGTCCAATTCTTTGCCTTTCTCTCAGGGCCATTCCCTTTATACAGGATGACTCATTAGCCTTCATCCCCGGCAGGGAGCTGACATCCAATTAACTAGCTGACAGTCCTCTAGTGGCTCCCACTCCTCCTCTAAGGCTCTGTTTACAAACACAGGCTGTTGCGCCCATAAGGGAGGGGAAGTTGAAAGTCCCCCTGCCAGGACAGTTTGTTCAAAATCTTCAGAGCTCTTTAAACAACACCTTTGTAGGGTAAAGATCGGACATATTGCTTGCAGCAGGATGCAAGCCATCCTAATGGCTGCGTTTGGCGGGAGAGGGAGCAGCAGTTGGGATCAAAATAAGAACATCATGACACAAATCTAGATTTCAGCTGGGAAACCAAAGGAAATTAGCAGATGGGGAAATATTGTTGAATTCTGAATGGAAATGTAAAGAGTTAGTCCATAGTGACGTAAAGCTCTCTCAGACAAAGAAATGGGATTTTGAGTATAAAATTACAGGTGTAGCAGCATTCATGCAACATCTGCACAAGGAGACAAGTTACTTTATTCACTGACATAGTAAAGAAGCTTAAGTCCCCCACATGATCGAGCAGGAACACAGTGTTACTTGCAGAGAACACAGGTTTTCACTTAGCAGAGACTCACTACGGAATGTATCTGCCTTTGATATGTATGTGCTGGTCTCATCTGTTGGCACTAGGAGGCCTGCTTAGATTTTTTCCCTTTTGGCCAACTTCAGAGGAAATAAGATGCTCAGAAAATTATGATCACTGATACTTGATTTCTATTTGGCACCAGCTAAACCAAATCACTGTTCCTACTCAGATACAGTCTGCTCTAGAGCAACAACTTCAAAATAAAGTCTGAAAAGCTCCTCCTAACTTGGCAGCTGGGACATCTCCCTGGCAGCAAGTCTGAAATTCAACTTCAAATTCACACATACCTGAGTATTTGTGGGATTTCTGGATCATGATCTAAATCCTAATCTTCACTCCCAGTGCCCTTTCTGAGTTAGGTACAAAACCACTGCTTGATCCAGATGCTTTCAAACCTGATCCCAGTTCCCTTGAATTTTCATGAACGTGGTCTCATCTTTTGAAATAGCCTGCGCTTGCTACAACCCAAAGCGGTGGCTGTTTTTTGCAGTGAGGAATGCTGACACTGCCTTGAGAAGGTTCCCACTGTGCCTTGCCACTTTGCTGGGTAAAAAACAGAGTGGAGATGGATCCCGAGAGAAACACAGAAGCACCAAATCCCAGTTCTTATTGCCTCCAAAGCTGCTTTGCACCACGCAGACGAGCTAACAGAGTGTTATGCTGGGTTTAAGCGCTGCTTCCTTCAGATCTCTCCCTCACGCTAGTAGAGTGATACAAATGAGAATTTATTGAGAATTTAAACCTAAACATTTAGTGTCAGTTCTTTGGCTAACGTACATATCAGAACAGAGATGCTGACATAGAGATCTCAATAAGAAATAACTATTCCTGTTTGGTTACAACAGCAGGCAAAGATTCCAGTCAGAGAAGAAAAACACAAAGCAAGGCTTTGGTCAGAAATCCACTGTAAGAACAGCTTTAATATCCTGAGAATTTATCCCTCCACTTCTTCTAGATGCCTGTTAACTACAGATTAACATCACTATCTTGTGAACTGTAATACCAATTACATTAGGGCTTCCAGCCTGCAGCACTGCAGTCACCAAGGGGAGCTCAAACCACCTTCAGCAGCAGCACGAGGTCTCACAGGGACCTTTCACGTTCTGGCCCCCAACTCAGCTGCACCATCCGCTCAGATGAGGTGATAAGAAATAGCAGAGGGACAGGTACTTAGCCCCAAAAGTCGTTCCTGCTCTAAGCAGCAACCCACAGCTTATATGCAGCCTCTGCTAAGAAAAGTTATTGCTATATCTGGGTGAATTATATTCCAAACTGTTGCGTACAGATTGACTCTACCCACTAATAAACTGCTCTACCTCATTATATTATAGAAGCCACAATGATAATTGCCATGTGCATCATGGTATGACACCGGAGCCAAGAGCCAGCCAGCACAGCAGCACATGACAGAACGCGAGCCATGTCACTCTGTCCCAGGCCCGGGGCTGTGTTCCAGCTGCAGCCCGGTCACAGAAAAGTTAAGGGTCCTTTTCAAATTTAGATGCTGCCCAGGATCTGACCCAGGCAAGTTATGAAAACCTCGAGGAAGGGTGATTCCGCCCCCTCTCTAGCTTATCACGTTTTGAGTTTGGGTTTTTTTCTGTCCCACATACCTAACTGGAATATGACTTGTTCCAGCTTTTGACTGCTCCTCATCCTTTCACTGTGCATGTCTGAGAAGAGTTGGCCTCTCTCTCCTCTATACTCCCCCATGGCAGGGAAGGTTGCCATCAGATTCCCTTAGCCCTCTTCTCCAAGCTGAGCAAACCCAGCTCCCTCACACTCATGTGCTCCAGCTTCCTGACCAGCTTAGTGGCCTTCTTGCTAGATTCTCCAGTTTGTCCAAATCTTTGTGCTGTGAAGACCAAAACTAGATGCAGCACTTCAGATGTAGCTTCACCAGTGCCTAGTACAGGTCACTAACCATCTCCCTCAGCCTGCTGACTGTGGCCCTTTGCTTCATCTAGATAGTCATAAAATAACCTGTTTGTTGGCTATGTCAAAGCATTCATCCCTGGAGTTTTCTGCTGCCTATTATTAAAATAGTTATCTTTCTACACTCAGCATTTCCAGTTAAGCAAATTATAAGAACTCTAAAATTGTTTTAGAAGCGAGACAGCAATAAGCCCACTCTTCCTGGAGACCATGTACACCTACGAAAAAAAAAATAGCCTCTAACTACACTGTTTTGAATCTTGTGGCACAGCCCAATTTAGTTATGAAAGACCAACAGATGGACAGAAAGAGACACCCTCCTCCCGCCTTTAGCTGGTATCAATTCCCATTAAATACTCTCCTGTGTCCAGACCATGCATGCTAACCACTCAATGCAGACAGAATTGCAATCCACCTTGATGAACTTCCTAACAAGTTCTCTGTGTCTCTCTCCTTGTTCCTCTACCAGTCACACTCACTCTCTAAATTTTCCTCTAATTAATTCCACATTAAGCACTGAAAATCTGCAGGGTCCTCTCAGACATCCCTTGTCCCTTTCTGTATGGACCCTCCGGGTCCCCAGTGGTAAGCCCACTGGTAAAAAGCTGACATCTGTGCAGCAGCTCACAGGCTGCAATTTCAGGTATAGCATGTGTTGCACCTTGAACTACCATCTCATTTCAGACCCCACCATTGAGACCAATTAAGTAGAGAGCATGCAAGGAGCCGACCGAGTGTCGCGTGCTGACTATAACCACAAGGACTTAGAGGCCACAAATCTGTTATTACCAAGCTGTTCCTGACAGCAGCATGCTGCCTCCTAACAAAAAGAATAGATTAGGATCAATCAAGTTCCCCTCTGGCTTGTCAGTGGGACTTTGGACCACACCTTCTACCCAAAACTTTCCTCTTCTCCTGCTTCTGAACACCTAGCCAGCTCCAGGCTAACAAGGTGGCTGTGAGTCAAGCATGAGCTGAACCATATGTTCCTAATTAGTTAACTTCTTGCTTTGTCGCTAGAGGCACTATCAATAAATCAGCAACAGCCTGTAGTGGCCTTAGGAGATGCAACAAGCCGCCCCCAGCCAGCACAGAGCCCTCCCCTCCACACGGGCGAGTGGCCGTATTTCATTCCAGCTGCCTCATTGTGTGGTGAATTAACTTTATCCTCAATTTAAAAAGCCAGCATGAAATCAAAAGAGACTCAAGAAAAAGAATAAGGAGAAAGAAAGAAAGAGAGAAGAGGAAGGGGTGGGAGGAGAGGGAAAAATCCTAGCAAGTCAACTCAAAAAAAAGCCTGGTGAGTGACAGTCTACAAGGATGGCCCCACTTAACCCTTTGCTGCAAGGTTGGTTGTGGCAGCACATTAACTTTCAAAGCCATTCTGCCTCTTATTCCCCAGCGCTGTGGTGGAAGGTTTCTTGTTACTTGCTGATGGGGAGACCCAGTGATATAATTGTTTTTAAACCAGTCAAACATACTGTTAGGTAACAGCCTAGTTAGTGGACAAAGAGGAGCAAGAGCCAGCTGCGCCAGGATGATACAGACTGGCTGGAAACACCCTCTCGAGGCGAGCGAGCTGCCCATCGCGCTGCGTTCAGCTGCGTACTTGAGCAAACGGTGACATGAGTGGGTATAGCTTGCAAACAACTCAGTCTCTAGCAGAGTACATGGCGGTCATCTGCGCTAGCTGCTCCGCTACAAACCTCAGAAACGTACCCATTTCGGGGTTTCTTTTGGTGTGTGGTGGATTTGGGGTGGTTTTGTTTTGTGTTTTTTTTTAAATACATGAGTGAAGAGAGCAAGTTACAATAGGTCCTGTGTTAGTCCAGACCTGTCACACTAAAAAAAGCTCCTGTGTTTTCAGTCTGTCAATACCAGACTGAGATTACATATTCTTCCAGATTTGGGAAAGCACATGGCAATAATCCCACTGCCTGGGATTAAGCCAGACTCCCTACAGGCAATGGAGAGTGCTAGAGACTTCTAGAAAGTAATCTAGAACACCTGAATCCAGAGCCTGCCTATCCTAAGGTCCTTGTACCTCCACAGACTACAGAGTTACTCCAGCAACCTGAGTCTCACCCATGACTAACTGGTAGCGTGATCACTCCTCCTGCCTGGAGGTTTAACTGCAACAACGCCTGTGTTTGCAGTGCTCCCATTGGCAACATTTCTGTGGTTACAGATGCACTTGGAAGGGTTGTTGCTGTAGGTGGAGGAAGTGCTGTTGTCCTCCCAGGGCTGATGGAGCCTGTGAAGACACAGCTGTGAAAGAATCCCTTTCCCTTCTTTCTGCTTTTTCCACATAAGCCCCTCTTCTCTCCAGCCCCAGCCCTTCAGGTGTCTTCCCAGGCTGCTGTGCTTATCCCAGCTGCTTTCTTGCTGCCTCCCAAAACTGCTCTTGTCTTGGGCCCTCTAGTCTCCTTTGCAGGAGAAACTGGCTGCTCTTGCTAACAGGCTTCCCTCTTCTTCTCAGTCTACTCTCCACCACCGAGGAGTCACTTTGCCACCTCCTCCTCTGCAACGGAGCTGCTCACATTTGTCTGTTCATTCCTCTACTGGGTATGTGCACACACAAATCCTAGGAAATCAAAGCATCCCTGAGGAGCAACCGAGGCTCAGGCAAACCCCAGAGAAGTCTGTATTAAAGATGTGATGACAAATCCAGCCTGTACTTGTGAAAAGTCTTGGAAGCTGCTGCCCAATCTTGGAAATACTCAACTCCACAACTATCTTTTCACGATTTGGGAGTGCTCCGAGCCACAAAGCCACAGGCATACTTCACACCTCCTGCAGATGACGTGGAGAAAGGAATTAAAGATTTTTACAGCAAAATATAAGAATAATTTATAAGACTAAT
Organism: Xenus cinereus; assembly: GCA_025774025.1. Taxonomy (NCBI): domain Eukaryota; kingdom Metazoa; phylum Chordata; class Aves; order Charadriiformes; family Scolopacidae; genus Xenus; species Xenus cinereus. Next base: position 13,380,013 of record JAOXJK010000051.1, on the reverse strand, counting down.
TTGATGTAATTAACTCCATTCAGGAAGGGAAATCTCCACCCTGCTCAGTTCGAACAACAGCTCAGCAGGTACATCAGGGTTAACATGGACAAATGACTCTACTAATACAACAGCTGTATATGGGCAATATTAACACCACATTCACAAAGAAAAAGTAATCACTAATTGCAGACCCTAAGAAAACCCACAAAAATCTATCAGTCTATTCCTTCATTTTTTCAATGCCATTTGTAACTAACTGTTAGATGAAGCCTCTAATAGTAACTGCTAGCAGCTGCAGAAGACAGTGCTGTGAAACACAGAAATGGACTTTCATGAAGTTGTTTTTCAGAAACACGACTGAAAAGAAGTTGCTAACTCTTTAATCATTATCAAATCATACACTTCAGAACCTCATTTTAGAAATCAAGCCTGCAGGATCTGAGTGCACAGCTTTGTGCCACCTCCATGATAGGTTGCTTTTCTATAGTAGAGATATTCCAGAATATTAAAGAGGTTATGCTCGAGTTTCTTGGACTATATTTACAACATTATCTAAGAATGTCTCCTTAGAAGGTCTCATAGGTGCAAAAATACCCCAACCCTTTAAAATTGGAACTTTGTTAAATCTAAAAAGGAGAATCAAAAGTGTAAAAAAATATAATTAATTATTGTACAGGTTGTTTCAAGACTCAGGGAGTATGATTTGTGCTTTTTTAACTCTTTATACAGACAATCCTGATTTTAGTATCAAAAAAAAAGCTTTTTTCCATTGATCCAAAAACAGGCTGACAATAACATTGCTCTAGAGAGGGTAAATACACAGATTTATGTCATTAGTCAAAATTAACTATTTTTTTTTTATTTGTAAAATGCTGATGAAATAATATAAGGTGTGGGGAGGAAAAAAGAAAAAAAAAACCACACACACATAACTGTGCTCAGTGCATAAGTGGAAGATAATTGTTTTCTGCTCCCAGGATGTCCCAAAAACAAACTAGCCTTTCTCCCAGCTTTAGTATTTGGGAATATCAGAGTTTTCTTACACAGCGCCATCTGAGACAGAAAGAGAGCGGAAGGTTCCCTGATTTACTCCGCTGAACAGCCTTCCCCATTTGCAGGGGTGGGACCAGAAGGAGGGATACCAGCAAGCCCTCTAGTGTCCACCTACTGCACACTTCTGTAAAACACACCAACATTCAGGAACATACAAAAACCAACACATTTTCAGCAATAAGCTCTCCCTCCAAATTCATGGCACCAAACCACATCTTTGAAAGAATAAAGTTTATAATCATTGTTACTCTTGAAAATAAAAATGCCAGCAATTACAGAGGGTTGTTCCTCAGTAAGAACATCTAATGTAGTATCCTCCTCATCACACATTTGGGGTAAACAAAGAGGTAAGACTGAATTACTGAAAGACACTTTGCAAGCCAGCAGACAACCCAGAAATAAGCACTGTAGACCCTTTCAGTTTCCCAGTGACATGTTTTATTCCGCAGGGCCACAGCTCCTTTGTGCCTGAGGCACCCAGTGCGCTTGCCCAGACTCTTCCTTGCAGATTTGTATCTCCTGGGCACTAGAAATTACAGACAGGTCTAAGCCCTATCACTGAACACAAACTCCCTTGAAATTTGAGGAATCACAAAATAACATCCAGCAGTTTGCACCCCAGATTAAAGTAGTTCACTTCAGATGAACCTGCCACTTTTCAGACAGTACACCTTTCCACATCTAAGAGGGAAGTTACTGACCAGACGAACCTGATCTCCTTCTATGACAAGATAACCAGATTACTGGACGAAGGAAAGGCTGTTGATATTGTATACC
>JAOXJK010000051.1:13325334-13378101 GCA_025774025.1 Xenus cinereus | reverse complement strand
GTAGAGTAGGGTGGATGGTTGGACTCGATGATCCCAAGGGTCTCTTCCAACCTAAATGATTCTGTGATTCTGTGACCATTGACCTGAGAAAACAAGAGTCCCAACGAACACTAAAGAGGCTGCTGAGCTTCAATGCTCGCCATGGATGACTGAGCAGCCACTGGGGGTTCTGTGAATGGCAACAGGTCTCATTTCCGTCTCACTAGAAAGAGAGACAAGAAAGTTGAAACGGAACCCACAGGAGCTTCTGAGCAGCTCAATAGCTGTCATCTACGTCTCTGTTCTTTCCAGTCACATCAGCAGACTAAGACATAAGAACCTTGAGCCAAGAGGAAAAAGTCTCCTCTCCAAAGTCTACTCTGTTGCACTGTACTAACCTCTTCCTTCTTCCCCTGCTTTACTATTACAGTTGCAATGGAATTGTAAAATTACAGTAAGGCATCGATGAATCCTGCTCTCTCATCCAGGGGCAGTTAAAACCCAAAGATTTCTCTTGTTTCTTATTCACTCTGAGGCCTTTTTACACTGTTTTGGCACAGCACAATGCTGCCAAGTGGATGCAAACCTCCCCCCCCACTGCCCCTTTCACCTCCAGGATAGCATAAAGTATTACTGGACAACAAAAAATCCTGTTTGCAGTTATTCTCCACTGCAGATCATTGCTGCAAGGGAACCTACGCTGCCATTGAAGTGTGTAAACTTTTGCTTAAAATTAAATTTCAGCAAAAATTCAGGGGAGAAAACAGCTCTGATGTGTTTTGAATGGAATTCTTCTTTTAAAAGGCTTTGGGATTTGGAAGACATTTACTCTTTTAATCCATTATATCAAAATCATTGACAAAATCACAATGAAACATTTTGTTCCTTCCTAAAAACAAAAACCAAAGAGGGGGAAAAAAAAAATCTCTCACAGAGAATTAAAAAGCATTCAGGTTTCATTCCAACGAGCTGGGCGTCAGGACCTCAGCATTCTTCGAGAAAAGAGATTATTGTCTCCAGCCAGCTCTGGTGTAAGCCTGTAAAATCCTCTGCCAATCTTTTAGATGAATTACCAGCCAACTAATTCCTTTTCATCACCAGTTCATCGAACACTACCTGCATGGACTAGGAGCTGGAAATTTTATGTATACAGACAGAGCTGTTCTACTAGAATATCTCCCTAGTGACTTACTGTTTTAACTCAGCCTTTGAATAGCATGCACAAAAACCCTGACATCTTTCTCAGCTCGTGACAACAACATCCTTCACCTTCTAACCCCCGACACATTTCCACACATCCTAGGATTTTTCTTTCATTATTGATTAGAGAAGGCAACGCCATACAGCTCTGCAATGAAGAGATGCCCTCACATATATTTACTCAGATCAGAGATCTCTGCCAAACCTCCCAACTGCCAGCCAAGAATGGAAAGTGCCCAGCTCTACACCCAAGGAGAGATGGAGGGGAGCCAGACTGCCAACTCCTGAGCACCAGCCAAGAGGAAAAGCACTATTAAATAGGTGAAGCCCAGTACATAGGTATTGGCAGCACGGTGCACGCTGGAAGAGCTCACAGGCCAGGTTATGAACCAAGCAGATGCACGCATCAGTGGCTGATTAGACATGGGGCCTCATTCAGCTCTGCATCTGGTCCCATGAAAATTCATCCTAATTTGGATGAAATTCATAAGCTAAGCTTTTCTGGCAGGTCTCCCTGCAAAATAGTTTGACTTCAATAGAAAACACCATGGAGAAAAACATGGCTTTTCAGCACACCGGTCTTTCTCTCATAGACACAGCAATTTCTCCCGAGCCATGATGGTGAACACTCAAAACATAGTCAAGAGAAACTGTTTTTATCATCTGTTATTTAACCATGGAACTACCTCAGAGCATTTGTTTACACTGCAGAATCACTCTTCTGTGATTAAAAGATTACTTAGCTGCAGCAGAACAACTCAGTTCAGCAGTAACCTCTGGAGAGAGGAACATCAACACAGAAGTAGTGAGATGCTGACGCCAGACCAAGAACAGGCTTCGGTTCCAAAACTACATCAAGGTTTAGGTTAAAACTCCCATCCAATTAGCCCCCACAATGCAGGAAAAGTTTTCTGTTCACAATTAATATTACTCTTGTGGAGCCCAGTGGTCACAGCCAAGAACAAAGAGACTCAGTTGGCCAGGGGCTACGTGGGTACATTTCTGATTACAGAAAAGTAAAACCTAAGCAGACACACCACTCCTCGTTGATAGATGAGGAACGGAAACACAAAGATGCAGAGACTGACTTGGGTCTGTGCAGTAAATGGGTGACATTCTGAGGTTTCAGACCTCATGTTTAAGTGCTGCTATAAAACTATACCACGTCAGACCCAGGAGGGGAACGTATTTCTCTCCCATACAACAAATAGATTGGCATCAGTAACAGATTCCCACCTGTAGTTTTCAGGAGAATCCATCAATCTTGTCAAAAGCCAGACCTGAGATCAGTATCTCTTATGGACCTCATTTTTTATGATACAATTCAAATCGCTCAAATGGAAAGGGCAAGACATAGGCAATACACAAGGACCAGGATTCATTCTGAGATAACATGCTCGTAAGAACTAAACCAGTGGAATAAGTGTCCTCTTCACACAGAGGATCAATAAACTCAGTAGAATTAATAAAAATATTCAAAAGAAAATTCCAGAATGATAAAAAGCATTATTCTCTTTATTTTAATACCACAATGCTGTCAGCTCAATGACACTGTGTAGTAGTGAATTCTATAAACATACTCTGTGCTACAGAAAACCATCACTTTTTCCATTTGTCTTTCTATTTCAGCAGATGATTCCTCACCCCTGTATCTGGGGGTGTAATGAACTGCAATCTAGAGGGCTGGTTAAAAACAGTCACCCACACTGATGAAAGACAAGGTCTATCTACAAGAGGTGTGTTAAGGGCTTCACAGATGGTCAGGAAAATAGGAAAAAGATTACACAAACCCAGTATAGACTGTTGTTTATAAGCACATCAAAATGGCAAGCACACAGGATGAAAAAGCTCAAGTCCAAAAACGGCACAAGAGCCACAAATCTCCATGAATAAGATTAGATTAGACATTAGTCAAGTAGTAAGAAGCAGTACCAGTGTCACAAGGGAATGCATTGGCGGGCTGGCACTGAAGTCTTACTAACCAAGAGCCTAAATAAAGCAGGAGATTGGACAAGACAACCCGAAAGTCCCTTCTAGTCCTCTATCTCAATGAGTAGTTATCCGTGCTTTAACAGATCTCTCTTCAAAGCAGGAATGTTCAGTCCCTCGTGAAACAACAGTTACATCCACAGGAGAGAACCAAGATTAGCTGTTAACAGAACAGGGACGATGACAGATGCATGAGCCCTTGCACACACAAAACATGGTACACATACATGTCAAATGATATTTAAACATACTCCTTACATATTTCACCTGCAAGGATATTCTTTACATAAAGGGTCACTACTTATGCATAAAAACTTCAATTTTTTCAGATAAGCTAAAGCATGGCTGCAAATCTACGTAACTCCATTTTTACAAGAAAATATGATTGTAATGTGATTTTCCAGTTCAAAATTAATCAAGTCCAATAAAGAATCAAAATCTTAATGCCTGCATAGGGAGATAATGAGTTCCTTGCACAGTTAATACCCAGAGAACAAATGCAGAAGATGACTACAAATCTGGAGAAATATAACTTCTCAGCATCTTAAGACACTTTCTAAAAGTATACAAATAATTTCAAAGTAATTAAAAATTAACTGAATGTGATAAATATTCATTTGGGTTTTCATTATTTAATTTGAGCCTACACAGTACCACACACATACAAATCCATCAGATAATATCCATTACTCAAATTAAGTTTCTCAATCACTATAAAACTTATCCTTTGCCGTACTGTTGCTAAAATGCAACTTCCTTGAAAAAACCAACCCTTTTCTGAACACAGACAATTAAGCGCTAGCAATACCAAATTCCCCTTTAGGGATCCGTCAGGGATAAAACTCATCCAGTGTGTACCAGAAAACACAGAAACAAACTCACATACACCAAAACACACTACATAGCTTCATTTCAAACCAGAAGACAGGACTGAAGCCACCACAAAAATTGTTCCCAGGCAGGACAGCCTGTATCTATTGACTCACCACTCTCGCTGTGAGAAACTGCAGGGAAACCTGGAAAGGTCTATTACAACTTTTCCACCTTGAAATCATCTTTTCAATTTGTTTGCTCCTAAATACTTGTAAAACTCCCCAGTACTACAAAGCATCAGCACAAAAGAGCTAGAGCGAAACAGTACTAAAGACTCCGTTCGACTAACTGCATTTAACTGCAAATGAAGTCCACAGGTGCATTTATTGCCAGGTGACAATGATTTCAAAACTAGGAACTGGTGTGAGAGAGTGATGGAAAAGGTAAACATTGCTCTAAAATATACCAGGAAGAAAAAAATAATAGAGATAAAAGATTTGCCAATGTTTTTCTCTAAAACATTGGTGCATTACGCAGCAGACTGAGTAATTTTGGTCATCCATCTGAAAAACAGGTTAATGTCAGATGGAATATTCTCTGAAATGGGTTCCCGAGCTGTTTATATTTGGGGAAGATTGTAAAAGAACTTGCCTTATTTGACCCAAAAAGCAAAGGAAAAGACAGTACGTGACAGCGTTCTGCAAAGACGTTAAGGCTAAACAATACAGAGGGAGAAGAAGTGTCTAAACTAAAGCAAGATGTTGGCACAAGGACAAAAGGGATTATACCTGCTATGAATACATTCAGACTGGAAACTAGAAAGTGTCTAGCTCTCAGAGCATGGTGTAGCCTCACAGTGGGAATAACATAAGGAAAATAACCTAATTAGTTTTAAGAGGGAGATTGAAAAGTTTAAGAATGTGTCAACAGCAGGGGACTGGATTTGGGAAGTGCCTTTTAGTCCTGTATTCAAGGAGGAAGACTTGATCAGAGAACAACCAGAACCTGTATCTGCATGAATTTCCATTCAAAAGCATTTTTGCAAATTAGTCTCATCAAGTTTAAGTAATCACACCTTTAGTTCACAAACATCATCAGAGATTCATGCAGGCACCAGATACTTGTGTCTACCCGACTATAGGTTGGTATGTGAATTTATTAAGCAAGCCTCTATGTTGGCACTGATACACTAACTGTTCTTATGAGGGACAAGAAGCTCTCTAGCAGCAATATGGCAGAATAAGTGAAGAGGATTCAAGGTGGGTCTGGACACCCGTGCAGGTATTAGCATGAAACGTAACACACACTGCAGTAAGTCCAATATAGAGGCTGAATTAAACTATTTGTAACTATTAATATTTTTCTTCTGTGTACCGTCTCTTCTGAGAGCCAGTTCATAATGGTCCAAACACAATTTTAGGGTCATTTCTACATAAAAATGAGTTAAACCAGAAAAATCCAAATTTTTCAGGTTTGTGGGTTTGTTTTTTTTAATCTGAAGTATTAGCTTCATCACTGTCATTTAAACAAGAAAAATCATTGCAATTACAGAAGGCATGATAGGTACAAAGAACATATGGGAATTAACACAGCACAATACGTGTGTGTTCTCAAAACTTTGGAAAAGAACTGCTATGACACTCAAAGTGAAACGCAGCCTCCACTGAAGCAATACTGTAGTCTTGATAAACATTTCATCCCTGAACTTTATTTCCAATTAAAGAAGCGCATCATCAACTACAACAAGCAGTAAGACCTCAGAGAGAGGCTGCCTCAGATGAACAGGAGAATTAGCAGATGATTGTTACTGGGTTTTGGTTTACACTATACATTGATGTGCAGTTGCTACCATGACTTGAAGCTCTTCTACCACCACATGTGACATACATGCACAATTTTGCAAAATTAGCTCTTTTTACACCAACAGCACTTGTCTTTCCTTGACAGAAAGTCGCCCGAAGTTATTTCCCCAAACGTACAAGGCTCTCTGATTTGGTGGTACCGTCTTTCACTCCCCAGCACAGAAACCACAGTACTGTGAGTTGACATGAATTCCTTGAGCTTAGAACACAAAGCACTGGCAAGACCCAAACCAAAATGATACCAGCTGTGCAGAAGCAACAATGGAGCAACCACAGGTTTTCTTCATACCTGCTTTTCCCTCCAACAGTCTGCTCATACTCCTCCCACCACTTCTCTGAGACAAATAACATGCCTGAGCATACAGAGCTCTGCCAAGAGGAAGCAGAGACAGAGCCACCACCACTGTGCCAGGCAGAGCCCCATCTAGGAGTAGCTGTGAGCCAACAAAGCTTCTACCCACACCCATACAAAGTGGGAAGGAAACTTTGCCTGCGCATTGTCCCTCCCTAGCCGTGGTTCTAGACATTCAACTCTCCTCTCTCTATGGCTGCCCTCTATTCCCTCAGAGATGAGCTAGGAGGTGACCCAGGGGCAGCCCGGCATCCCCTGTGCTGGGGATCCCTTCCCTTTTGCCCACCAGGCCTCCCCACTGCAGGCTCCTCCGCACCTGCCTCCACCCCACCCAGGGCCGGGCAGGCACCTCTCCAGGATGCCTGCAAGCGTCAGCAGAGAGGCCATGTGGCCGGGAAAGAAAGTGCAGGGCTGCCCCGGCCCCCAGCTGGCAGCGGGGGCTAAACTGCACCCCCACCGCCATTTCCCCCCTACGGCGGGCGCGTGTTGATGACGTCGCCGGGGCCGCTCGCCTCCCCCAATGGCCGGGCCCGGCGCTCCCGCGCCTCGGAGGCAGCCCCAAGATGGCCGCTGTCCCGGGCAGCCCCAGGCCGAGGCCGCGGCATCCGGAGGGGCTGCCGGGGCTGGGCGGGCGCCGTGGGGCCTTTTCTCCTCTCACAGGGTTGCTCCGGGCCCTGAGGGCTCCTCCGGCCTGTCCTGGCGTTGCCTGCCTCGCCACCCGGCCCTGCAGGGGCTGCCCGGCCTAGAGCTTCTCCTGCTGGGTGCCAGCAGCCTCGGGCTGCGGCCTGTCCCGCCTTTACCGGCCTCTCCTGGGCCCTTCCTCGGCGTGTTATCTCGGCTGGGCCCCAGGGTGGCAGTCCTCGCCTGGGGTGTGTACCCCAGGGCGAGGGAGCCACTGGTGACACAGCACCCAGGGAAGCATCCTGAGGCAGCCCAGTAAAAGGCAAAGGGAATAAACAGAACCAAGGAGGGGTGTGCTGGGCCTTGGTGCTCCTTGGGAGTGTTTCATAGAGCTTGTGTTTCTTGTCAGTCAAGAGATGCCTCCCCAGCTCCACGCAGGAGAGGGGTTGGCACCTGAAGTGTATGGTTTATCACCGCATGTATAAAATTTACTGTGCAGAGCTGGGGTTTAGGAAAGCCAAAGGGTGACCTGAGGCTGGGTGCAGTGTGGGTTTGGAGCATAAGCCCTTTTTAAACTATTTCTGTTGGAAAAAAAATAAGGTAGGAAATGGCGGTGACGTGATTTGGCATAGCTGCCAGTTCACCTTGGGCAGCAACCTAGGAAAATACGCCAATAATAAAAGAATGGAAGGCAACTGACCCTCTTGGTTTGTCCCTGAGCCTTGCTAATGGGGTAACGGCACAGAGCATCCTCCAGGGGAGAAATGAAAGACCATCCCATATGCCAGCTTGGCCTGCCTCTGGCCCAGCCTCACCCTCGGCTGGCTGCAGGTTGTGTCCATGGGCAGGTCGGGTTACCTCCCTCAACAGCCCTCCCCGAGGCAGGAGGCAGGATCCTGACTGAACAACTGCTCTGCTATTAGCTCCATTCCCACCATCCCCTATACTATTCAGAGACAGACCCTCAGCAAAGAGTTTTTTTGTTTTGATTACTTTTTTCCTGGGAAAAACCCAAGCTTATCCATGGATTTTAACTGGTGTGAAAATCTGATGTGAATTAGAGGTGACTATATGCAGACAATCTGTGTCTTTCACACACCTGTGTATGGCTTTTCTAACATTTACCCTGCAAATCTTACATCGCTGTCAACAGCATTTATATCCTGGGATCTTCTGGAAGCCTGGTGCTTGACAGAAAACTAATTCCCAATATAGTGAGACCTTTGCAGGAGCTTGTCATTACAGACTGTATTGTTCTGAAATCTACACTTTCTTCCTCAAAACCGTCCACAGAAGTCCCCTGAATCATATTTGCTTCTACACACCCCTGGGGAGCTGTGGAAAACCCTCTCCCGCAGCCAGGTGTGTTGGACAAACTTGCTTCCTCCTGCTGGATTTTACAACTGCAAACAAGGCTTGAAAACAAAACAAAATAAAACACACAAAACCCCCCAAATCTCACCAGCAACACCAGCAGTCCTGCTCTGAACACGTGGGATGCTTCCCTGGATCACTGCTCATTTCCTGGAGTGAAACTCAGACACACCAGTTCAGTGCTGTCCTGAAGTGTGTGGAGGCTTTTTTTTTTTCCCTCTCTCTCCTTCTTTTATTTTCCCTCCTTCCTTGTGTTGATTTGTGGGGCCAGAATGACTTTGATTTCAGCAAGTTTGCTGTTTATTCACGTCACAAGTTTGACAGCTTTACACCAAATCAGATTGCTGGGTTTCAGGAGAGCTCTGAGGCGTCACTGGGAGCTCCTTTAGATTAAACTCGCCTCCCCGGTCTCCCCCCTCTCCCCCTCCTTCAGAGCCATTTAAACCTCGCTGGGGCTTTAACAGAAACGTGCTCCCAAGACCTGCATTTCATTCTGCCACTAATATGGTAAGTGCTCTTTGCATTTCTGTCGACCTGGAGGCAGAAAAGGAGAAGGTGGCGTCTTTGCCTTGGGGGCTTGCAGTAGGTTTTGTACCCTCTTTAAGATGGGGAAGGAAGAGGGCTCTCCTCTACCTGCAGGAGCAGTCTCTGCTGCTGTGCCTTCTCATGGGTGAGCAGATTCCCTGCCAGAGGCTCCAAGCCCTGCAGAGATTCAGAGCTGCTGCAGATGGGGCTTATTTGGAGGAGGGAAAAAGGAAGAGTCCAGAGACAACCCCAGGCTTTGCAACTGTGCGGTCTGGGACTCCTGCAGAACTGCAGGGGCAGAAGAGAGCGCGAGCAGCCTGGAGGTGACTCTGCTGGCGTTGTGCAGCTTTAGAGCTGAAACAAACCCCCACGGTGGGAGGAACGGACTGGCCACGGACAGCCTGGGTCCTCCCTTCACCTTAAACCCACTCAGGACCCTAACGTTTCCCAAGGGCTTGCAGGAAACACAGCCACCTTCCTGGCATACCTCTGCTCGGAGCCCCTCTGCCGCGGGGGGCTGCGGCGGGGGCTGCGCTGCCCAGCGGAGGTAGCCGGGCGGTGCGGTGCCACCGGGCGGGTTTGTGCGGGGGGGGAGCGGATAGCCGGGTCAAGGCTGGGAGCTCCCTCGGGGGCAGGCGGAGGGGTGGCCGGGGCTCCCAGGGAGGTACCTGAGCGCATCCCGGCCGGGACAGGGGCGGGATGGGAGCGCTTCCCCGCGGAGCCGGGACCAGCCCGCAGCGCTAGGATGCGGCGGGGACAGAGGAGGGCTGTCACCGCCTCCCCTCGGGTCCCGCCGCAGCCCGGGAGGGGAGGGAAGGGAGGGACACACCATCCTCCGAGCGCCCCATCGCCACGGCCGCTTCTCTCCGCAGAGCACCGGCCGGCCGTGCCCGGAGCCGGACTTCGCCGGGGGCCCGGGCTGCGCCTGCCCCTGGTCTGCCGCCCCCGCTGGGGTTTCCAAGGAGACCTGGGCTGCCGTCTGCGCCGCGGAGCCGCCGCCGCACGGCCAGGACCGGCGGGAGCCTCGGCCGCCCGGTAAGTGCGCTCCCACCGCCGGGAGCGGGAAGGCAGGGGACGGGAACGACCCGGCCGCAGTCCCGCAGCCGGGCTGGGTGAGGAATCGGGAGCGGGCTAACCCCTCGGGTTTGCTCCTCCCCAGGCCAGTTCTACAGCCCGCAGCTCGGTGGCCAGGACGCGGCGTGGCAAGGAGACCAGCTGTCCTCCCAGCTCTACAGAAACAAGCAGGTAAAGGCACTGTGCATCCCCCCCAGCGACCTCAGTATCTTCCCCCGACGTTCCCGAAATTTGTATCACTGGCTGGGATGTGGGAAACAGTGGCAAATTGCTTTGTTTAGGTGGTTTTTCTTCCTTGCTTGAAGTATTTGTCTCCCCTGTGTTGTCCCATGAAGCTGGAACAACTGTTACGGGGTTCCTTATTCATCTCTCCCTCTTACAGCATATTGCACTAGCTGCCTCCGTGCTAGAGAAGACCAGGGGCATGACCAGGGACTCCCTCAGGTTCTGATGATGCAGAGCCTCATGCTGTTGACTGAAAATACATAGCGTGTGCCCTCCTGAGTCCACCAGAATGAACTTAATGAGAAATGAGTCCACCAGAAGTATCTGCTTACATGGAGGATGAACCATTGTGACCAACAAGCATTTCCTTTTTACTTTTTACTTATTTTGTCTCTTCATTCCTATTTTGTAAATCGCATCAAGGGGCAGGAGAAACTCTGAACAGTACTAGATGAAGGAATTCCAGAGAGATCACTCTGATAAAATCTTTGGAGTGATATTTTGACACAATGAAGTCAATGGAAACATTTACTAACTTCAAGGTCCCTGGAATCAAACTCTAGCTCCAGACATCAGTGTACTTCTTTCTTTGGCTCTCTCTCAAACATTTAAATCACTGGTTTTCAACCTGTGGTCAGAGGATGCCAGGGGTCCTCAGCAGAAGATCCTTTCTCCTCCTAAAAGAGTCTCCAGAGCTGTGATCAAGAGGCAAACATCTCTCTGCAAATACCCATGCTTCCCATGAAAAAGTATTAGACATCTGCAAATCAAAATATACCTGCTCAAATCTTGGGATGAGGACTTAGCTCTGTATACATACTGGGACTGGCACTGTAGGGCCCAGGAGTACTACTGTATCATAAAGAACAGCAGCTGCATCTTCCTTCTGCACTCTACCTGCATAAATTGTTAGTCTGCAGCTCCTCCTTCTCCCTTTTCCCACCAGCCAACTATAAATGGGAATGAGATGGTTGCAAAGGGATATTTACTGCCACTCAGGAGGAGATCTGCCAGCTGCTGTCATGCCCACGACGGTTTCTGGGTGTTCACAGGGTTACCTGTAATTCTTTTCTGTTATTATTCCATGGTTAAAGATTTTTTTCAGAGTAATCTTCTCAAACACTTGCTAAAGAATAAAGGAAGTCAAAAGTGAAAACTAAATACTTATGCCACTTAGATTTACAGAGACAAGAGGCTGGAGGGGGTGGGTTGAGTTCACTAAGCAAACACCCAGATCATCACATCCAAGCAGCCTGTACCATAGGGCGATTGCTATTAAGTTACAGAGTCAACATCTATTCATCAATATCTCTATTCCACAGCTTCAAGATACTTTGCTTCAGAAGGAAGAGGAACTTGCTAGGTTACATGAAGAAAATAATAACCTCCGACAATACCTGAATTCTGCCCTGATTAAGTGTTTAGAAGAAAAAGCCAAGGTATTGTGTTCAAACCTGTTGTATCGATGTGTGCAGAAGAAATGGTTTGAATAGGTACATGCCATTAAAATATGTGGAAAGTCTAAGAGTGTAGACAACCTGCAGTGTGAGATCTATTTAACTTCACAGAGCTGCCAAATTGCTGGTCATAGGTCTAAGGTGACGGTTTCCCCCAGGAATGACGTCCTATCAGATTCTGACTGTGGAGACACTATAGTCTATAGCATGATTAAGTTTAGTTTATAAGTTATTTATAAATAAGTTAAGTTTGTAAGCAAGGTAAAATTATTCCATATAAATCTTTTTTACAGTAAGAAGTTCACATTTGAACATATATTTCTTGACTGTGTCTGTTTTGTCAATTATCCCTTTTGATAAGGATTTATTCTCATTTATCCTTTTTTATGTTCTGGGTGCTTTCTGGTTTTGTGTTTTGCATCTTCCAATGGTACATTTTATTCATTTATACATTAGAATACTTATCTTCTATTTTTTTCATGATTATCAATTAAAAAGCTGTGTTGTTTTTTAAAGATGAAATACAAAATTGAAGACTTCGGTTTTGATGAAACATGTTATTAAACTAAACGTGAAGAGTTTTTTAATTAAATATTTTGATTCCCTGTCTCTCTTCCAAAAGAAAGTAAAGATAATTGTTTCTTGTCAACTTAAAGACATTTTTTACTATTGTGGACTTGCCCATGAAACAAAAAAAAATCACTTGCTCAGCTCTGTGGATTGGGCATGAGATTAAAAGGCCTGCAAAAAATAGCAGACTTCCCTTCTATATCCTATTCTGAGTTGACGGTGTGGCAGGTCCCCCCTCCCATGCTGAAACCTGGCTCCTGACAGCAGAAGATCTCCTTCCGTGGGCACAGCAGGGAGACATGGACACCATTCTGTGTCACATGGAGGAGAGTCCAGTGTGAAACTGCCATGGGAGGTGGCTAAGCCGTGAATTCATGACATGGGGGGGAGCTTCCTTGTTATTCCCACCTTTCTTTGAGCATCCCTGGATGCCTGAAGGGCCCTTGTCCTGGGATAACGGCAACTGAGGTGGGCTAATGAGCTCAAAGCTGCTCAGTCAGCTGCTCTGAGGACTCCCTGGCCAGGATCACACCTGCCCCTGTATGACTTACCTTCATATCCTCCCGCTTTGTCAGGCTGCCACACTCCCCCCCATACCCCACTCACCTGCCAAATGCTGCTGGCAGCACCAGCAGAGAGGAGTGCCCGACAGCCAGGAGGGAGCTCTCATTTCACACCGTGCTGAGTGAGAATGTGATCAAAGCACAGGCCTTATTGACGTTGTCAAATTCTTCTCTTTCAGGGACTGCATTGTTGCAGAGACTATAAAGACACAAAATAGTTAGTCACATCCATATGTTTAAGCACATAGCGGAAGAAAAAGTATTTTTTATAAGGACAGTAGTAACCATTTTACCCATCTGAAATCTGAGATCAGAAATGTGTTGCTTCCAGGTAACTAGAAATTCAGATTTTAATCTTCTCTCTTTGCCTCTTTTTTTCTTTTTTTCCATAGAAACTCCTATCCTGCCACAGCCAAAAAACCTGTGCTATTCTCAAAAGCACCAAGAGGAGATTAAAAGAGGACCACTGGTTTGTTCCTCAAGAAACTCCTCATGCTTCCAAAGCTAGAAGGAACCTCTTTAATGAATTCACTGCCTGTGAAGAGCAAGCCAGCCCTGGTGTGGACAGCTGGGTCTTGAAGACTTTAGGATTAAAAGATGTCAACACAATTGATGAAACTTCAGCTAACTACAGTGCCCTGTCCTCAGACCTTGGAAAAAACACGTACTGCCTGAGCCCTGGTGAAGCAATAGACTATGACCAGTGTGAAGGAGCAGCAGCAGCCGCCTATAGCTGCAGCCACGTGCCTCCAACTGACAGCAGTACCCATCCATGCAGCGAGGACTCTCCCTTCCTTCCTCAGATTTCTTCAGCACCATGTGTCTCCTCATCAGTGCCAAGTGTTTCCTCACTCCCAGCCTATGGGCTGCCCTATTTGACTGGCAATTTGTCACCCAACAAAACAGAAGTGGCATTCACAACATCTCTAAGTCCTCACCGCAATGTGAGAACGCACACCTTCCACCAAGGACAAGCCTTTGTGCGGAGAGATGATGATGGAGGATGGAGATTCACCTGGGTGCCCAAGCAGGCTGAATAATGCACCTAAGTCAAGGGTCAGCCATAGGGAATATAGGAGACAGACATTTCATCTTGTGCTTGAGACAGGCTCAGGCATTAAAAATGAGCCCTTCTGGGCTCTGTGAAATGCTACTCTGTCACCTACCTACTCCTTATTCTCTCCCGGATTTTCACAGCTGTGGCTCCAGATCGCACTTGGACAATTATCTACCCCAGGCCAGATGTTCACATTGGATCCACTTCTCTTGTGCCTGTGTTGAGATACCTGCTTTCACTAGCTTTGTGGTCTTTCTATCATCATTCCTTATTAACTGGTAGTTTGCAGGCTGCAGTTCCTTCAGCTTTGATGATCACTCCCCCATGCACCATGCTGGAAAGCATTTTGGGAATACAGTTTGGAAATAGCACCTCTCTCACGGATATCCACAGATGACAAAGGAGGCACAGGTTGGAGGCTGAGGATCAGCAGCATCTAAGTGATTTATATCTCTTTTAGATATGCAAATTGCCTTGGATGAAGGCAACCATGGGTATTTGTTAACGTGCTACCCTAAGCTGGCCTACCTGCAGTCACATGGTGCTGTCATGTTCTGCCTCAAAATAAGCAGGATTTACTTCTATTGCCTGGAGACTACTTAATTACAAGCGATTCAGCAATTTCAGGGGATTTTATTCTGCTGTCATTAAGAGACTAATGTGTTTACTACACTGTGTTTTAAAGATATTTTGTCTGTCAGACAAAACATGTTTAAAAAGTTTGAGCCCTGGAACAGGAACTAGAATTGGAGGTGCTGTAATGACACTGCCATCACCAGACAAGGCCCTGGCCGAGTATATTGGTGGCACAAATTTTCTCTTCTGTGGGTAATGTACACTCAGAGAGCTTCTTTCTTCTGCAAAGGAGGCATTCCCCTTGCCTGCAGCATCCCACTAGTCTTTTGAAGGATTTTCTTCCATGTTTACCTGCCTGATGTCAGAAGCCTTTGTAAAAAGGAGCCACTCCTGGCTTCATAAGCTGTTTCTGTGGCTTCAGTGAGGCTTTTTTGCAACATCAAGAGTTGCACTTGTGAAACTGGAGATTTTCTTTCTAGGAAACAACTTCTTGACCTCTTTGTCCTGACCTCTGAGAGCACACAGAGATTTATCTGCAATCAACACAACCCTGAATCAGGGCTGCTTCCTCCTCTTCCCTTAACCCCATGCTTCGTATGGGAAATGTTTTTCCTGGTTTGGGAGACATTATCACTTAGGGGTTAGAGCGAGTCTTTGGGAACCACAACCTTCAGCACCAGTTCTTGCCTCTCCATTTCTCTGTCAGGCAGCGGTAGGCTGAAGCTATGATCATCACTAGCTTGAGAATGCTTTAAAAATCTCTGGAAAGAAGGTGCTCTCGCACTGCAGAGAACTTTTAGTAACACTACTAATGATATGAAGTCAACTGACATGAAGTAAGCTCACCAGTAATGTTTTGTGTTACCTTTGTTTTCTGCTTTACAGTAGTTTGATGCCCGGGTACTGGAAATAGAGTGATTTGGTTATTCTTGCTTTCAGAATGGTCCCAGTGACATTAAGGAAGTACTTAAGTAAAAATAAGCACAATTGAGGACTTTCTTCTAGTGGATTATTTTCCTGTAGAAAACTGGATGTTCTTTTATATTTAGAGGACAAAAATATCTCCTAAATAGCCTCTTGTGCCTTAGTATCTGGAACTCTCCATCAGGAGTAGTAGTGATTTCCCAAAATACTTTAAAATAAACAAACTCTGTATTTCTAGGTAGTTACTTTTGAGTCAGTGATGGGGCAGGCTTCCAGGCAATTTGAAAGCATTGATTGTGGGCATTATTGCACTAGATTTAAAACACCACCCAAACAAACAATCCACATGGAATAAATACAAGTATTTGTTTTGCAGTTTTGTTGTAGTTAAGTAAAAACATGATCAGCTGATGAAGATTGGTCAGACAAGACCACTGTTTCTGTAGCACTTTTGTGCTTCTCAGTGAAAGCAGAAGAAAAGTCCTGTCCTACAATCAACTCATTTCTTTCTCAAGGCATTTCTTTTCTATTAGTCTACTCTCGCCCTACTATATAAGGTAGCACTGAAGAAAATACTTCTGTCATTGGAGTTTTTATTCATGCATGTGGTATTTTAGAAAATGCCTGACCTTAACATGAGTATGTGATGGGGAAACTCTGGTATGTGTGTGTGGGGGGGGATGAGCAGCATGCAGGGAACAGACAGTGTGACCAGAGGATTACAACCAATGCAGCTGTTGATGCCACATCTTTCCAAGCAGCTCTAAAACATAAGTAGAGAAAGATAATTGTTTTCTAATACTATTGAATGCTTTTACTTATGTATTTCAATGCTAGGGAATCAGCAGCAGTAACAAGTATATTTGTCCTGTCAGCAAATAATAATTCAGGTGGGTTTTTTTTTTTTCCTCTAAAGACAGAGAAAAAGCTTTCCACCTGTTTGACATTTCCTTTCCACATTTTTGTATCACTGCATGTGATAACTTCTCCTGCAGAAAGCCAGAACAAAAGTGTCAGATCTTTGGTACAGTCTCAAAGTAGGGTTTCAGTAGGAACAAACTGATGCTTGAACCTTTTCTAGCCTTTTCTAAAGGGGTGACTGGTCCCTTGTCTCACTGCAAGTAAATTATAGATGTAGGCAAATAGCTCGATGAATAATTTACCTGAATGATTCCCCTTCTTTTCCTGTGGGTTCCCAAATTTTACTCAGCATGAAAACGTTGAGTCCTGTGGCAGGGATTTCTGTCTGAGTCTAGCTTACTGGAGCTCATTTGGGCAGAGAGCCCCATGGTGCTGCTCCTGTCAGCTGATGGGTGCTCCTGACCTGCACACGCAAACTTAAAACTCTGGTTTAGACAACTGCTTGAGCAAAGGTCTCTGTGTTAATAATGCTGCTGATCACTGTAGTGTAAATAGCCATTTTGTATTAACATTTGTTTTATTTTTTTATTTGAAGAGTGTTTGCTTTGTTATGTGAATGTAACATGTGCAGCTGCACAGTTTAAAACAATCCATGTTTTTAGAAAGGTATTCTAATAATTTAACACTTAATACGTTGAAGGTCATGATTTTTGTGATTGAAAAAGGCCATGATTATAAGTAAATGTCAATGATACCAGTGTCATTAAGTTATGTCTAATAAAACTTAACATCTAATTGATGCAATTCTTTCTGCCCACTTCAGCATCTATTAAACAATGCAGCTGCTGCTCACACTGCACAGCACCACTCCTGGCATCTACGCACCTCTCTAGAGGACTGAAAGTGGTCTTCATTCCCTTCAAGCATAAGTGACTACACAAGGAGGTGCAATTTGTGATCATAATATACGAGAGATAAAGTTGTAACAGCCATAGGTATACCCATTCCAGTCTGGGATTGCACAGCATGTTGCAGTGATCTATTATTGTTTTGATCCAGAAATAAATTCTATGCTACAAAATTACTAGGACAGAGGGAAGTGTTGCGCTTGCTTTCTCTCTCTCTTTTTTTTTTTTCTTACCCCCCTCACTTAATAGACTTATACCTTCTTTCTTAGGCAGCTGAACATCCTGATGCAGGGCAACCTGATTCATCATAGTACTCTGGGTACTCCTATTTTGATTGTGAAATGAAGAATTGTAAAATGGCACTGAGATGTCATATAAAGAGACTAAAGATGAGAGAGAAAAGCATGAGTAAATAATTGAAACCTCTATTTAGTCAGCTATACTTGACACCAAAAGTAAAGCTGTGTTACTTATTAACTTCCCTTTCTGATCATAGGCAGGTTTATAAGTAACCGTGCACCAGCTGGGACAAGAGAGATCTATTTTTCATTGGAATGCGAGTTTGTTTATTGCTTATGAAAAGATACAAAGTGAGCCTTCCTTAATCTCTTTTGCCCTCCTCTAGAAGACACAATAAGTCTATTAGATGATTCACAAATGCTCTGGCTTATTGCCAGATAGCTGACATCCCGTCATAAAGAGAGAGCAGTCTATAAATAATTTGTGGAATGAGCCGTGATTCACCTAAAATGCCATCTCTCCAGTCATTCCTCTGCTTCATTAGTTGTGCGTCATTGAATTATTTCAAGGCTAAATATTTAGACGCAGTGCAGCCCAAGGAAATCAGTATAACAACAGTGCACAGAGTATGAAAATCACTAGGGGCATGAAGATCTGGGAGGTCTGAGATCCCAGTTTTCCCTGATTTATTCAAAAATCCCACTCACAAACTGTAGCACTAATACTGGTATAGTTAGATGAAATTCCCAACAACCGTCTCAGAAGCTGTTATTAGTCAAAGAACACTCTCTAAATATTCATTTACTAAACAATGTTTGCATGTATAACATCTTCCACTAGCCCGTTATTCCCTGTTAACGACCACAGAACAGGTCAGAAATTGGTAGTGTAGGAGCTACACGACACTTCCAGGGACACAAAATGTGTCATTAGATGAGCTGGAGGGCAGGCCAGGAATCCTACCCTCCAGCTGTGCAGATCGAGGATCTAGCCGCACGCTTGAGAGCCCACGTGTGCAGCCAAGCGTCCCAGATGTGCCACCAAAGCCCCAGGTGTGCAGCTGCACACCCGGATGTGCAACTGAAGGCTGCCGATTCCCACTCGTGGGGCTGAGGCCCCAAGCTTTGGGGGTTGTGGGCTTCAGCCGAGGGTCCAAAGCCGTGCGGCCGAGGAGCCGCGTCCCCCGAGCCCCCGCCCAGCACCGGCCCCGAGGGCTCTGACCAGGGTCCTGAAACGGCCGCGCCGCGGCTCCCGCCGCCTCCGGGCCCCGGCTCCTCAGCGCCGTTGGGGTTCCCAGGTGGGAGAGCATCGGGGCGAGCAAGCAGACGTCCCCCACCGCAGAGAGATGTCGCGATATCAGACCCAGGCGTTGTGCAATCCACACGAGCTAAGGTGGGAGGGACACCCCCGACCAGTTCCCGGCAGCTACAGGTGCTCGAAGGACCCTCACACGTGTGATGGCCTTTGGTCAGAAGGATGACCTTTCTTTAATCTGGAGGTAAACTCTGCCTGATGACATGACTAGGGTTAAGGAACCGGGGAGAAATACTATTTCCACTGACACAGTTTACAGGTACAAACGTTTCTGTGCTCCTCCGCCCAGTCTGTGAGGTAGCTGGGTAACAGGCAGGCTCATTCCAGAGGCTACATGCCTGTCCAAGTATCCTACTACGTATCACTGCACGTAGAGAAAGTATCAACTGGAAAGCTCCCCTTAGCAGTGTTATGAACTGCAGCCTATTCCAGATGCAGAAAGAAGACATTATCAACTGCCTCCTAGCTAGGACACAGAAAACAAAAAAACCCTGTGAGAACTAGTATGCTTTGTGACCTCTGAAAGATCACTTGGTTTATTGAGTATCAAGCTCCAAGTATTAAGTTCAATACTACAGAAACGTTTGTTACTAGAGAATTAAAATAATCATTACTCTGTTTATGTTATAGTATTATGTAGACTATGCAGAGAGGAATATGAGCTCCATTATATTGGAAATTATATTCAAAGTCTTAACCACTCTGTAGTGAATTCTGTTTTCGTTTCCACCAGCTAGGATCCCAAATAGCCTTCCTCTTTTCTAAAA
The DNA here is from genome assembly GCA_025774025.1 of Xenus cinereus. Classification (NCBI taxonomy): domain Eukaryota; kingdom Metazoa; phylum Chordata; class Aves; order Charadriiformes; family Scolopacidae; genus Xenus; species Xenus cinereus. Next base: position 13,358,850 of record JAOXJK010000051.1, on the reverse strand, counting down.
GGCTTTTCCAAGTGGGACCTGAAATATATATAGTGTTTCCTCTGCTTTTTTCCCCCAGCTACACAGTTCCAAGACACAAGTAACTCCTCTTTCTAAGAAATACGCATTCCTGGGTAGGCCCAGACAAAATCCTCACCTATTAATAGTGTAACCCAGGTCAGCTCAGTTACAAGCTCTGAATATTACTGTTAAACAAGAATTCAGCTCAGCAGTACTCATGCTCAGTTCTAACTGCTGCACCTACTTTGAATTCCAGTGACCTCATTTGGACATGAATTAAACTGAACAAGTAGGAATGACGGGATCCCTTTTTGCTTCAGGAAACAGGACTAATTTTGGTTACCTATGGGCCATGAAATATTTAATGATACCTTTCTGAAAGTGAATAGGGAAGTCCTGATTTAATACTGGTAGGTATTGTTTAGAACTGCCAGCTTCAGTTTCCTTCAAAGATTGATATTAGCCTGGTGCTTTTTCTTGCCTTCTTACCTGAAGCAAGCAGCGATACTGCTGCGTGAAAGATGCCATGTTCCTCCACAACAATTGCTTCATTTCAACAAAAGTATTTTTCTGAAATAAATGGGTCATTTTTGCAATCTGTAAAAATTGAACTAACCCACTGAAATCAGCATGAGTTACTACTACCCCTAAGAACAAAATGGAGCCAAATGAGCTTTAAGTTTCTTCTTAGTAAAAGACCTTTTATCAAAATGAAATACCATTACCTCAATGGCCCTGTGGCCATTTCAGAGGTATATAAACATTTGCTACCTATCTGTTAGCCATTCAATAACTAAGATCTTGATACTGTGTAAATATTTAACTACAATAGAGGATATAAATCAGAGAAAGTGATTCTGTTTCATTCCACTGGTGGCAGTAAATCACAGACTATTCAGACTACTGGGCTACACCCAAAGAACTGAATAAGCTGTGAACACATGCGGACTTTATCTAAAATTTCCTGTAAGGCAAGTCCTAATTTAATTCAGAATTCATAGGGGGAAGACTAGCAGAATAACACAACTGCAGAAACCAGAAGAACTTCTAGACATTTTTGCTGTATCAGCCAGGATGGGAAAGCTACCAGCACCCAGCCTGTGAACTGGTTCTCCAGAAGATGTGACCAGAGCACACAAGAGAGCTAGGAGAGTAGGTGCTATTGAGTTTGAGCCCCTGGACACTAATGACACAGGCACCAGAGAAAATGAGTGAACAATAAATTCTAGTCTCATTCATTTTCTGGAATAGGCAATTAGATGGGTCTTAGCTTAATTAGAGGCCACAACACGATGAAAGACAAGACCAGTCAATCATTGTGATCTAGATTTCTGTGCTGTAACAAAGGTCTAGGAGCTGCCGCAGCAGCAGCCATTCTGTGTGCTGATACCGCAGAGATGTAACACTGGGCTCCCCATCACAACAGGGACACAGGTTTCATTGCATCTTGTTCCCTGCATGCACTGCAAATTGAAAGTCAAAACCTCCAAGGACATGGCTTTTCCTATAAGAATAACAACAGCAAATGCATGGGCTCATGCTCAGCTTTAGCAACAACCACTAGGGACTGAGTCACTGTCACCATTCTCCAGTGAATGGACCCTGCAATACCCTCTCTGTGGCTTTCCGATGTACAAGTCTTGGTTCCTACCCTGGGGCCAATATGATGGGTCACACTTCCCCATTCCTAAGAGATACCGAATAGTGCTACTGGCTAGTGTCCTCTGTCTGGATTTGTTTATTCTCACATCCTTGTTTCTGCCTGTGCCACCCTCTGCCGTCACCCCAGTAGCTTACAGAGGCCTGCTGCAGTTTTGAAAGGGACACCAAGGAGCCGACGGACCAGCCATCTTCAGAAAATAAAGCAGGATGCTTCTAACCAGAAAAATGCGTCCAACCCCACAACCAACATATCATTGCCCCTTGGCACCTTACTCAGGGCCTTTGCTTACCCTTTGCTTGGATCTGCAATGGACACTTCAGCAGAGAGGAAAGCAAGGCTTGCTCAACCGAAAAAAAAAAAAAAAAAAAAAGAAATGGGTTTATTTCCATCCTTTTATGGCTTGGGGTTTATCCTCCCTTTTTGCGGGCTACTTCATCTCGCCAGTGCCACCTGGTGGGCCCTAGTTCTACAGGCCTGCACCCATGGGGAGGAAGAGGAGGGTGCAGCCACAGGGTCAGGAACAGTCAAAATCTTCTACAAGATAGCATGACTGCAGAGAAGGCAGGCATAACCCCCATACGCACTTTTCTCAAGCATTTTTTCAAGCTCCATGGCCTCACTTGGGGCTGCTGACAGTGGAAGTTAATCTGCCTCTGCAAGGGGTGATTAGAAAGAAAATTCCCTTTGCCTGCTCTCCTTTTCCACTTGGCCCTCGTGCAGGTACAAGTTTAGCGAGTGCCTGCAAGCCCCAGTGCATACAAAGAAGCCTTGTGCAGCATTATATTTTAGCTTTCTCTACCCTCCCTTATAGCCTCCCCTGGCTAAAGTCAAAGAAACACTGAAGCATCCAAGTAAATCAGCCTATTGCATTTTCTCATCAGCTTAAAATGCTTTCCTTGTTGCCAAAAAAATGACAATTCTCTGCAGAACCAAGCTTGCAGGATGGTTGTATTGAAGCTATTTCTTTTTGCCTTGCCCTCTTGAAAGACATGTTGGCAGAGGAAATGTCTCCAGACTCAAGTCCAGTGCGCCTTAATGAGCACACAAAAATATATGCATGACTCTGACAGAGTGCAGAGGGTATCCCAGCATGAATCTGCTCCATGCGCACTTGCTTTCTACCATGGTCATCCTAAGACAGGTCAAAGTGCACCATAGCTACCAGCTACTAAATGAAATCCTGCCAGAAGAAAAGGGCCCAAATGTGCTTGTGCGTTAGCCACCCTGAGGGACAGGGTTGAACACCGATAACCGTCTTGAGCTGGAATCTTTAGGGCCAAGTGCATGAGTCACAGCAGCCAGAACCCTGGGCTGAGAGCAGTGACTCTCTTGTGAGGCTTGAGCAGAGGGGAGAGATGAACAGAGAGGCTGGGGTTGGCTGGGGCAGGAGTTCCTAGAATGGCACAGCTTCTCCTTAGCACATGATGCAGGTGATTTATAAATAAGGAACCAAACCCAGTGTCCCCAACAGTCATGCTCTGCAACACTACACAGTCTTCCATCCTGCATCTGAACAATTAAAACCTTCACAACTACTTCTGTCACTAGAAAAGCTCAGGCTGCCTATGACTAACTGCAGCACTTTGCCCTGCTCTCCTCTTCCACAGCAACATGCACACACAAACACAGTGACAGGGAGCAGAGGCACAGAACCCCAGAGAAAATGGAAGGTGAGAAGAGTGGGTTATCTAGCAATGGAAACAAACAACATTTACCATAATCATTATTTTCAATATATTATTTGAACTGGTCAAACCCTCCTGTAAAAAACAAAAGGCAAAGGATGAACATCAGCTTGGAGGAAGAAATTAATTGTGAAGTTGCTTGGGAATAATTCAGGAACACCTGTTTTACAGCAGTTTGGGGAAGTTTTAGAAGGATAGAGCAGAAATAAAAATATAACCTTGTTCTGCTGTTGCCTGAGTCCAAGTCAGGAGAGAGAAAATGCACAAAGGAAAGCAGCAGTCAAAGCTGGAGTAAAGGGGAGCAATACTTGTATGTATTTCTTTCTTATTGATTTAATTTTCAGCTCACTCTGGAATTGGCTGTTCATTTCAGCATGGATGCACTCAGCAGTTTGTGACACACTGTGCTGTTTTGCTCTGCCGGCTGTGTTATGCTTGCCAACATTTGTTGGGAAATAACAGGAGGTCACACATGGTGTCAAAAAAAAATACCTCTGGCACAGTACATAGAAAAAGGCATTGTATTAGTGGCAATGAATTCAGACCTACTGATGGTGGAATTAATGAAATCCGTGGCTGGCACTCTCTTTGCATCCCAACAGAGGCTACAACAAACAAAGCAAATGTACTGGCCACTAGCCCATAGGATCAGCAAACCATGCTTGTCCAAGGCAGCTGGAAGCCCATTGCCTTCCCTGGCAGGCCCTGAAGTGGAGAAGGGAATTGTAGTGGTTACCCAAGATCTCTCCTCTCTCACTCAGAGGCAATAGGAAACCAAGAGGCAGGGAAGCAAGGAGGTAATTAATGCTCATGGAGGAAAATGGACACTGAATGGTGACAAGCATTTGTTGATTGTTTTACTTTGGCTTTCTTGATTTCTTAAGGTATTTTTGGTCTAGCTACAGGGATGAACATCTTTCCCTTCAGTTATTATTTGCCTTGAAGCTAAAGTGTATCTCCTGAGCACCAGCATTCACTCAGTCTTCTTTCCTCTCTTGAGTGGTTTCCAGTCCCTTTCAGGAAAACCTCAGAAATATTTATGTTAGCCTTTCTTTCCATTATCTTTATGTTAAGCAGACATAACTAAGGATACATATATTTCTAGATAACAACAAAATTCCTCACAATAAAAGCAAACACTGCAGCAAGGACTCAGGTGGATGTTGTCCACCCTCAGAGATAGTCAGAAGGTGGCTGGGCAAAGCCCTGAGCAATCCAAGTCAACTTTGAAGTTACCCCTGCTTCGAGCTCGAAGTTGTACCAGAAAACCTCTCTAGGTCTTTTTCTACCTCAGATTTTCAGTATTTCAGTGATTCGAAGTCCACACTTGATCAGCCATCTCTTCATGCACTATCTACCTGCAGGTAAAATAAGTCAGCAATTACCTGCCCTGAACTAGTCCTCATTACCTAGAGCATGATCCATCACTTCCCTTTTCCCCTTAAAATATAGGGTTATGGGTTTTTCCCTAAAACCTCACACTTTCTTCCTTCTGTCCAAATGCATCTGGGAGCAGAATTTGGAAATTATAGCTATCCATTCTAACCCTTCCCCTAGGCATCTCAAAGGACAGACATTTGTGGTGGTTTCTGTATAAATCCCAGCTGCGCATTCATCCCCTTTCGAAAGCATAAGTCAATCCCTATTGTTGTTTAAAATATAACTGGGTGCACCAAGTCAGACACATGTCAGGGTCAAATCTTTTAGTAGAAATACTCACAGATCAAAAAGACTCAATTAATTCCTTTCTCCTAGGGCATTTTAATGCAATTCTTTCATGTTTAATGTTTAATATGAATGGAATAATTGTTTGTTTCTTGCTATCCCCCATTAACACACATCAGAAGCACCAGCTGCCTAGATTCCACTTAATAGTTCCCAGTTGGTCACCCAACCAATAGGTTCAACACTGGAAAAAGCCTGTACAAGTGGAAGCCTCTCCTCCCTCACCGTTTCTAGCAGCAAAGTTCACAACAATGTGGGATGTGATTTGGCCCAGACAACACATTGGGCTTTTGCTCTGGAGTGGAAGTCCTCTCAGGGTGTTATGCCCATAGTTGCCTTCTGCAAATTAGGCTAAGCCCATCATGAACTTACACCATTGCATTTCAGAGAAGAAACTCCAAATGAAAACCTAAGGAGAGAAACAGCTCAGCGCTGGGGCTCAGCTGCAGGGTCACAAGCACTGCTTTGGACACAAATGTCCATCCTTCCCAGAGTTGCAGACTTGAGGAGATAGTGCTCAGATTGCTGCTGCAGCAGAGATGGTAAGTTTTCCTTAGCAGGGGATGAAGTGAGAAGGAGACCAGTCACAACCAGCATTTCAGACACCACCTTTCATTCATTACACTTATTAATAGAATCAAGCTGTTATTAATATTGGCAAATAACTCCCAACCCTCACAGTTACATGACCAGACAAGAGATGAAAAACTAACACCATCTCTTTACTCAGAAATGTAGAGTTGTGATCAGGCTGATGAAAAGCAGTTTTACATCCTAACTTGAAATCTGATTAAAGACGCAGCTGTAAGAGATTGCTTAATTCTGTAACTCATCCCTTATATCAACCCGAGAAGTCTGATAATAACAATCTTTACAACTGCAGTTTAACCGATGCTCCCTAAAGCTGAAAAGTGGTAATTCCATTTTGTTGAGCGCTGACATTATAGCCTTTGTTTTCATTTTGAAAAAACACTGGACAAGAAAAAATAAGAATTTTTATATCAAAGAATTTGAAATAGAACATATTTAGGATGCAAGCAAGCCGGTTGTCTATCATTGACAAATGGAGATTTGCCAGATCATACCAATGATTTGATCTTGGGATTGCAACAGCTTTTTGAAGATAGAGGAGGCAACCATGATGTGTGCTGATAAAGCCAACAAACTTGGGGCCAGGCCTCTTGTTTTCTTCCCCCTGATGCCAAGGAGAGGAGTGTGCCTGGGTCTGCACAGAGTGTTCTCACTAAACAATGTCAGACACACGCCAGTTTGGAGGTCTGCCAGTCCAGGGCCACCTCAGTGAACTCCTACTGCAAGGCAGAAGGAACACACAAAGACCAGACCTAGGTTATCACAGTCTTCTCAGAGAAGGCCAAAGCAACCATTTGTCATCATTATGTTCATTCCCTATTCTTGTTTCAGTGGTCCCTAGAAAATAAAGTAATGCTTACTAAAAAATAAAAGGAGGGAAAGAACAACTTGAATACCTGAGACTGACTAAACTGATGGAGAAGATAATGAATAACCAGCATGGCTGGCATAACTCCTATTCTTCTTTTATGACTGTTGTTCAACCTACTGCTTAAAATATCAGAGCCTTGATTTATTACTAGTCATGGTGTAAAAAGGTTTTGATTGCTTGGCACCTCTCTTCTGTCAAAAACACTGACGAGAGCATCCACCCGTGATGCTTCTCTGTGCACATCTTGTACAGTCCGGTCCCCAGACACCCACTTTTGCAGACTCAACTTTAAGCAGCCCAGCAGTCCAAGCAGGGGTCTTGCTAGACTGAGACTAATGTTGAATTGGAGTCTCTATGCCTAGTGCCAAAACACATTTTGCATGTGAAAGGCTGCAATGAAGGATATAAGCAGAAGAGAAGTAGACACAAAAAAGAAAGTGAAAAATCAGAAGATGAGAAGACAGAACCAATATTATTTTACTTTTCTATGGTATTTTCCTATCAAATAACCTTTGGGTGCTGTATTCTGTACTTGTCTCTCATTTCGCTCACTTCTCTTTAGCAAAGAAATTCTATGATCAGATTTGCCTGCTCAGTGTAGCCTCAAATACACTAGGAAAGTGACAGCCCACTGGCACACAGCCTACAGCTAAAGTGTGCCAGCAAGTTCAAAGATTAGGGACAATCCTTGTCTGCACAGAAGGACACAAGATCTTGAACGCATACATTTAAACACAAAAGCCCCTGCTTTTGCATTCTCATCCAACTCTTACCCCACTCTCACTACAGAGGTCTGTGAGGCTTGAGGACAGGTAGGAACGATGGTCATCCTTCCCTCTGACACAGAAAGACCAGGTATTGCAGCAAATGTTCAGCTTCTGCTCCACAACCATAACCCTACTGGCTGATCCCCCACTACAATCAATGATTTTGTGTTAGCTCCGCAGTCCTGGTCTTGTGATCCTAGCACTCATTGAGCAATCACTGAGTGACAGAATCAGAAAAAAAAAAATCAGGATTCAACCTGGAATGATAGAGGAGAATGCTGCATCCTACCATATACCACTGCAGTCAAACCCACCTAAGCATGAAAGAAACAAACCATCTTGGACTATTTAACTAAGTTTTCCCACTGGGGACACAGCCTCTGCAGGCTTTCCATAAAAAAGCCAATTCACAGCTCTGGCAAATCATAGAATGGTTAGAGTTGGAAGGGACCTTAAAGATCATCTGCTTCCAACCCCCCAGCCATGGGCAGGGACACCTCCCACTAGACCAGGTTGCTCAGAGCCCCATCCAGCCCGGCCTTGAATACCTCCAGGGATGGGGCATCCACAGCTTCCCTGGGCAACCTGTTCCAGTGTCTCACCACCCTCACAGTAAAGAATTCCTTCCTAATATCTAATCTAAATCTCCCTTCTTTCAGTTTAAAGCCATTACCCCTTGTCCTATTGCTACATTCCCTGATCAAGACTCTTTCCCCACCCTTCCTGTAAGTCCCTTTTATGTACTGGAAGGCCACTATAAGGTCTCCCCAGAGCCTTCTCTTCTCCAGGCTGAACTCCCCAACTCTCTCAGCCTGCCTTCATAGGAGAGGTGCTCGAGCCCTCTGGTCATCTTTGTGGCCCTCCTCTGGACTCAATTCAACAAATCTATGTACCTCATATGTTGGGGGTCCCAGAGCTGGATGCAGAAATGACAAGAGCAAGTAGAGAAAATGTACCCAGATACTTCTATTGCATGCAGTCTCATAAAATGACAAGAGTTCTGACCATCAGCCCATACAGAAGGAGGGTGGCAGTGCCAGGTTAATGCAAAACCAAGGAAAGACAAACAGAGTGGACAAGGGGCACTTGCGGAGGCATGTGCATTAATTGTGTTATCTGAACATTTATGCTAGCAACCTTTGATTATCTGCTTCCTTGTTGACACTAAGTCTGGTTAAGTTGTTAAAGAACAGCAGAGGATACTGGAGATTCTTCATTATAACAGCTGAAATGAGTACAAACAAGGAAGCTAGAATAAATCACTGGCAAACATGTATGTGTGCACAACATATACCACAGACTTGCCCCTTACCCTACATGGAGGGCCTCAAATACTGTCCTCCTCTCAAAAGAGGATGCAGAATAGCAGATTCAGTAGCTACAGACAGCTTGTGTAGGTAAGGAAGAACCAAAGAACAGCCTCAGGAGAACTGTGAAATGATGGGATATGAGCTCTTTATCTCAAGAGACATCACCTGAGGGAAGCCATGGATTAGGCAATAAGGCAAGCCCTCAGCCTGGCTCTGACACTAACTTCTGACTTTCTCCCCTTGGTGGCTTTACTTCTGCCCTACTGTTTGACCTCTTCAGTCTGTCTCCTGCTGGCCATTTTCCTGCTGGAAGCAGATCTCACTCTCTGGGGATCAGCAAAAGAAATTTTGCAAAGATTCCAAGCACTTATTTTTACTCTCTTTGTTTCCTGTTTGAGGGGAAAGTTTGAAAGAACTGATAATTCGCTTGGGTCAGAGAAACTGCTCAGTTTTATGTCACTCTCCCCTAGTAAAACCCACACAGCGTGTATAGGATACGTGCTCTATATATATATATATATTTGCAGTCAAGCATAGAAATACTGAAGGAAGGGAGAAATTCCGTCTTCTGACACTTAAGTGTGCCTCTGCCAACTCCACTGTGCTACTCCAGATATATATTAGGAGTTAGGTGAGATAAAAACACTAGCAAGAGCTTAGTGGGAAACAGTTGTGAAGATTCTCAAAAGTTTCCCATCCTGTGCCAAGAATCAAGGTATTTCCAAAGGTGAGAGTAAAAAAAAAAAAAATAAATGCAGCATCTGGAAGTTACATCTAGTGATGGAGTCAGAGCTGCCACACCAAGTTCAGACCCACACAGGCAGCAACACTCTCACATCCCTGGGGCAGGTGAGCAACAGGTCTCCCATGCACACAGCTCCTGAAAGGTGACCACACAGCTTTGTTTTCAGTTGTGCTGAGGAACCTCTGACAGAGAGTTTTGTATTAAAACTGCTACATTCCTACCGAATCTGAGAAATAAAACATTTCTAAGAACTGCCCCCACTATTATCCTGGGAAACCAGCCAGATGAAGCCCTGAGGGGGTAGTTACACTGAGACCCCAGTGCTCATGTGAAGCTTCACCTGTCAGATCTTCTTAAGGTCCTGCAAACTCAACTGCTGAACATTTCTGAGCATCTCTGCACTGTGCAGTCCATGGAAACCAGCTATGAAAAAGCAATTATAGGAAAATTGATTTTTAAATCATAGCCTGCGTTCCCTACTGCTGGATGTCCTCAGACACAGACCATTGATAGCTCATCTCTGTAGAGGTTAACCTGTTGTGGTTTTTTTAATTATTTAGAAAATCTGTCTGGAAGGCTTTGGCATATAAACTGTGATAAGCTTGAAGCATCACTGTACCGTGCTTGATAAAGAAATAAAGTTAAGTATGAAGTTTAAAACCTCATTTCTCATTGCCATCTTCTGGTCAGAATGGTGTAGTGTGTTTTCTTGCTAAAACAAGCTGTAATATAGGGCAGAGATGCAAGATAGGTCACAAGTACAAATCTGGTTTGGCTGCAGTGGTGTGCTAGTGTGAAGGACAGGTATAGAAGCAGATGTCCTGGGTTCATCACCCATCTGCAACAGCTGCTCAAAAAAGCAATTCTGTAAAAATCATAAGTTTGAAGGTATTTGAATGCAAACCTTACAGAAACCTTTTTCTTAAATGCATTTCTACTCCACGTTTTTTCCCATACTTTACCATTTAACCATTTACGTAACCATTAAAATGGTTATCAATCATTTCAGCACATCCGTCACAATTAATAAAGGAAAAACAGCTTTTAAAAATCACTCTACAGTTACATCCTGATCTCTTCCAGATCAATGTCCTCAAGCAAACGTTAATATTTGGGTCTAGGCTAATACAAACTGGAAACCAATATTCAATGAACAATACTTACATTAATACACCCCATTCCCCTGATCTGGATGCGAACTAGGCTTGCAATACATGCACCACACAGCTTGCGCTGATCTGATTGTGTATCTATTACCCCAGTACTCAGAGTTGCAGCCCTAGTCAACCTGGAAATTTATGTTTATGCACCCAATAGGCACAGATAGGAGAAGTTGGATTTACTGTCAATCTGACCCTGACACCTGGCTGGGAACTTACCCTCATCAGTCCTTTCTGCTATTAGAGTCATCAATACAAAGTAAGGCTCTTTTGTCTAAGCTGAGAACAGTTTTCCCCGCATCAGTGGAATAGCATTGCTCAAAGTCAGCTTTCCCAGTATTTTCCCCATCTTGAATACAGCAACCCAAGCTTCACCTGAAACATACACAAAACTTCCTCCAGATTTCCAGAAAATGAGTCAGTCCACAGAGCTTTTACCCAGCTCTCCCTGCAGACTGAAAGACAAAGAAGTCTGGATGCCCTATACTTGCCTACACCTTTGCTGGTGAGCACCTGCCCTGTGGCCATGAGTCACACCACAATGGGGAAGCAGTTGAATATTTACATGTCACACCTCTTGAATCTATAATTTCGACAATTTTTGGCCAATCCCCAAGCTCCGTACTCTTTAGCCTTTAGTTAAACAAGCTGGAGGGTTTAACTGTGAATTTAAAACACAACAAGAAAAGAGCAATGAACATAAATTAGTTTAGCCAGAGAGAATAAAATATAGTAGGATAAAGGAGGAAAACCACAATCACCATAGCATTAGGTATTTGCAATAACCAAGTTCCCTGCTCCTCCTGCAGAAATACACCTGAGTCAAGGAGTGGGACAGTGCCAGAGCTGCTCCAGGTGCACTCGGATGGTATGTAATTCCTCTCCAGAGCAACACAACATGGGCATTTTCCTCATGCTTTCCCAGATACTCTTCACACTGCCCAGTTTTCCCTGTGCTCTCTGGAGATGGTTCAAGAGAGTCCTTCCTCTGAAGCACCATCACATGGGGGCAGTGAGGGGGCTGCTCATGCACGTCTTCTCCAACCCCTGGGTTACTCATCACGTTCCTGTGACAATGCTGATAGTCATTGATAGCCTCAGCCTGATTGCCCTTTCCTCAGTTCTGTTGGTAATCTGAACTGCAGACTGTTTCTCTTCACCTCTTGTTTGTAATAGCCTCAGCATGTAACTTGGTTAAAACCAGGATTACAAGGTCTTTTACTGTGACATATTTTCAAAGACACGTTTATTTTTTGAACCTTGGATTTGAGTGATAACCAATTGTATATTTCTGCTTAACAAGCAAGCAACTTCATAAATCTCTACTCCCTTTAGATTCCCTCTTAATTGTTTAAACTGTTTACCAAAGCGGTGCATTATCCAAATATATAGTTATATTTAGATACTATTTTACTCAATAACTATTTTAGAATACCATTGGGGGTTGAAACCAGGCTGCATCCACAATCTGATTAAGCCTTTTTCTGTATATGTTTACACAGACATCAGTCTTCAGTTAAACTTCTTGTTACCCACTAGTGACCCTGCTTTTCTGGATAAGCATCGGTATCCAAGATCCATAAAATAAATACTTTTGATGAGACTCACACTGTTAAAACTCACTTATCCAGAGGGTGGAAACATGCAGTAGATCCTTCATGAGTATCTCAAGAAAAGGCTCTCCAGATTTGACTGGAAGCAACTCCCCCTTCCAAGTGGATCAGATCCATTATGATTGATGCTATTGTTTATGTCTCAGAGCCAGCGTTGCTGGCTAAAGCATTCAGACATCTTAGCTATCACTGTAATATGTTTTTACACCTTGCAAAAGCTGGTACTTTTTAAAAATTAAAATATGTGGACCTTGAATCATTTGCACTAGAGAGAAGGAACAGATCATAGCACCTGCGTGCTCCTTGTACAAGCTGTACAGCTCATTGAGCCTGAGAGCCAATTAACAGTGGTAAGAAAAGTGTCTGAAGGACTAAGTAACAGTGAGAGACTCAGACGAGAGTTATGCTGGCTTTTTACTACTTAATACTTGAGCAAGTGAAATATTTTTTTCTTGTTCAACTCTGGTAAGCTAGTTAATGGATCATTCACAATGAAAACATCATTTGCAACAATTAATAAAGGGGAAATGGCTTGTATAACAGCATACATAGAAGGCCATCTTGCCTGGGGACTGCTTATGAAACACCACTTATTGGCACTATAATTACAACTATCTGCTACTTGCAGGTTTAGGCTCCACTGCGTAAGTTGTGTACAAAATTTCTGTAAGACCAAATTCCAAGCACTTAGTAAATATGTCTGAATTTGTTTGGATTTGTCCCACTTGCAACATTTCACACCATTGGATGCTACTGCATGTGCCAGGTGAAGAACAACATATGGAACCAAAGAGCTGTGCCTGACAGACAGCAGTGGGTACTGGCAAAATGCAGCACAGACCAGAGCAGGGTGAGGTGGTTGAGATTAATCCAGTGGAACAGCTGCAGCTTTGAGGAAATGTAGGAGGCTCCTCTGAATCTATGGAAATAAGCAACATTTACAGGAAGAAAAGGAATCACACAGAACAATTTGGGGGTTTCAGCATGTCTTAGCAGCATCCTGACCCTCCTATCTGCAGTTTGTAGTTGCAGCGCATTTTACACTGAGGTTGTCAACCATACAATTCATGGACTGTGTAGATGCAGGTGGCCTGCATTAAGTACCCATATGCCGCACAATTTCAGCTTTCAGATAGTAAAAATGTTCAAGGAAAAAATAAGGATTAGTTAGGGAAGGTAGAGTGGAAAAAAACCTGATAGTCAGAGGAAGAGGAAACAGGAAAGAGAAAGGTAAGGCATCAGCTCATAAATAGCCAGCTTCCCTTTCAAAGCAGCCTGGTCAAACACTAAAGATTTAGTTATTAGGCTGTTTGATGCTGAATCAAAGACTGGAATCCCTGAGATGTCTGCCTGAAGGAGAAGCACACTGAAGAGTGCTATAATCCCCACATGTGAACTGTTACCAAAGCCAACGGGACACAAAAATCCAGCATTCATCCCTCTCTCTTGAGGACTGCAGTCCTCAGCCTTGTTCTCTGATCTTGGACCATTTCAACCAGATTATTCTGAACACTCAAACATGAGGATTCAGATTCCAGTCAAGCAGCATAAGCACGTGGACTATTGAAGTTGAGGCAAGGGAGATGCTGGCACTGCAGCCCCTATTGTTTGCACAGCAAAGGCTCTAGTTTCATCTCCAAACACAATACGCTAATTTGAAGGAATTTTCCCTTGAAACAGCTCATCTAAATCCTATGAAAAATTATATTTTGAAACAAAAACTAGTTTTCCAAACCCCACAGCTCTTCCAAGAACCAGAAACCTAGCCAACATGTCCTGCAATCCCTGGGTTCTGTTCCTACCCCACCACTATGTTTTGCCTACTGGAAATAACGCAAGTGCTAAAAATATCCTCACATAGGACACGAAGTTGACTTCTGGTGGGATTTCAGGAGGAAGGTTTGCTTGGGCTGATTTAGAAGTGTCTTAGGTAGGTTTTGGAGTCAAAATTCTTTATAGCATTCATTGCTCACAGTTTCTAATCCTGGGAGGCTGTGACGAAGACCATGACAGCTTCACTTCTCCTTCCCCATACCACATGGGTTGCTCTTATCAGAGGAAGTTTGTGGTCTCTATGTTTCTGATCAAGACTTACAGCAAAAACTTATACATACACATAGTTTTCTATACATATACACATGCATATAGTATTTGATCTTGCAAACACTTATTCATCCAGTGATATTTGCATCAATGGAAAACATCTGTAATCAAAAGTAAGCACATTTGCAGGGTCATATCTATGTATATTGTGATGAGTATATACAGGATAGAATTCAAATAGATTATTTTTATTCTATGAAGAAGTAAAAGATATTTGACAGCATGTATGTAAACGGAGCTGGAAGTCCCTTCTGCATGATAACATATCGGGCACTATTTAAACAGCACAGGTACTTGTTCTACTACAAAATACCTATTACTTTATCTGCTTGCACATCAAATGGTTCTGAGGCTTTTTCTCAGGAGTAGTCAAGGAACAGATTTCTACTTCAAAACCCAAATGCCAGAGCTGTCCATTTTCAGCTGCACTACTAACGCTGAACAGCCTCAAAAGACTGTCTGCCATGTTGAAAAGTTGCAGAGAAATTGTACTAGAAAGAGGTAGGAAGCAAAGGACACTGCTTTCTCCCCAGAACCAGGTAAGTTTCTAGGCCTGAGATGAAAACTGGAAGTAGCAAAGAAAAGATAAGTCATCTGGGGAGCAAGTAATTTCTTGTCTCAGAGCTTGCCATTAGAAAAGCTTGCAAAACAGAAGCGATCACATTTTAGTGCTGAATACAGGCAGCTACTGAAAGATTGTGCTAACTTTGCCTGTGGTCAGACCTAAGCCATGTCAGGTGAGATCATGGCCTTACTGACCCAGCTACTCTACAAACCTTTCATCAGAGATGGTGGCTATCATAGTCCCTATTGGCAGCTTTGCCTAGTATTAATGAACTGAATTTGATAGTCCTGAAAGGATTTTTTGGGAGTTGGGTTTTGCTTCAAATTCACCAGTTTCCCCTCACTCTCCCAGCACTAGTCATGAAAACAGATTCCCCAAACCCACAAAATAGTTTAACCTGTCACCAACATTAGTTAGCTCAACCTAGCCAGATAAAGGTTGGGTTTGAAAATGTTAATAGTAACAGTGAAGAGAGCAAGTCCCTCCTGAACTAATGAATAAGTATTTTTAACAAGCAGGACAGGTACTGTGGGTTAAACAATTCTCAAGGCATTCACAGAAGCAACCCTACCTATTTATTCCCAAGAGCAACCGTGTCTGCTGTCTGCCAACATACTTCACCCACCTTTACATACTGCCAGTGACGACAGCACCAGCTTTAGAAGAGGGTCTACTATTGGTAACTCCTGAATTCCAGCCCTCTCTGGTATGTGAGCTTATGAAAAGCAAAACAAAGGCATCTGGAGCTTGGATATTCTGCTAGTAAGTGTTTACATTACAGCAGCACCTGGAAATGTGACCAAGACCACACAAAGTTAGGTGCTGCACGCACACTAAAAAGATAGCCCTTGCCAAAAACGGTTTACAATTTTGGCATACTGTGGCCTCTTGGTTAAGCCTATTCATGTAATACTAACACCTCTAAGGGCCATGACCTGATTCACCCTCTACCAAGGCTGGCTACAGTGAATGCAGAGTCCTGGCAAGGGCCAGATTCCTGCCCTACACCCAGCTAAACGGCATGTGGAGGAGGCAGTAGCTGAGAACAGGCTGCTCCAACTATTCCTTCTCAAAGCAAGGCCTGCACAGGATGTAGGGGTGGTACAGGCCTTAACCCACTTTCGTCACAATAGAGAGGAAACCTTGAAAGTAGAGGCACATCTTTAATACACTTACCCACTTTGAAGATTGCCTGAGCAATTCCATGGCTAAAACAGTAGACGTAAGAACTTCAGCTACTGCACGGAGATCTCCTGCATCCAAGTTATCAAGCCTACTTGCAAGGACCGACTGGCAGCACAGAGGCCTCAAGCAGAACCCCATCCACAACACCCCAGCACGGCAGGCCAATTAAATAATTAAAACAGCCAGGTTCAGCTGAGAATCCAGATCACTAGAAAAATCCATGGCATGGCCATGAGGCAGGCTTGAAGTCAAACCAGGAAGCCAATTCACAGGTCAGATCCAGTGGTGGCAGGTCCACAGTGACAAGGCATAGCCAGACTCAGGCCAGGAAGTCAGCCAAGACGTTGGAGTCTGTGTCAATGGGGTTCATCCAGGAGAGCACCCAGCCGGCCTGCAGAGCAGCACACCCCTACAGCATAGCTCTAACCAGAATTCAAGGCCCCAGCCTGAGGTTAAATAGGATCCCTGGGCCAATAAGCAAGTTCTCCCAGATGAGGCTGATCAGGGCAATTAACCCTATTAGTGTCATCAGGGCCCCAACCTACATGTACAATGACCATCTTAAAGGCTGTGATTGCATGTTTGTCAGCAGTGCTATTAGAAGGAAGTGATGAAATTTCTCTGTGCTCCTTGAGAGTTTCTGCCTGCTCCTGCTTGCTTGTTACCTGTCCCTTAGCATATTAATTTCTTCTAGAGAGAAGCTTATGCAGCTGTGTCTCAAACAAGTAAGCAGTTGCCTCTGTAAGACAAGTAGAAAACTCGAAGAAATTAATAAAGCCTCTTTCCTGTGATTTGAGTGGACTTTCAATCATCATTCAACAGCACATCAACACCTTTTGTGCTGGGAGCCACAGGAGCACCGTGTGCTGAAGAAGTCATTCCCACCACTCATCTGCCTGATGGGTTAAAGATTTATTTTGCCACTGCTTTCCTCTCCAGAGTCCCCATTTCAGGAGTTACACCCATGTTGCCTATTAGCCCCATCACAAGCACTGCTCCAGCTGTTGATGAAGTGCCACATGGGGATGCACTGGGCATAAAGGTCACTCTGTCCACACTCCAGTTAGATATTGTTTAAATGATGAAATTTGAATGCAGGTAAAGGCAAAACAAGTTTGTTTTGGAACAAAACAGTGTTCTCGATTCTGGAAATTAAAAGAAATGTTGGAACATGAGGGAAGAATCTTCATGATGGCACTGCCAAAGCAAAGTGAAACTGACTCTGCAAGCCAAGAAGAAATGTTCAGCAACACTTTCAGCTTTTGGGAAATCTACTCCACAGGTCAGCTTTCACGTGGGGCAGGATCTGTACCTCCACCAGCTTGATATGTATAGAGACAACAATGATACATTTCTTGTGTGTTGGCATGGGTATCTGAGTGCATGTGTGTGTGTGTACACAACAATTCAGATTTCCATGATATTCTAATTGTGCTCCCTTTTCCTCCAGTAAAACATCTCTCTCAGACATACCCTAAAAGAACTTAAAAAGTGGAAAAGGGGGGAAGAAATTCCTGGCAAAGCCATCAAAAGCAATTTCACCTCAAAGATGCAAGGCAGAATATGGACCTGGCTTGCAGAAGATGATTTCCATTGTTTAATTTTTATTTTCTTATTAAAAGAATCACTGAGAATTTTCAGTCTGCAGTTTCTTGTTTCCCCTGGGTAAAAGAGTTTATCTAGTCCTTCAGTATACTTATATCACTATTTTTTTTAATGCTCTAAATGGATGATGCATCTTGGGGATGATGACTTTCACTTGACCTCCTATTTTACCAGCCAAGGAACCAAGTCATAACCGTCAGAAACCCTCTGAGTTTCTCAGAGATGTTCCAGTCTGCTTGACTAACCACATCACCATGCTCATACCAGTAGACTCCACTCTTGCTCATTAGCAAGAGAAAATGTGTGGGAGAAATGCCGTGCAGGGCCTAGGTCAGAGAAGGAAAGCGATACTAGAAGCATTTGGAGAATGAGGACATGGAAAATAGCCATGAACAATTTCCAGAAATGTCCCAGGAGATCATTGCCTTATTCAATGCCATTCATTTCTGCCAGCCTATTTTTGTCTCAGCCCTGAATGTGTCCATCTCAGTATATGCAGCTTACTTGGTAATTTTTAACTCATAGCACTAATTGAATTGTTATTGAATGTGATTAATTAGAACTGGAACAAGGCTCCAACAAAGAATTTATCAGATCCTTTTCTGCTCCCTCCACTGACTCACTGCTTCCCAATGGCTTTGAAACTTGCAACTTGGACATGCTCATACAATCCTTGGCAAGTCCCAGGTACCTGAACTCCATGGAACCTGCTGCCTCATGGGCATGATGCCAGTGCAGGCAACCTGGCCCTCCTCCACCCAAATATGAGCCACCGGGTGGGCCAGGTTTTTTGCGTACATGTTTTCATCTCCAAAAGCACAGAGACCGGCTCAGCAGGCCACTGCCTGGAGCTGCAGCACTCAGGTAAGGTAAATTGAGTTGGAATTATGCACACTCCATAGCAGGACAGCAGAAGGATTTGGAAACCAACCTATGTAGGCTCCTAGATTCCAACGGCAACTTAGATCCTAAGTATAGATTAGGTTCTAAACATCTTTGTGGCACAAACACAGTGGCAGAAGGTTTAATATTACGTGCAAATATATTAGAATGATAACTCTGGAGATATGTCTGTAAGTCAGAGTTACATATGCATCGCAAGTCCAAGTGATATTCTTGGCCACAATGACATCAAATAACGCTAAATTCCCAGCTTGATTGTACCTGGAATGGAGAATGTAGTTTTATTTGGTTTTAAATTTGTCATTTTTTGTTTCATAGGCCATCACTTCCTGTATTTATTCCCCACAGAAGCAAGCAATGAATACCTTACCTCAGAGGTCCCTGGGCAGAAAACTTGCTATCCTTGTGTCAGGTGGCAGCTCTTGGTAATGGGTGCCAAACAAAGGAGCAATTTTATGCCAAGAGCCGCACATCTTTCAGAGTATGGATTCAGGATACAGGCTCTGCCTGCCCAAATTAAGATGGCGGTTTTGATCTTGTTCCTGTAACTTCTGCTGAGCATGTCTTGCACAGGAGAGGAACATGAAGACAGCTAAAAGGGAGATTTAAACTGGGCTGCTTGTCAACCAAAACATTGATTTAATCTAAATGAAAAAGCAGTGTCGAAAAGCTAAAAATAAAATGTTTTTCTGGACTATTAGAACATTTTTAAAATCAAACACTTACATTTTTTATTTTCCAAATGAAATAATTGCGTTTTTCAGTTGTTCCAAGGGAAGTCACATTTGTTCTCAGTCTGGAATTCAAAATCTGCTGAAATTATGACTTCATGTCATAATTTCAGTCATTATGACTGAAATGTTCAGTTCTGCTGTGGGACAGATTCAGACCACAATCAGTCCAAAACTGGAGAGCTTTCAGATGGCTCTACACAGAAAGTCACACAAATCATGAGAAATTAGCATTGCCATTCTGCCAAATTTGCATTCCCTAGAAATGATTTCAAGCACTGACTGAGCTACTTCTTCTGCATATGTAGAATTGATTATTTTTTTAGGGGATTGCATGAAACTGAGGCTTCAAATAAACTTAGCGAAAGTCTTTCATCTTCTCGGAATGCAGACAGAAGAATTCAAGTCCTGGCTTGAGCAAAATCCCATTTATTAAACTAACTCCAAAATATGCCTAGGCAGCTTCTACCTCACAGAGAATTATGGCAATTTGGAAATTTAAAAACAAAACAAAACAAAGCAACAACAAAAAATACCCAACAAACCACAAAAACATGTCAAAGCTTTCCTGTTTGTCTGTTTAGTACCCAAGTAAGATGCTAAATCCAGCTGTGTTTCATCCCTGGCCCAGCCATGAGGTGACAGAGTGCTGGGTGAGTGGCACATTGAAGCTTTGGATCAGACTTAAATGCTCATCCTGTTCTCCATAGCTGAGGACGTGCTGCTTAGGTATCTAGAGAGAAGAGAGATGCAGCCTGGCATCAGCTCACCTCAAGTATTATTTTAAAACACAAGGCATAGCACACTTAGACAATTGCACTGAAAAACAAACAGAAGTAGGCTGATATCTGTTTACACTAGACTTAGAGTTCCCTTTTATACAATGTCTCAACTTACAAAAAATACACATATTTAATCCTAATTTTCCAAGACCTTCGTGTATTCATCATCATGGTAACGTGCTTTGGCACCTGAGACCAAATGAAAAGAAATGAGGACAGAACAAATATATACTAAGAAAGTTCAGTCCTACCCACTTATTTGAGCTAATCATCTCATCTGTACACTGCTCAGCAAACAAAAGGTGATCCAAATCGGCTGTCCTCACTGGTTTACCTAGGGAACGTAGGGCAGGTAGAGCGTGTCACCTGGGGGTGAGAGTTCTGCTTTGGGAGCATTGGGCTCAAGTGGGAAACCAAAAAAAAAAAAAAAAAAGTTACTTAATATCAAGTAGCCACCTTTGGACATTTGGAATCAAAAAAATCCTCTCATTCTTTCACCAGTGGTAACTTCAGTGGATGTTGTGGAGCAACTTGTAATACAAACCGGCATCAATATTTGAGCAGTCTCCAATTCTCTTTCTCTGGGCCTTGAGTCCCCATCTGTACACACAGGATACTAGCATTTTTCTGACTCACAGAGGTTTTGAGAGGATAAAGAGGTCAAAGCAAGGGGAACAGGAAAGGGATGTTATCAGATAACACAAGATACTTTTGCTGCTGCTCCACATGTAGTTACAGCACACTTTAAACCAGCTAGTAACAGCCTCACCAGCAGCACAGCTGTACCACAGGGAGCTCAGGACTCGGTCCAGGTCCAGGGACAGATGCTGAGACAAGCAGTCCTTCCCGTCATCTCTGTGGCATTGTCACACTCACAGCCGTGAACTTACCCATCTCTGAATGTGTGTCTGACAGGTCTTGGTTGTGTTTGATTTTACAATGTCCCATCAAGAGCTCCACAACTCTTTTCTAAGGTTGGAAGATACCACTTCTGCCCAGCATGGTCAAGACCTGTCATTACTTTCAATGTGTTTTGACCAGGCACCAGTGGAACGTTTGCTTACTACCAGCTACTTAAATTCCTTTTTCCTTTCCACCCAACAAATATTTCTCCAAGCCAAACACAAAGACTTATATTGTACACAGTCTTTGAAATGTACATTTAATTTTCAAGGAGGGCAGCATACTTGTAGGTATTTTGAACTAGCAAAAGAAAAGGAAAAAGATAATGCAACGGTGGAGAATTGAAGCATGACTTTCCTGATGTTTGTTTTTTTTCTGTGCCAGAAAAGATTCAATAGTGTGGAGGATTTGTCTGCAAAGTCATTCTTTGCCCTCCTTCCCTTTCTTTCCATTTCACACCCCACCAACCCCCTCTCAATCCTAGTACTTCTTTATTCTCATGATAGTTCATGAAATGCCTCATTTGCAAAATAAAGTATCACCAGCACCTGTTAGGTAAAGGAAATCATGGCCGACATGGTACTGTAACCTCTCCACAGGACAAAAACAGATCAGCGAGGTGCTCAGGTGGGAAACCCCATTTGGAAACTACCCAGGCTGCAGAAGCTGTGGGTGTTGCAAGATGTGTTTCTCCTTTCAGTCGATTATAAACCACTGTGTTTGCAAAGCGGTACATAAGCTGCAAAACAGAGGCCATGACTATTCATATTCACCAAGTTGCTTATTTTTGCTAAATTCAAATATGCCCCTAAATCCCAAAACTGTACATTGAGTTTCAAGGTCTCTGAGTGTAAGGAATTTCCACATGCAGATCTCATGTCCGTAAGGAATGTTGGCTGATTAATTCTCTCTGTATCAGTTTTCCTTCCATGAAATCTGTGTTCACAAAGACCCAAGAAAAGGACGGGCAAAAAGAGGGCAAGGCTTCTACCGAGATTGTCTGGAAAAGGATAGATCCCCAAACTCAGACGTCTGCCAAAATGCAACTGCAGTTACATGCATTCACCTCTGCAGATTACACCAAGAGAGGGTAGAGCATGGGTTTCTTAGGTGCTGATGGCACAGCCCTTCAGCGTATCAGGCCTCACAGATTTAAAATTTAAATAGAATAAGGTAGATCCAGTAGGTCATTATTTTGTCAGAGTTGTTAACAATCCTTTATGTTTTAATAATTTCCTTAAAAGTCTTGCAAAAAGAACATTTAAAACTTGGGTTACTGAAGAAAATACCTTAATAGAAAGCATGTGTGACTGGGTTGCTTATGGGTAAAAAATTGAGAGTAAAATGATTCTCTGTTATTACTAAAATGGTGGTTGACATCAGGTGGGGCGTTAGCACCTGTGTGCATGTATTTGAGAGACAAAAGCGTTTGCATGCAATAGTTTTATGGAGAGTCCCAAGAAATAAACGAAGAAATCATCCACAATCTGCTACTGTAAATCAGAGATTTTGCCAACACTTTAACAAAATGATCCTCCCGCTCACCTCTGGAGGATATTTAATCATTGTGAGTAGAAAGGTGTCAGAGGTAGTGCTTCTCTTTTACCTTCACATCCTCTGACTCAGCTCAGAGCAGGACATGCTGCTTGGCATTCCCTACCTGTCCACCAGCCTGCACAGCCACTTCATGAGGATCCCACATGTGTCAGCATGTCTCACTTAGTTTCTCAAAAGAATCAGTCTCAGCTGATTTGACTTGATTTCTTTGTCACCAGAAAAAAGCAAAGCATGTACATTCAGGTGAGAGTGCGAGGCTGGTGCACGGATACCCAGGTGTGATGGCGAGGAACGCTTAATCCCACTCCTGATAGTGCAGCCCCCCTCACATTGCACCCCTCTGCCCCTATAATGCTACAGTTACTCTACCTTAGGCAGCTCTGACAAATGAAGAATTTAATTACAGTCATCTGAAGGGGCAGGGGAGGTGAAAGACATGGGAGTTGAGGAGACATGGGGATTTGCACTCCTGTGAAGCTCAGTGGGTTGTTGGCCCCAAGGCTAAAGGACAAGCCATTGATAGTGCTGGGATGCTGGTGATGAAGGAACACACCCCAAAGAATAAATCCCTTCATGATAAATGGTTTTCTGTATATGTGCAAAATGTTTTGGCATGAAATGTACAATGCAAAGCTGATCTTGAAGTCCCATGGCACATACAGGTCCATCAGAGGAAACCCAGATTAGTTCCCTTTCCAAGAAGGGTTTCCCAGCCCAAAAAATTCAGCATATTATACAAAAAAGAAATTTATTTGCATAGAAATAAAAAAACCAAACCCACTCATATTTTAAACAATCTGTCACAACAGAAAAAGTTGCATTTCACATGTCTTGCCTGCAGACAGGTGACACACAACACACCTGGACTCTGACTGATTCTTACTGTTACTTTGTGGTTTATGCTGGAATTGCTTAGCCATAAAGCCTTCAAATTCACTGAGGATCATCTGTGGATTTTCTAAGACTATGTCTGCATTAGCAAGTAGGTGGACTAAAAGGAGCAGAGTCAAGAACCAGGAAATTTTTTGCTGATGAGTTGATATCCACAGTAAAGACATTTCATGGTTGGATTGTTTTGGTTTGGGTTTCGGTTTTTTTTCCTCTTTTTAATTCATGCCATCCACAATCAAGTCCTCAGGATTGATTTCCCACTAGTGACTGGAATGGATTAGGGGAACACGTATTCCAGATAAGTTTCCTCCAAAGGGACACTAATTCAAGCATCCTTAAGATGGCACCACAATGCAAATCAATCTACTTCTAAAGTGAGCTCCTGATCTGAACTGAAATACTAATGCAGAAGCACACTTAGATTCATTAATTAAAACTGTCGTGAAGACCTGTAATCTCCATTCAGATTTAGGAAGAAAATCACAGTTAGTGGTGTTAAGAGAAAAAAATAAGGACTCCGTATTCCTCAAGTATTTGTATTCTCTAGGATTACACCAGACAAGGCATTAATGTTACTAAGGATATGAGACAAATAAGGTTTGCTCTGCCTTCATCTCCAAGGTTGCTGATTTATGAGTTTTATCAACCCTCCAGCCACCTACAAATCTAATGTAAGAAACCTCCTATCTTGTTGAATAAGGGATGGGTCTATTTCTCTTTCTGTAAATCTCACCTGACCTCAGAGGGAGTGGAAGAAAGGGGGGGGGGGGAACGGACTAAGAAAAGAAAAAAAAATAAGAAATTAAGCATGGGAAAAGATCAACGCTACCATTCATTTGTCCTAAGCGTGTGAGATAAATTAAAGAATAGAGATCTCTATCTGGGCAAAATGTGCATCCAGTACCCTTCTTCCCCTCCACTGAAGTAGGAAATATGTAGTTTATGACCAGCTGGGACAAACTCTACTGAATGGCTTTGAGGCAATAAATCACAGAAGCTGGTTTGTCCACATTTCTTTCTTTTCTTCAGACTGTTTGGCTAAATCTCCCACAGAGAAAGTTACGCCATGCAGGGGATTCAGCAAAATGCATGAAAAATGTACTCAGGTCACCTACAAATTCTTCAGCTCTGGCCAAGGTCCAGTTGTGGCTTTATTAAAAGACAATACCTTACTGCTCTCCTTCCCCAAATCCTATGAGGGCAGCTGTTTAAACATTTATCATTAAATGTTTCAGAAAATAGCTCACTGTAGTACAATGATGCTATTTGAGCCCTCCGTTTTGTTTCCGGGACCTACAGAACACATGTGGGTTTGGGTGGGGTCATCCCATAGTCCCACAGTTGGCTTAATTTGCTCACTTTCATGCTAAATACCTCACTAATATATTTTTTTCCCCAATGCGTTCCTGATTTTTCCCAAACTGGTTCATCTTTGCTGTGGCAAAGACTCAGCGTATTGGGAAAAGGCCTCCTCCAAGGAGAAATAGAGCCAGAAGAGAGCTGTCTTGCCTTCTCATGCTGCATCCAACTGTTCCTCATATCCTCTCTCTAATTCATTTCTTGGTTTCATTCAGCCTCGCCCCGTTGAATGATGCTGTGGATGCTACAAGTCTACTTGAGACCAAGGAGGACAGAGAAACTTCCTGAAAGATAAATGCATTGAGTTATTAAAGACAGAGAAATTCCTTCTGGCTCTGGCAGTTCCTAAACAGCAAACAGTTGGATTTGGGAGAGTCATATATCCTTCCCAAGCTCTTACACATGTTTCTGTGGATTGCTTTTGTCACTGCTGGAGACAGCACACCGGGGTAGATGGACCTTTGGGCTGAGGCTGTACAGCCATTCTGTGTTCAAAGGATACCACTTATGTGGGGAACCAGGGTCCTTCTCCTGTGGACAAGCTCCAGAAGGGACAACAGCCAGTTCATTTCACAGTAGGGTACCAAGAGCCACTGTTTGAATGACCTTCCAGTCTGAACCAGGCATGAGTCAATTATCTAAAAATTTAAAACTCTGATTACTGCTTCGGAGGTCCTGTGGGGCTGTGGATCTCGTCTATGTTCTGGAAACATGATTTCAAGAAAAATTTTAATCCCCCGAGAAGATGGATTATTAAATACCAGTGTGGACTTCATGGCATTTGTTTGAATGCTTCCAGGTTGCCTGTGCAGTTGCAGTGCAACAGGAAACAACAGCACAGCCAACCAGTCTGCACCCAATGCTAATCTGTGCCTCTGTTTGCCTTTCAACAGCCAAATTTCTTCAGCCTGGGTGGCTGAAATGAGGCAGCTAATGCTATACTTAATGACCTATTTAATGGCCCATTTTCCAGAAGTGATGAGAACTTACGATTATCCCTGTGCTCAGTGTGAACTGTGGCTGCTTAACAATCAAAAAGTCCAGACTAGGCATTTAGATGCTTCATTTTAAATGGGTAAAAGTGAAAAAGTGTAGCCTTAGATCCTTGTCCTTCCTGCAGTAATGTCAAATGCAGATACATCAAAATAAAATACATCCTCCCATTGGCTTTCGTGAGACTCTCAGTGTGAGCTGGAAAAGTTGGTCTTTCCTAAAACCAGAGTAGCTCCAGCTTATGGGTCAGCAACTGCTCTACGCTCTGGCCCTGCTCTGCATCATGTAGGCTGCCCAGAGATACTCCAGTAGTCTCTGCTGAGAGTGCAAATCTGAGCTGGACACCCGCTGGTGGGAACCCATGATCCCATTGACTGGAAA
Organism: Xenus cinereus; assembly: GCA_025774025.1. Lineage (NCBI taxonomy): Eukaryota > Metazoa > Chordata > Aves > Charadriiformes > Scolopacidae > Xenus > Xenus cinereus. Next base: position 13,332,762 of record JAOXJK010000051.1, on the reverse strand, counting down.
GTCCTGGCCTTTCCAACCTCCTCTGAGTTGCCATAGATCTCCCCATCCATTACATGCATCCTACTCATTTTAGGGATTTCAAGGTAATAAAAGAGCTCAGCTAAGTGGCTGTATGTGAGACATTTGAACAATTCAAAAAGCAATTATCATTTCTGAGCAGCAAGGCCTGAGTGCAGGCATTGTTGATTTTGGCTCAAGGTTGGGTGTACTGATTTGCCTGAGGTGCTATTTATGAGCTAACTCACCATCTCAGGGTAAAGCACTACAGAATGAAAAGCCTTTCCCGAGCAGGAAAAAATATGCTGGCACACTGGAAAGGGAAGCACTGCTGCTCATATGAGGTCCCTTGTTATCCCAGTGCAGGCCCTTTCCATCTGGAGCTCAATCCAACTCTGGCACCAGGTGCACGTGCCAACAGCTAAACCCTTTCTGCCATGTAAACTGGCCCATAGTGATCTCCACTCCCCACATGAGCAGGATTTAGTGAGTGTCAGAGTATGAAGTGATGGAGACCGACAGCAGACGTTGGTTTGAATCCTGGTACTTTAAGGCTTCTAGCAGAGTTAGTTGAAGAATGGGTTTTCAGGTCTGTGGAGGACAGCAGACTTTAAGGGTTTCACTCAACATTAAACACTTTCAATTGAAGTCTTTTCTGGTCTGTAGGTCTTGAAGTCCACCATTTATTTTGGAAACACTGAAATATTTCTGTTTGGGGAGCCTTAATATTCACAAAGATGTTGAGAACTGAGAAGTTCAGCAGCATAGCTCTCAGGCTTAGAGAGTCAGGGCTTCTTGCTGCCTAGGCACTCTCTGAAGGCATTTTAGTGCACACTGATGAGAAAATAGCTTAATATTGGGACAGTATCAACAGAATATACTCCTACAAGTGTGATAGTTAAGGTTTCATTGGCACTTTTTATTATCCTGGTTTAGGTAGGTTCTCAATATGTTGAGGACACAGCCATGCCAAGAAAAATATCCTATTGCTCTGGAGCTGTCATCTCCAGATTTCACTCTCCCCGTGTCCTCCTCCAGTGTCTCAGTTGCCTTTTCCCTGGTTAACTTCACACTGACTTCAAGGGGTGGTTCCTGATCTGCCATGTAGGATTAATGACTTAGTGAAGTGAGGGGCCTGGAGAACAAGTCCTATGAGGAAAGGCTGAGGGAACTGGGCATGTTTAGTTTGGAGAAGAGGAGGCTGAGGGGAGACCTCATTGCCCTCTACAACTACCTGAAAGGAGGTTGGAGAGAGGTGGGGGTTGGCCTCTTCTCCCAAGGGAATAATGACAGGAGCAGAGGAAATGGTCTGAAGTTGGGGCAGGGGAGGTTTAGGTTAGATATAAGGAAGAATTACTTTCCTGAGAGGGTGGTCAGGCGCTGGAACAGCCTGCCCAGGGAGGTGGTGGCGTCACCATCCCTGGAGGTATTTAAGAAACGTGTAGACATGGCTCTTCAGGGCATGCCCTAGTGCCCGAGATTGTTGGGTTGGGTGTTTTGTGGGGTTTTTTGTGTTTTGTGTGTGTATGGTTGGGCTCAATGATCTCAAAGGTCTCTTCCAACCATGAAGATTCTGTGATTCTGTAATCTGTCTTTTTTTTCCAGCTACACCAATCAGTCTAATGAAATGCATTCTCTCTCCTTGCAAATGATGCTTCCTTGGATTAAGTTGGGTATGACAGTGTTTTTTTTAAAACAAGCTTTGAGGTGGGAAAATGGCAGGCTCTGGAGGAAGAACCCTGGACTCCCCAGAGCCCCTGGTATTTGCACTGGGGAAAAGAGTCTTGTGGTAATGAGTTTTAAAAATGTGTCCATAAAGAAGCAGACTGAGACTGGAATTGAAAACTTAGAGGAGGAGGGGGAAAGTTGCAATTAGTGCAAGAGTATTAGTATACTTACCAGGAGGTAGAAATCCTGGCAGCTATAATTAGAGGAGTTTATTCTCCCCTTTTCAATGAGTCATTCCTTAGAGAATGGATTAAATGTATTATTTTTTTTTTTTAATCCTTTTCACTTGTTAAAGCCCGAGTAGAAAAAGGAGAGGGCGTCACAGAAGAATGTATTAACAATGCAGAAAATGCAGACTCATAAAGATTACTGAATATTAACCTTGAGGCAAGGCAGAAATTTGCTTTTTTAAGTGGCAGGTATGTTGGTAAAAATCTACTTTTCGTCGTTGTATCCGTTCTGATAAGCAGTAAAAGAAAGGTAGGCGTCTAGCGAAGCATGGATCGATTTTCATTGTGTGGATTACATTCTCTTGGGGAAAAGTCCTCGGGGGATTCAGTTTGTTGGGGTTGCGTGTAGAGCAGGAGTACCTGGTGTCCTCTTCCTGCGCTCCAGGCTGTGTATGAAGCCACTTCTGTGTCTCAGAATTGCCCAAGTGTATAGCTGTGATAAGGGGGCACGAGCCTGAGCAAATAAATCAACCCCTCTTGTCAGCTTGGGACTTGAATAAAGGAAAGTTGGAAGATGTGCCTGTATTATCTGATAATGGATATCATTATCCTTAATGATGTTTGCGGTGTTTTGGGTACCTTTGATGGAAGCCCTGTACAGATGTAATGTGTGATTGCATTTGCCTAAGAAAGAGGTGAGTTTTGTCCTAAAAAAACCCCCTATTTCTCCTAGTATTTCAGTATCATCATATCCAAGTTGTGAACTCCTGTCTCAAACAAGTGAGATCATATTGATCAGCTGCAGCTCCTGAAAAGCAGTTTCTTTCCAGTTCGCAGCATTATAGAGTAATGAAGATTGGAAGGGATGTCATCCCGTCCAGCCCCTGCTCAGATCACATCCACTTAGATGAGGTTGCCACACAGCTGTAGACACAGCTCTTCCTAGCTGAGAAAGGCATCTCCAAACACTGACCTGGCTAAGTTACACCTAGAGAACAAAGAAAAATATGAAATTCCAGGTGACACCTCAGAATAATTTTGGTTTTATCCTGCTGCTGAATATGCGTTTTTTGCCATTTTTGGAAGTAACTTCTTAGACATCTCCCCAAAACTCAAGCTTTTGAATTGTTGTATTTAGTTGCTTAAATGAAGTGTCTACATCATACATTATTTCATTCCAAAATTTTTGTGTAAAAGCCGTTGAAATTATTAAACTGTTCTTTTTCAAATAGCAGGTTAAAGTAATATCAGGCAAAAATAATCACAGAATCACAGAATCTCCGTGGTTGGAAGGGACCTCTGAGATCATAATACTGGAATATCAGCTATTCAGAGCAGTTTTTCTTCATCGAGGTAAGTGTCTACAATAATGACAAATAATGCATATGTCTGAATGCCTGCAAATATATGTGTTAAGTACTGCAAAATCGCTGGGAGGGATTTACAGGCCTGTGCAGTCCCAGCAACGGCTTTATATTTTCTATAGTTTAAGGTTAATGGGTATTTAACAGTAGCAGGACAACAGCAATGCTACCAAGACAAGAAAATAATTTCTTTGAGCTTCTCAAAGAGCACTAGAAGTCTTGTTTTGCATAATGAATATTAGATAACCAGAGACCCATTTTCCTAAAGTACTCTGGTGCCTAAAGGATGTGTGAAGTCACGTACCAAGGGTCTCCAAAGCACTTCAGTGCCCAGTCCTGCCGAATGTTTCTGACCTTTACCAGTGCTTCTGAGGGGTGATCTGCGTCTCTGCCTTCTGAACTACTACCTTCTGGTCTTGCCCAGTCTTCAGGGAGGCAAAAAGAGGATGGGAATGGAAGCGCTTCGTTATCTTCTGCAAAGCAGCGATTCCCTGATCCTGATTCCTGCTGGTTTCTGAGCTGGGCAGCTCTGGGGAATCTTCACTCGTGATGCACCGAGATACTGTCATAAAAACGTCATGCCTCTCGGAGCGGGACTGTCTCGCTGAGTTGCCTCAGGCATGCTTACCTCTGGTTTGGAACAAAAGAATTAAAATTGGATATACTTTTCTTGAAACCTTGCCAAGCCCTAATCTACCCAAGGTGTCATCACTTAAATGCCGGCTGCAGAACAAGCTCAGAATTATACTGAATTTACCATAAATAACAAGGGAAGGCTGTGGCTGTATTGAAACTGGACAGTGAACCCTGTCTGCTCCCCGCTAACACCTGAAATCTCCCAACCTCAATCATGTGGGGCTTGTGAGCTGGAGCTGCAACGCAATGCCAGGCGAAATGCTGCTCTCTATATATGGTTTTTGCTTTGCTCTAGAGATCTCTCAGCATATGTCTGAGATGATCCTCAAGAAGGTAGTGCTGACACATCCTGCTTGTGCTCTTTGTGCTATGTACAGGAAGAGAGAGGAGGCGTGGAACAAAGAGGTTAGGAAATCGGTTGTGCATATGTATGTGTGTGTATATGTATATATATGAGACTGCAGATTAAGTAGGCTCACAGCCTTGTGATCTCAGGCACACAGGCATTTTGGACCTCAGAATACGTTTCTCCGGCCAAGGCAACTTAGCAGCAGTGCGATTTTAATCTGTAAAACAATTTTGCACACCAAAGGGGTTTTGTGGGGCACGGTGTCTGTGCGCTTACAAGTCAAAAACCTCTTCTCAAATTCCCATCCTTGCAAAATCAGCCCCAAAGTCTGGTCCCCGGGAGTGCTGCTGTGTGAGAGACTGGCCCTGAGGTGCTGCACTTGGGTCTTTGCAGGGAGGAACATCAGGCAGACATACTGCCAAATCAGGCTTGCCGTTGCCTTCAGAAGCATCCTAGTTTTACCCCTCAACACCTTTGTCTTTCTAAGGGTGTTTCTGATTCACAGCAGGTGAAGAGAAACACTCGTTGTTGAAGGCAATGCCATTGGTTGCCAAAGACTGGCTTCTACATTGGCTTGGGATAAAGTTTTGTTCCACTTGGATGTAATTCCTTTCAGTTGTCTGCAGCACACTCAATCAGCCTTCGGCTGCTATTTGGAAAGGCTGAATTTTTGCAATAAGAAAGTAGTAGCAATAAGCAATAAGAAAGCTTTATTATCTTGTGTCAATATTCTTACAATATTAACTTCACATGGATTCCAAGAACTCTGTGTTATATTTAGATTTGTGTCCTCTGATGTATTCTTAACGGTTTGCAGATTTAATAATAAATTAAAATATAGATGGTGCCCACTCTAGAACGAGCTGGATTATATCATTGTAAGAGATTGTAACTGGAGCAGATAAAAGCAAAACCAGTTGTATTTTATAATTTAAGTATAATTTAATCTTATATAAATTTAAGGTTATTCTATCAGTATGTTCACATGCAGATGCATTAAAGCTCTAGCTCCTAATTAAAGGCTTAAGAAAACGCTTTGATGAAAAAGCAGTATGCTAAATATTCAAAACTGGAGGGATGAGGGAGAACCCCACTGTATCTGACATCCTCCCCTTATTCTGGGTATTTAAAAAAATGCCTTCATTTTCCAAGAGTCTGCACGTGTTCAAGGGTCTTAGATCTTACAAGTCTAATAGGATGCAGGAACATTGCTTAAAACATTCTCTTTACATTCATCTTCAGAGATGGCAAATAAATTCAACAAATATTTAGTCAATATTAATAAAAAAGAACAAGAGAAAAGAACCAGCTGTCTCTCCCTTCATCCCACCTCCTCCTTGAATATATAGATGAACTTCCAAGCAACATTTCTGGGAAATGTCAAAGTTTGGACTTAACATAATTAAGGTCTGAACCCAGCAGAGAGGTCTGTTCAGTAAAGCAAGCTCACACACCTTTGCAGAATAATGCTTAATAAAGCAGTGCAGTATCCCCCAAAGAAAAGTCTTGCATTAAATGCTACATTAAATAAAATATTTTTTTAATCATTTCACTACCTAAATACCATTCCTTTAATAATCAGAGGAGAAAAATTGCACAAGAGATAATAACAAGGTATGTTAATTCGTTGTGAGCTGCAGACGGTGAATCCCTCTATCCACCCCTCATAGAACAGTATGTTATATTCTAGGTCAGAATGAATGAAAAAAAAACAACCACTGTTCACTAAAAATATAAGGAAAATTATAGGTAGGGAACATGGAGGCAGGCAGGCAGCTTTTTGTACCGTTCTCATTTTGAGCAGCTTTTTCCCTTCCCCCTTTTCCTACTCTCAAAATTTGTATTGTATTGACAAGGTCAATATCTGTTAAATAATTCTATTTTTGTATTTGTGGCTTGTTTTTTTTTTTTCTTTTTTTGAAAGGTGCAGGGATTTCCGAAGATTGGGAATCTTTTCAACTCCCGCGGCAGCAGGACTTGTTCCTGTCTCTTCAGTGGAGCTGCTCCTCCTTTCACAGTTTGCTTTGCCTTTGTAGTGCCGCTCGCCTGGCTTTCCCCTGCCAGCAGAAGCAAGGACCTGGTCAGCTGCTACACGCACCCCAAATTTGCCTGTAATTAGAAAACAAACTGATGCGAGACGGCTGACTGTGACTTTACGTCCAGGGGGATGCTTTGGGATAAAAAACTGCTTTACATTCTATCTGCTAGCTTGACCTATTTGTGTTCACATCAGTAATCATCCCTCTTTAGAATTAAAAACAAAACCAAAACCCACCTCTGGGTCTTATTAGGAGCTTCCTCGTGTTGATAGCCAAGTTTGGCTAATTAATGGGAGAGGTCAATTAGTGTGGTCAGAAGGGGGAGTTCTGGTCTGCAGTTTGTAATCTCCCTGACCACCTCTTCCCAAACAGGGATTTGTGCAGGAAAACAAATGACTATTGATCTTGGTAACCTTGTGGTCTGTGGTGGATGCAAGAAGCAAGGGGAATCACGGCAAAAGTTTCTTTTCTTCTCTTTGATCTCTTCTGCTAATGATTTATTTCCACTGGAGCTATCTGAAGAGGAGCTGTACAGTTTGGCAAGGAGGTTGACAGGCCATAATTAACAGAGAGCTAAGCTGCGACTGTACGAATAAATTATGTCTGTGACTGTTCTCTGGCACTGAGATACAACATCGTGAGCAGTCCGTGTCCATACAGCTACACCCTCTTAATCTCTTAAACAGGGTGGAGATGCCCAAACTGGATGAATTCCCCAGCTATACTAACTCCCAAACTCAACTTGGAAGCTTGTTTAGGAGAGTGCTGGTTAGCCCGGAGACCCTGCTGGGGACTGGTTTTGGTAATTTGGCAATGTAGTTGAGGGACTGAATGTTTGAGTTTGTTCGTTGAGTTCATTCATCACTTCTTAACTTATGCATTTTGAAAACCAGTGTATTGCTTGCTTTACAGGATCCCTAGCAGGAGTGTTTCTGTTACTACATGGCACGTGAGCCTGCAGACCTCAGTCAAACTCAGGCAGATGAATCTAAAATGGAGGAAAGACCTGCCAGGCAAGGAGACCAGAGGAAATGGTATGAAGTAGCAGCAGGGGAGGTTTAAATTAGGTATTGGGAAGAATTACTTTCCTGAGAGGGTGGTCAGGCACTGGAACAGCCTGCCCAGGGAGGTGGTGGAGTCACCAT
>JAOXJK010000051.1:13261473-13325234 GCA_025774025.1 Xenus cinereus | reverse complement strand
GGTGGTGGAGTCGCCATCCCTGGAGGTATTTAAGAAACGTGTAGACATGGCTCTTCAGGGCATGCTCTAGTGCCCAACATTATTGGTTTGTAGTGGGATGTTGCGTGTGGTGTTGTTGGTATGGGGTTTGGCTGGTGGGTGTTGGTTTTTTTTGCATGTTTTTTGGTGGGGTTTTGTTTGGTTGGTTGGTTTTGGTGTGGGGTTTTTTTTGTGGGGGATGTTGTGTGGGGTTTTGTTTTGTTGGTTTTTTTATGTGGTTGGACTTGATGGTCTCAGAGGTCCCTTCCAACCATGGAGATTCCGTGATTCTGTGAATGTCCAAACCACTGCATACATTAGAGATTTTCATCCCAGAAGAGAAACAAAGAGGTGAGAACATGGCAGAGCTGCTTTAATTTGCAAAGGGCTTGATGAGGAAGAGAAGGCAGCATTTTCAAGAGAGGCCAAAGGAAGTACTTTTTCTATAAAATGCCAAAGTAAACTCTGGGCCTTCTGTGCAAGAGCACTGTAAGGACTACTGTAATGCAAAGAGCAACCAGAGAAATTAAAGAAAAAACTACATGTTATCTACAAAGGTCCCAGCTCTGCCTCTTGAATTAGCTGAGCTGCAGGCCACAGTTGGCTGGGAGGATATTCTGGGGAGTATGAATGCATTGGCTCAATGGATAGGATGCTGAATGGATTTTCCCCTTCAGCATCTCCTGTTAGTGAAATGTGTGGCCAGATGGTCACTGGGCTACAAGGACCCTTGCCCTGACCTTATAAGATGCTCTTACATAAGCAAAACAGGAACAAAGATGCCAAAACCCCACTCCAAACCCAGAAATACACAATACGCAAACTTGACCATGTCCCAAAACCAGTAAACCTGGGGCAACCCGGTAGTTTCCCAAGCCAAGTCAAGTCCAGCGGTCAGGCTGGGACTGTCTAGCTCTGTCCCCGTAGACAGGACCCCACACCAGAACCTCATGAGCCAAGGGCAAGAGCCGGACAACCTCCCTTTGTGCTGCAGGATTGCTTTACGGAGACCTGCTTTGCCCTCTAGCGACCACTAAGCATAAAACAGGAAATTTTGCACCATCTATTCCGATTAATAAAAATCAGGTCCTGCTACATCTGCTGGCTGACAGACAAGCAGTGGGGTTGTTCCGACTTTGTTTGACCTAATTGAGACTATTCCTCTCCTGAGGCAGCTCGGCCACCGCTTTGTCTGGGAGGCATGTGGGATGAAGCAAGGAAAAGAGATGCTGCTCTGAAAAGTTGAGAACAGACACCCTAAATTGGGGAATGAACGTCCAAGTGAATTGTAAAGGAAAATCCTCCAGGGCTGATACTATTTCTAGCCTGCACATGCCTTGGAACTGAAAAGAGGCTATTTGGGGGAAAAAGGAATGGATGAATAATGGAAGCATAAATAGTCGCTCCACATTCCTTTCCAAACCCGTATTGCCTATGAACCCTTTGGAAACAACTGACGATTCATCAGAACATGAGCTCATATTTTGTGATCTATGGGCCCATAGACTTTGTGAACTATGGTCTGTGTAAGTGACTATTCAAAGAGCTCTTAGTTGGAAAAATAATAACACTGATCTTTGTTTAAACAGCAGCAAGGGAAGATAGGGATTAGAGCAGATATCTAGATAGCTGAAGTAGCTGAACTGTATGGAAAGCAAGTTCTTTGAAAACACTGTAGTGAAACAAACTCTTTTCCTTTAAACGTAAGAATAAATACTACAATTTTAGATTTTGAAAGTGCTAGTCTGTCTTTGCTTTCTTGGGTTATCTGTAGCAAAAATCTCTCAAAATTAGCAAATGTAGTTAGATCCCTTAGTATCACAGAAATGGTGAGAAATCAAATTTCCATTTGGAAATTTTCATACAAATTTTTGTGGTCAGAAAACAGGGTTATGATCATGTGATAACAAATGCCTTCTCATGTAGTTTTATATATAAATTAGCAATTTTATGGAAACATACTCAATTTAGATATTTTTGTCCCGTATATATTTGCATTTTCTCAAATACTCAAACAAGAACATTAAAAAAAGGCACTTTGAATACTAATGTTCTCTAAACCAATAAACCCTTGGTTTAGTGGCCATAAATTTTAATGGAAAACTGTATCCCAGAAATAATCATTAGTTTTGTGCAAAGATTAACAAGGATATTCCAGGCAGGCTGGAAGCCATTCTCTCATTCACTAGACTTAGTAAAAATCAAAGTCTATCTCCACTAATTCATGAATAAAAGAAGAGAGACTGCTTAAATTACTTGCTCAGTTGTCTATTTCAAAGCATATTTTTCATTTGGGTATTGCAGCACCTACAATTGCACCTAAGAACTTAGTCTTAATTAGGATTTTCTGCAAATCAGTGTCATCCACTGAGATACTGTTGGTAGAGGAAAAACATTTGGCTCCACTTGTTAAATCAGTTAGACCTGCTGCAGAAGGGTTTGGAAGAAACTGGGAAGGACTCACACAAAGTCTGTTAACTGTGTTTGAAACTGCTGCCTGCCTGTCAGCTCCATATCTATGCTGGATACCCAGAACTTCACATCAACATCTAGTCTTTTTAAGAATGCTCCTTTTCTCTGTTTTTCTATACAGAATTCACTTCCACAGATTGTTTCCTGCTGGGCTTTCCTAGGCTACAGCTGACCAAACTCTGCTGAGCCACGTCTCTGCCATGGATTTGGTGGCTTGATTAATGCCAGCAGATGATTAGGACCAGGCTCATCCTTTATGACTCCAAGACTAATTATTATTTGCAGTGCTTACTTCCAAAAAAAAAAAATTGTGTCTGTTCCACAAATTTTGTTCTCTTACCTAAGAGCTCCTGGCTCTCAGCAGCCACTGGAGGGCATTAAGCAAGGTGAGTCAGCACAGGTTCAGTTTGAGCACGGCCCTGCTCTTGCTAAATTAGTTTTAAAAATGGGTTGATACACCCAGTGATCTGTACAGCATGGGCTGCTCTTATATGGGCAAATTACCTGCACCCGCTGTCAACTACAGTGCATGCCCATGCCTATCCACACTTAGCTTTAGCACCCCCAAGGACTATAAGCTAATGCAGATAGTCTTTCCAAAACTCAGATCTGCCTGAAAATACCGATTGGTTAAAACAATGCTTTTGAGGCTTTTAAAACTTTCTTCCTGTTTTTTTGACCTTTTAGAGACATCAGAGTGACGGTTCCATAACCCAGTGCTCAAGATCTTGCTTCTGATAATAACCAAATGCTTAAATGCTTCACAGGAAGGAAAACCACAGCAGCAGTTGTTTGATAGTCTCTCCCACATTAATTTGCTACTGATCTTAGTAGCTCATAACCAATTTAAACCTGGCAAACTAGAACCAAATCACTTGGCTTTCCATGGATCATGTTCCTTAGTTCTTCTTCACTACCTCTTGAGCCACAAGAGGTAGAAAAGCATCAGGAAAAGAAGTTTGATCTTTTCTGAACAGTGGCAGCTGACAGCCCTCCCACAAAACAACTCAGGAATGCCAGGAAGCAATAGAAAGGGTTTATCAGAAGCAGATCTCATCTGAGTTTCCAGAAAAATGAGCCGGTTTCATGTCCATTTCATGTAGAGGTGTATCCTCAGTGGCAAAAACGTGGGTAGTAATGGGCACTTCCAGCTCTACAGACTTGCAGGGGAGGCTTGGACACAGCTGAGGCATCATGAGGCTCCTCTGGCTCCTTGGTGGGAACTCCAAGGATGCTTTTCTCCTCAGCCTGGGGAACCCAGATAACACACCAAGACAGGTTTGGTTGAACACTGCTGAAATCTACCCACCGCAGATCTAACAGCACTGAAACTAGCGAATGCATAAGAGGGCACAAACTTCCTTCAGAGCTGTCCACCTGCACCCAAGTGCTGCTGACAAAGTCCCACAGTCCTATGAAGGTTTTCCCAAGAGCAGACAGATGTTATCAGCATGTATATCTCACACAATTCTCCATCTCTGAGATGTCTTTCTTTGTGTCCCTTTTTCTATGAAAGGTCATGAGAAAGCCATCCGCAAGAAGGGAAGTGAAGGTGCAAGGGAAAGAGGAACAGGCTGTGACAAAAGATGCTACCGACCAATTACTTAGTGGGAGGGAAAGAGCAAACAGGGGAAAAAAGCAAGTCAAAGCTGAAGTACTCAAAATTAATCTTGTTCTTTTCACAAACAAATAAATTCTAACTGAGCAATTAAGATGGTTAATTGTATTAAGGGAATAGGTTACTCTGAAGAAGCATAGTGGAAGAATGATTTAAAGAAATATGTAGACTTAGAAAAAACAAAACCAAACCTTGTATTCAGGCTGGCAATGGCTGCTGAAATTCCCCCTAGAGTGCTTAAAGGATTAGCTGAACTAAACCTCTGAACCATTAGTGATTGCATTCGACGAGGAAAAGATGACAGCAGAGGTCCCAGAGGAGTGGAAAAGGGCAAGTGCAATGCTTATCTTAAAAGGAGGGCAGAGAGGGGCTCTGGGGATTAGACTTTCCAGGAACCAGGACATGTGAGTGATTACTGAGTCATTAGTACCAAATGGATAATTCAATGATAAGGACTTGCCACCAGGGATTTGATGAGAACAAGTGTGTCAAATCAAACTGAATTCCTTGAGAAGGTGAGTGACCCAATGCAGAAGGGGAAACTGAGGCATTCAATTCTAGCTTGAGAGCAGTAGGGATTTCAATGCTTTTTCTCCTCTGCCATCTCGTAAGTGATCTGAGGAATTATGCTCTAACCGCCGGTGACTCATGGGCACTGGTACTGAGCAGCTGGGCAGGGAAGTGCTAATATTCCTGTCATTCCTCTAATACATTTTCATTCCACCAGTGTCATTATATCAAGATTATCTTCTGCTTTCTTACCTGCATAAGCTCACTTCTCATGTTCTCACCATAACAGGTGAGGCTGGAAGTTTTAGTACAGACCTTTAAAGATCAGCACCTGTGAGGCCACTGCAGACCATAAATATAATCGGAAGAGATATTTGAAGGTTGAGACAGTCCAGAACAAAAGGCTGAATCTCCCTTGCACTGAATTAGGAGTCAATTTTACTCTTCAAACCTAGACACATATTAAAAAAATAAGGGTTTTATAAAATCCCCATAGCTTTATTAGGGTTTGAACCAAAAGCCACCTAAACTGGTAGTGAAGTATGTCGTGAACCAGATCTGATTTCTGTGCCCAGTCTCAGCCAAGGGGTAAATCTTCTTCCCCTTCCATAGGCTACTATGATGTTTTCTACAACATGGAAAGAGAGAAAATAATTACAATAATGAACTACATTCCAGCTGGGGAGATCTTCTTTGCCTATCCTCACGTTTTTCAGGGAAATGTACCATGTCTTCTGATCCTCTCTACCACAGCTCCCTTCAAATTGGGAAGCACTAGAAAGCACCTTGGCAGAGTCCGCTTGACAAGATTTGATATCTGAATTGAATTTCCAGGCCTCAAATTCCTAGGATTTGAGTGAAAAGCCAGTAGGATTGCCTCTTGGTAACTTGTGGGCTATAAAACTGGCTGTGTGCTCCTCCAGATAAGGGCTTCTTTGTGCGGCATTGTGCAACGGCTGCCACAGGGTTGACGTGGGCCAGGCCATAAATAACTTCAACATCAATATTTTTAGCAAATACTTTCTGCTCTCTTGAGATACACTGGACAGCTTGAAGTGTGTGTATCCGCGAGTGAAGTAGGTGGGAGAAGCTAGAAGAGCTCCCATCCTGAGCACTGAGCAAATATCACAGCGCTCCTGATGCGCACATTAACGCAATAGGAACTGACGCCTCAATGCAAGAGTGTCCAGAGCAAGCAAGATGTCTCAGAAGACCTGCCTTATCGGAGTGGCAAGGTGTGTAGTCCTGTTGTAGAAACGTGAATGAACCCAGTCCCCATGAGAGGTGGATGCCAGCACAAGTGCTCCGAGCAGGGCAATCTGCAGCCAAGCCCCGTGCTGCCATCCTTTCTGAAGGCCCCCCTGCCAGCCATCTACTGACCTTTCTGGTGTGTATTTAATGCAGAGGGAAGGGAAAACTGCTGGTTACATTTCCTATGATGATGACCTGCATTTTCAGCTGCACCCAAAGGCCACTGTCTGACTCCATCTACAGAAAACACTGCTAATCTCTGCAGATGATTGTCCAGCCCTGGAAACACAGCAAGGGTTAACAGGGAAGCACAGTTGCTAGAAGGCTCCAGCTACAGAGAATAAAGTGAACCCTTCACACTTGTGTACAAAGCCATATATTAGAAACCCAAACATCTCTAAAAATGCAGATCAGGACAAAATAACCTACTCACATTTCCCACACGCACACTCCACAGGCTCTTCAGAAAGGTGTGATACACTCCCAACATGTTAGTCAGCCTGTACTAGCTACAGCTGATATCACAGTGGGAAAGGTATAAACTAGTTATGGATTTCACATGTATTTATCATTGCTGATTATCTGACTACTGTGTAGAGCAAGTCATGAACAAGTCGGGCTTTTTTGCAAGATTCTGTTTGTGTCTCTTCAAAACTAGATGGGTCAGCAGAGAAGCAGCAGTAAATGGTGGGGGGGGAAGGGACACACGATGACAGGGAAGTACCAGCACGTTTGCCTTCAATTTTTCTATAGAGACAATGCAGAACTTGTATTTCAACTGAACAAGCTAAGCTGAATAGATGCAAAATTAATCTCCCTGTTCTACAATGAAGTCTCTATGTGACCACAGGCATTTATCCAGAATAAGGTATCTGGAAGTTCTCAGATAACCATCTCAGTGTTACTTCTTAAGGGAGATAACGAAATCATACTTTACCATTGCAATCCATAGGAAAAGTGATCTCTGGTGATCTTCACTTCTGCCTCCTGCTTCCAAAGCAGACACAGCATTATACATCAACCCAACCCTGTTTCTCAGTCATTTTTGTAAGGGGGCTCACTTGCCTAGTTATATTCCTCAGACACAGCTGATGTAATTATTATGACTGATTAGTTAATGGGGTGACCCTTATGGGAGTTGCTTGAGGCAGTAAAGGAGTTGCTGCAGGTGGGACTTGTTGCAAGGATTCTCCCTGCCACTTGCTAGAAATGCTTTCTATCTTTCAAAAATGAAGGAAAATATTAATGTAACTACTGTGTAGTATTAATCCCATCTGCTCAGCTTTTGCAGCCAGGGATGAGAGGTAGAAAGAGCTTCTAACTATCCCTAGTTACAAGGGGAGGGAGGTTACAACATATGGTATCTAAAAAGAAAGGGCAAATGCCAACCTGAGAGGAAAGCAATGAAAATCAAATAACGTAGTAGTTATCCCAATCGAGCGATAAAGGTGACAGCAGCTAATGGGGAATGCTGCTAAAGTGCCAGCCAGGCAGCTGTGAATTCTCAACAATAGCCCTAGAGTTTGCTCTTGGGCAAGTTGCTCTTCTTATTCTAGTATTTCTGTAAAAGCATTCCTAAACAGGGAATAATAAACGTTACCTTTGGTCTGTGAAGTGAGTGGCCACAGTTTCACTTTGTAGTATTATAATGGAGAGCTGTTATTTGCCTGCCAAATGCTGTATTTAAAAAATAAAAAACCCTGACTCTACCATAAATAAAAGTACAACTGAAAATGTCAGGATGCATAATTTTTTTTAATTAGTATGTTGTGATCTATTTTCTCTGCCACATCTTTCCTTGTTCCATCTCCTTTCATAACATCACCTACTAGAGACTAAATATAAGCTACCCACCAAACTGAAACAGCCGGTGACAGGAGGTGACACCCTGCAGGCTGGTCGGATCTGGATGCTCTGGCATTACGCTGGTAACTGGCAGACGGACGTCTGCACACAGATTTGGAACACGTTTGCTGATGAAGTCACTGCTTAAAAGCATCTGTTGTGTTGACCTCTTTGCTGTGTGCAGGGCCAAGCTGGGGAGACTGAATGTACTTTCAGGAAGTTTACTGTCAGGCTACGTATGGCAGCTGGGATTGCACAAAATAAGAGTAGAGCCTCTAAGAGTAGAGCAGAAGGTGTCCCCTGACATCTGTGCAGCACCTGGCACACGCTTCCTTACCCGCGGAGGATAGAGAGAAAGAATATGCTAGAGACTGAATTGTCCAGATAGTGTTATAGCAGAGGTGTAAGGGCAGGAGGCAAGCTGCTATATTTCAGTGAGGAATAAGTGAGAGAAAACAAGCAAGCAGGTAGGCTGGAGCACAGCCAGACAGCAAGTCCCAGCCACCTGCTAAGTCTGTCTCCCTCTAATAGTCAGGCTGCTGTGCAGAGCAACTGGAAATATTTGGATGCTGCTTGCGTGCATGACAATGGTTATCAGGGAGCTTCAGATATAGGCAGGCAAGGAAGACAGGTAACTAAATTAGAAATGAGGACGGGAAGCTAAATCATCTTGATCTAGTTTACAAGGTAGTAACAAAGTTTACCTTTGTTCACCCCCTGGCATAAAATTTATGTAAGAGGAGTTGCAAGTAGTTGAGCCGGACTGAGCAAAATGTTAGGTTTGGAGTGAGCTCTGGCTCCCACTGATTTCTGTGTGTAGGAGCTTAGCAGAAGTGAGAAGGGGCATATGGGAGAGGTCTGGCTCACTGATAAGAACAAAGCAAAACAGTGGCACAAAGTCTTCCCAGGAAAAAGGGTAACGTGGCTCAGTTAGTTTTCCAGTCTTTATTTCTATGCATCCCAAAAGAAGCAACAATAAATACTTAAAATTAGAGTGATACGAATGGATTCTGCTAACACTATTAGAATTTATTAAACTGTATCCTTGAAGACCTCAAAGGAAAAAGGGAGCCAGGCAAGAAGAAAGCTAGCACCCAGCATTACTAGAGCAGCCCTATATGGCGTCTGATGGTTATTTGAGAAGCTGGGTAGCAGGTGTTGACAAAGCCCAGGTGCCCTCACTTTTTTCCATTCAGGTCCAGCTTTGTGCCAAAAGCTGGGCAAAAGTAGACCAACTGAGCATTTACTGTTGTTTGGGTAAATCAGGACTCAGGCAGGATTGTGCTGCTACAGTGCATGAAACCAGCCAAAATAGATGTGGATATTAGGGGACAATAGGCACATGTTTGATTTTTAATTTTTTTCATGTGTGCAAATCTGAAGGGTACAGTGAGTGAGTCTGAAATGCTGTCCGACTCCATCAGGATGTTAAATGCAGGTAAATGAGCATGTGCTGGTGAGGCTGATACTGAATGGGAGCAAACAGCTGCTCTCTCATGCAGCACCACAAGTGGATGAGATGCTTTTGAGGCAGAGATGTGAAACAAAATGATAGACGTTACTCTTGCCTGCCTCCAGAAATGAGCATGCAATTAAAATGTAAGCATGAATGGATCAGAATTTTCCTTCACTGGCAACACGGTGCATTGAAAGAGTGTGAGCAAAGCAGAAGGCATGGATTACTGTCTTCAGAGACATCTCCATTTGTGTTGGCAATACACAGGGGGAAAGAGGTAGTAAGGCATTATCCACAGCCAAGTTCTTGGACCTGATACGCAAACATGAGTGAGATTTGAGGAGCTGATATGATCTGGTATACAAACATGCTGATTTTTTCCAGCTAGCTGTAAGAATACAGTTGGAGGCTTTTCAATTGCTAGAGGGTTGGTTGAGGAGCCCATGGCGTCACTGACCTAATTCTTTAATAAATCTTGGAGAATGGGAAACTGAAAATACTGAAAATTCTGGGCCAATATGCAGAAAAGGACAAATTTGGTAACCAATGCAGATCTGATGGTGTGTTTATAATGGAAGCCAGTTTTCAAAGGAAAACACTGTTTTCATTTAAGTTGAAACGTTTTAAAAGGGACTAGTCTTAACAAAACATGCTGTAAGCAAAACAGAATACCAACATATTTTTGCCACTCTCAGTATAGCACATTTTGAGCTTTGCTTAAAAAGCTTTTCAAAACATGTTTATGTTAAAGAAAATAAAAATTAAAATGTGAATCAAATATTTTCCATTTGCTATGGATATAGATTACCAAGAAAATTTCATCAAAAATTTTGATGTCATCTTGTGCTATTTGTACTCTGTTTGATGACAGGAGAGGAAACAAAAAAAACCCCCAAAACAATGTGATTTCCTGTGAAAGGGAAACTCAAGTTCTTTGTGAATCTGTACAGGTCACTATAGGCTTATTCCCAGACTAGTCGGTATGGAATTGCTCACATATGGAATTTCAAGGTGTTGGTGTATTTAATTAGTAGCAAGTGATCATGGCTCTATGGGAGCAGATATTCCCGAATGACCTTTTTCTATCACTAGTATTTCCAGCTTGGCTGGTAACCGTGGGTACACAG
This sequence comes from Xenus cinereus, assembly GCA_025774025.1. Classification (NCBI taxonomy): domain Eukaryota; kingdom Metazoa; phylum Chordata; class Aves; order Charadriiformes; family Scolopacidae; genus Xenus; species Xenus cinereus. Next base: position 13,314,937 of record JAOXJK010000051.1, on the reverse strand, counting down.
GTGTGGTAGTGTTTTGTGAGCATCACCCTGTGCACATTAACAGCAGGTTTCTGATTCTTCATCCATTAACCTATAGATCTCAAAAGATGAGAACTTGTCATTGAGCATGTTTCTAATGGGAGTCAGTGGCTTCATGGATGATCTGGAGATAAATAAAACATCATTTGCTAATAACCGTGGCAGATGGCTCAAAGATTGTCTGTCATCGCTATTTCCCGCTTCACCAAGCATGCAACGTGATCTGGCTTGCCTGATGAACTGGCCCCAAGCAGATACAGTGCTGCATAACAAAAAACTTCATCTAAGATCATGCTGGTGGAGTGCTGGGGGGCATCTCAGCCATAACACCTTCTTGGAAAAGGTGTTGGAGTGGATGAGCAATGAAGTCTGGATTCCCACTGAGATGTGGCAGAAAAGGAAGGATGTGAAGGAAAGAGTCAGTGGGAAACAGCGAATAATGGTGGGTCAGGAACTTTACCTCCTTGTGCAGCCCAGGCAACAGGAGAGACGTCTCTGTAACCTGTGATCTGAAAATTATTAAATAACAAAGAAAAGGAAGAAAACCTTTTGGAAATCTTGAGAACAAAACTTTCATGGGCAATGGATTGCCACGTGATTTGGCAATAGCGTGCAAATACCCCCGTGGACAGAAAAAAAATCCTGAGAAGTCTCTTTGCTGCAGCAGATTAAGGTAGAACAAGAACCCTGTCTGGAAGTGAAAACCAGGCAAAACAACAATCAGGCATGATATTAAGGGTGAGGCTGATTATTCACTTGAACAAATACTGATGACTTGGAAAACTCTTTGATGTTTCTAAGCCAAATGACTTTTTGGCAGATATGTTTTAGTAAAGTAAAAATTATTAGCCTGATTACAGGCATAACAGTGTAAATGTTGTGTCCCTTGTGTCTGGCCATTACCGTGTCTGGCATTATGAAGAATTAAAGTCATATTCTTCCGCAAACCATTCTGCAACATTTATGTGTCTCATTAACATCTTTACAGAAGGGACCTAAATGGTGCATTTATTATTTCTTTTTAAGCTGCAGCCTCTCCACAGCATGACCAGTAATGGTATGTAGCATGAACACAACAAGAACAAGGGTCAAACCTTGTCTCTTTCACGTGGATTTGGGTAGGCAGTTATGGGGTCATTCATTAATGTTTCTCCCCACTCCTGCCACAGTGTTTTAACTCATACTTTTCCAGAACAGCACCACGTGTGACAGATGGGGCCAAGTGCTTGGGCAGTGAGCAGGGAGCACCTACATCCCCCAGGCTGCAGTTCTGTGCAATGGGTACATCCTCTTGTGTACCTTCATGTGGTCTCCCCTCACCTGCTTGACGTGCCTCTGGGTTATACCCTTACACTGGGCAGACACCATCCCAGAGGTGGTGTCACCCTTAACAGAGATTTGTGGGAGAACAACACAAGGAGAAAAAAAAAATAAAAAAAAAATTTATATATATGTAGAGCAAGGGTTTGAAGCATTTTTTTCTGGCATTTGTCAGTTCCTTCATGGTCTTGTCATCATTTGGGAAAATGTCTGCTATAAATACCTTTAGATCAGATGCTCTGAGATAAACATCTAACGTAATGGGAACAAAATTTTTGTTGATGTTAAGAAGAGAATTTGTATAAGTTCTTGAAGTTAATGGTTCATCCAACATTTCAGATGGTAGGAGCAGCCCATTTTTGGCTGCTATATATGTCCAGTGGAACTTGCTAGGGATAGACTTCCTGGGTGCCAGAGCTTTGCAGTCACTAAAGTAAAGACAGGTTGATGTTGAGATGGCCTAAGTGACTTTCCTGTGTTCCCTAACTAGCTCTGTTCAGTGTCTTCATGCCACCACCAGCCTTTCATAGATTAAAAACCTCTAGTATCAGCAGAAATATTGTGCTAATGGCTTTGCACATTCTGACCTAGTAGCCTTGTACCATTGCATGCCATAAGTAGGATATACAAGGTTACATGAATGTTTTTTATATTAGTATATGGTGGAAATTCTCCATATATACTAACTATTCCCCTCTGAACAGTTCTTTTGAGAAGACTGGGTGAGTGGAGGGGATCATAGTATTGTGCTGACTGTTAACTTTGGAGACAATTGTATTTTTATATACAACTGACAAATACATGTGTACCAGAGAAGAGAGCAGTGATTATAGTCCATCTGCACCAGTCAGTGTCGGAGAAGACATGAATATATTTTAACTGATTTTCAGAGAGCAGAATTCAAACCCCGTGCAAAGAGTTGGATCTGGTATTAATGCAGGACCTTGTGCTGATGCTTGGAGGTATTTCCAAGCAACATGCTTAGGATGTTGCTTGGAAATACCCCCAAATACGACTGAAGTTGGTTCTAGGATTTAGTCCCTGTGTCCTTGCTGAGACATCCCATGCAGCACATCATGCCGTCAGGCTCTGGAAGCCTGGCCTCAGGGAGAAAAGGCTCTGCACACAGTGAAATCCACCATGTCTCAGTACTTACTACAAAAGCAACCAAAACCCTGGGTCAGTTTGGTGGGTAGCAAAATTGCACTAGCTCTGTGGAAGCAAAAGGAAAAGCAATGGTCCTTACCAGTTTCCATTTCTTCTTTCACAAAGAGATGACAGTTTGCCCAAAACGGCTGGAGTTGGCTATCTTGTCCATTTGCTACAAGGTACAGCTGTTGTTTCCTGCATCTTTGTATTGCTGTAGCTGACTGAGACAACATTACAGTCAAATAAGGGCAAAGTCTGTAAATAAAAGCTGTTTAAATGCCAACAAATAACAAATATGCTGACTCTGGATGTTGACTGATTGCAAATTGTTTGTATTTTGTAGTTTGTGTTGTCAGCTCTACCAGACTCATTGACAGTACCATCCCACATCTAATTGTAAGCAACTGGAACCATTTAACCATTTAATGGTACTTTCATTTCTTTTTACAAAACATTCTGCAATTTATCACTTGCTTCCCAAATATCTCATTCCTGCTCCTCCTCGTGGATCACTGAGAATGGCCATGTATAGACAAAACTTTTCTGAGCCATTTACAACGTGCCTGCTTGAAATTACAGAGAAATTCATGCCTGGAGAGTTCTCTAGAGTTTGAATTTCTAATTCCTATGAGCTAGTAGGGGGTTTTTGCCCTTATTTTATTTAGATTGACTCAGCACTAGGTTTTTTTGGTTTCTATTTTCTCGGTCTGTTGCAGCAGGGTTGTTAGGATTCAGCTCACAGAGACTTGTAACAGAAGAGCCATCATCTGTGCTCGATCTTGAAGGAAAGGGGAGAAAAAGCCTGGGCAATACTGGGGACGAGGGGCTTCTGAGGCAAGAAAAGCAACGTGTGAATTATAACTGGGCTTCAGCACTGTTGAAATGGGCGAGACATGGCCCCTTCCTCACAGGGCTGCACCTGGAGGACATCAGAAAAAGGTTTGTCCCAGGCCACAGACCCTGTACTTCAAGGGCTCAGTTCATATTTCCAAGGCAGAAGAAAAATAATTGCTTGCCAGCTGGAGAAGCAACAATTGGACTGACCATAATGGTAAACCACCAGTGGGGTTTTCTGTCTCAGGGAAAGAAAACAAATGCAGTGTATTACCCAGTGTAAAGGGGTGTCTGAGCATCAGCTGAAGGCGAGTGGCCAACTCTCAAGATAAGCACCTTTCCTCGGTGGGGAGAGAAGTCATTACACAAAATGGAATGAGGCAAATGAAGTTTTCTTTGTGGATGAAGTGTGGGAAACAGTGCTGACAGCCAGCTCAATGGGCTGGTGAAACAGCAGCCCCAGGGAGATTGTTCAAAGTCTCTTTCGTTTACTTAATGAAGTGTGGTTGAGTTTTGACCCCTCAGCTTCAGCGCCTGAGGTTTTCTGTGAATGTTTTAGGTCTTGCTCCTATCCCTGAGCTCATTGACTACTCGGAGAATTTTTTAAATCATATTTCCCTAGATTTGTAATGGGTTTCTTTCTTGCTGCGTGAAAGGCCACGCAACTGACAGAACAAATTCATCATAGTGTGAAGCCGGGAGAAGGACTGAGCCCAGGAGCCTACTGGAAGAACTGGGAACGGGAGAGGACCTTAGCCAGCTTGAGCAAACCACATCCCCAGGCACCGCCTGGTGAACAAGGCTCTGGCATTTACCAGTTCCCACGGCACTTGTAACAACAGCAGGTTAAAGAAATGAATTTTATTTAGAGAGAAGGGACTTCTCTTAAAACTTTTGACCAAGATCTTTTAAACCACAGTGGATAACGCACCATACTGCACGACGTGTTCCTGTAGTGGCCGGGGCTCCTGTTACCCTCATCAGCAAAGTTTTATCCTTTTCAAAATGCAGGCTTGCTCTCCCTTCTCCAGAGGTTACTGCCAGGAGCACGGCTTCTCCCCCCTCCCTCCCTCCGGACCCCCAGCTGGGGACCTGCCCTCCCGCACCCAACCCCAGCAGCAGCCCTGCTACCACAGCTGGGGAAAAGTAACACCAGAGAAACACATTTTAGGCTCCAGTTTGCAATTTAAGTTAAGGAGAAGGACCTGGGCCGGCAGCCCCCAGCTGCTGCTCTGTGTGTGGCTGCAGGTCCCTGGCTCAGATCGCCGGTACCGGTGACATTGCTGCAGTCCTCCCTGCTGGCACAGGGCTGATGGTGAATGACACCGTGTCAGCCTGCGATATCACAAAAATATCTTAGCCGAGGCTGCAGTGAGTTTCTTTTGCTGGCCCAGCACCTGCAGTGCCGTCAGCCTCTTGGCTAGAGTACATAGAAGTCGTTGTTGTTGGACAGGTCGCTGTAATGGCAGAGGGCGAGAGCGGGAGCCTGTGCCGGTGGGGGCTCGGGTCGACTTCTGCCCTGAACCCCCTGCGCCGTGGGCCTGCCCGAGGTTGGTTTGCAGAGATGAGTGTCCCACCTGGGCTCAGGCACAGCCCGATGCTTGCGCTTGAGTCTATTGCTGCCATTGCAATAGGTCCCACAACACTGGCACGTCAAGAAGTGCTTGGCTCGGTGTTTGGCCTTTGACTCAGGGGCTGGGGCTGTCCCTCTGGGAGTGAGAGTCCCTGCTGCGGTGCCCCGTGGGTCAGGCTGCCCTTTCAACCGGCTCCTTCTCCTCTGGACAGGGTCCAGGCTGATGTCCGACTGGGAGGAGCAGCTCTCGTTCCAGCCGGAGCCGGCGCTCAGGCTGCGCAGCGGCAGGGCGAGCCGCAACGCCTTCCAGAACTGGGAGCCAGAGCGTTTGGACTTCTCCCCCTTCCAGGTGACGAAGGAGACGGACTCCTTCAGCTGGAGGATGCTGGGGTGGGTGCACTGTAGTGGCCTGTACTCCACCACGATAAGTTTGGTGGCGATGGCGTTCTGGCACATGATGCCCAGCTTGAACTCCAGGAGGCTGATGCTCTTCTCCGTCAAGTAATCAGGACTCAGGACCACGATCATCCTGCGGCTCCTCTGGATGAAGTCGAACACAGCCTCGGTGGTATCTAAGAGTGCAAGAGCAGAGGAATTGGGGTGCACAAGAGGGAAGGAGCAGGGAGAGAAAAGCTGAAGGAAGCTGTTTGGTGGCATACCTGCACAGATCCCCCCCTTCCCACAAAGGGAAACCTGGCACAAGCCCAGTGACTTTCGATTTGCCCACACTCCTGCTGGCAGGGACTGCAGGAGCAATAGCAGCATTTTTGCTTTGCGGTGGGCTTTTGAGAAGGCTGAAGTGGTAAATGAGAAGCCAGGATGGCAGGATAAGCCAAGACTGTACTCTGACTTCTGCACTGCATGGCATCGCTCCCACCCAGGGAAGTGCAGGCATTTGATAAAGGGCAGGTCTCATTTGGGAACCACCTGCCCAGAGCTCTGGCAGCCCTTTGCATGGGGGGAACAAAATGAAGCAACCACATCATCGTGTCACAACTCGTACTGCCAAGGCTAAGACCCACCTCCCTCCCTCTCATGCTCTCTCATCTAGAAACGGAAACCTCCAAACCTAGAAAGCAAAAACGTCAGCCTTAAACCTCTCTATTAGTTCTCCTAGCCATGATGGGGGGTGAAAATGCTGCCCTTCAAAGCATTTCTTGGGATTAATTGCAGTTCGTAAAGCTCAGCAAGATGCTTAGCTGGAATGGTGCCAGGCAAGGGCAGCATCTCTTTTATTATGAATGTAGAAAAGCAGCAAACTTGAAGGATGTCCTTGGACTTCTATCTATGGCTTGGGACGCGGTAAGCATATTGAAGGTGTCATGGCTAATGCGTGAACAGTGGAAAGGATGGAAATTAATAGGGCTGTGGTACTTAGCAAATTAACCCAAGCTGATTAATAGAACTGTAAAAACTTTAAAAAAAACCCACCCACTTGCTGAGTACTGGTGCCTCTGATGGGAAACGATCTGAGGACAAGGTGGTGTTCAAGCAGGACAGGGATCATTGCAGTAAGAGCTTTTGCACACTCAGAGAAAAGCCTCACTGTAGGAATGTCTTGTAAAGAGCTGTTCTGGGGAGAATAGCTACCTGCTGCTTCCACTGCCTTTCAGACGGCTAAAACCTTGATTCCTCAGTCTGGAGACTCTCCTCCCTCCCTGCCAGTGGAACAAATGCCTTTTTTATAAATAAAAATACTGTACCTACCCTGCAATGGCAATGCCTCTTATTCTTCCAGCACCTGGCTGTCTCTTTCCTTATCTCACAGCAGAAGGTGCACCGTGTTGCACCTGGATGCACCTTATTTTAATATTGTACAGAGCAATACTTTCTTTTCTTTTTCAAAGATACATGACTAGCTCTAAAACTCATTGTCACTAGATTATTTGGAGACCAAGAACTTGCGATAGGAAAAAGGATAGAACAATAATGTCCTAATGGATAAAGTAAGGCACTGTTTGGTTCTTTAAGGTAATACTGGTATTTAAATCAAATTATTTGCAGGGGTTTTTTTTCTTGTATGCAAGGTTTGGGGGGATTTCCCCCCCAGCACACACAGGAAAATACTGACTCACAGAAACCAAAAGTAAATGATAGTCAGTCCTGTCAGAATTGCCTCTTAACACCATGAAACGTTCTTACCACCCAGTTTCAAAGGCACAAAGAATTGGCAGCAATCTCCCAATTTACTGAGTCCAGACCTCATTCAAACCTTTCTATAACTGATTGAGATCTATTTTGAAATCAGCCAAGCTTCAACATTTTGTGTAAGAAAAAGGTCCTTTGCTGGTTTGAAAGGTCTTTCTTTTTGAAACTCGAATCACAGCGAAACGTAGGCAGGAGCAGCCCCTGGGAGGTCACCTATTCTACCTGCCTGCTCAAAAAGCACAGGTTCAATTAATGTGAATGATTCCAACATTGCTGAAATAAAATATTTTTATTGAGCTGACAGTGATGGTTTTCTTTTATCAATTTTAATTTGCAACACTTTTTGAGAGTCGACATTTTTTTGGCAGGGAAAATGCTCAAATTCCCAAAGATAGAATTTATTTCTGAGAACGGGATGCATTTAGACTTGGCTGACCAGGATATCTTGGGATGTTCAGTTCACAATGTAATCCCAGCTCACGAAAAATCCTGAGGGGCCACTTCACAGTGTGCAGGCAGGATGGTCTCTCCCAGTGACACCAACAGCACAGGATGGGACAGGCAGCAATAATGCTGTGGCAGTTTGGGTACCAACAGAGCAGGGAACTCAATATTCTTGGATCCCTGCTTTATACTAAAAAACTTCCGTCTTTACTACATGGTTATGAAGGACCCTGCATATTTTTGTTGGTTTACTTGTGTTTCCTCTAATGCACCCTAGAGATGTAACAGAGTATTTTAAGAGCCATACATTTGTCCCAGCACAGTAAAAGCTGCAGGGAGAGGGGGGCATAGATCCCATACCCCATAGACCCTAAATCCATTGATTGTCACAAGTATTCATTTTGCTAGTAGCCTGGAAGTGCTAGGCTCTCTCTCAACTTACCTGCTAGCATGCAAACAAAGGACCAAGCCAAGAAAGTGGCTTGGATGAGAAAACAGGAAGCTGAATGAACCTCTTCTATCCAACTACCTGGAAGGTGATGGGCAAAGCAGCCTAAGAGTGAGTTTGATTTCCATGGTTCAGGCAGATTTCCAAGATTTCTGTTCAACATTCTAGCTTGGACTTTCAAGCAAAGGGATGGTGTTTCCTTCCCACCTTTACACCTTGTGATTGATGTGCGAATACTCTTCATGTCAGAAATTTTTTGTGTGTACATGTCCACTGCTGGGTGACATCTGAATGCTGCGTGTCACTGTGTTTCTGCTTGCACGGCCCTGGTAGCAGTGGTGGTGCCTCAGGATCTCTGCAGGCACACCATAAAACAGCCAGGAAAATGCCCTGCTCTAAGGATGTGTCCCCAAACAATCTTGAGGCTTGGAATACACACAGTCATCTTTCCTTAATGGCCTTTCACAGATGTAATGGGGAGGAAAATGATACTTATGAGAAATGCACAAGGACTGAAATGTAAAAGTGAAAATGTTTTATTGAAAAGCAAAATAAAATAATATTGACACTTCACAGACCAAATAACACAAAGGCAAAAACATACAGAAAAGAGAAGGGAAAACTCTGGAACAGCTGTACAACATCAAATGGCATGGGGGGGAAGATATATTTTTCCAATTTGTGCCATGCTGTTTACCCATGAAATAACAATGAGGAACTTTGTATGAGCTGCATATTGATAAATGTTAGATTAGAACACAGAAACTCAAATGAATCAACTGAACTAGACAGACGCTGTGACAGAATCCCGTAACAGAAACCACACGTGGCATAGGATGAAATGACAGGCGTATTTGAGGTGCTTTGCAGATCTGAATTACGGCTGGGACTGAGGTTTACCCCTGGCCTGACAGCTACCAGCAAAGCCAGTGGTAAAGCTCCCGGGGGGAGCAGAGCCTGCTCCAGCGCTATTCCTTCCACGCTGCTCCCTCTGGACCTCTCAGGCCCCCTTGAGACCGTCATGCCTTTTGCCTTGTGGGTGCTCTGCTGACGTCTCTCAATAATGCTGTTCTGGGGTTGCAATGGCACCAAGAGCCACTGTGATGTACACCAGAGCAAGTCCTGGTCTGTTGTTTGTTTGGAAAACTCATTGAATAAAATCAGGAAAATAAATGAGGTGAATTTAACTTCTTAAAATAATCAGACTACCTGAAACATCAGCAGAAGTTCTCTTGGTACTTCAGACAAAAGCAAGATGTGATGTGGTGAGGTCTGGGATGTTAATTGAATATATGCGTATCTTTGAGTCAATTTTTTAAAAATTAAGTTGGAATCTAACACAGTTCTGCTTTGGCCTCAGGGCTTTCCCTTTGCCTGCAGGTCTGGCAGCTGATTACAGGGACACTGAAAACACAAAAGTGAAGCTGGGCAAAATAATGCAGAGGCAATGGCTTCACAAAACTGAGCATGGTTTTGGGTGTTACCTAGTACAAACAAAGCTTTCTGGAGTGTGGGAAGGACTTTGCCCCTCCACAGAGAGCCACAGTAGAAAAGCTTGTAACAGCAAAGCTTTTAAGCACTTCTGAGAATCTGAGGAGCTCCACTGCCTTCAGTGAAGCTGACTGCAATTTTATCTGCTTAAAGCAGAGCTTACTTGGAAGGGGGAGAGGGGGAGGAGGAGGATGAAGGGGAAGGTTCCACATTTGTACAGTACCTGCCCAATGGCATGGGTGGCTGCGGCTCCCCGCTGTCCTGAAATAAGATTATTAATCATAAGATGCTAAGAGCAAGGGGCGTTGCCGATGCCAGGATTCAGCCCCACACCTTTAAGGCTGGGCTGGTTACAGGGATGGCCTCAAACCTCCCTGCTCAGCTGGGTGAATAGTGCATAGACTCTAAATTGTAGTGCTTTTTTAATGCCATTATGAATGGCTACGCTTCACCTGCTGGACACCAACAGAGCGAAAGCATGAGTCAGAGCTGACTCAGGAGCAACCATTATCGACAAAAAATAAGCATGCACTTAGTGTGCGTAATACTGAATTCCACAATTAAGTGGGCAGGCCCTTGCACTGGGAGCTACAGGAGTACGGAGGCACCCCCAGAGCTTCTAGTTTTATGTGAAAATACGGTGAACAACAGTACAAGTCAATACCAGGGTCCCGCTGTGCTTTGGTCTTTTCTACAAGGGAAGGGACGCTCCCCTCCTTGGTCTGAAAAGCCTGACTGACGGGGTTAACTCGCCAGCTCCTCTCCTATGGCTGCTGCCTCCCATTGAAGCAAGGACTGGTACTCAGTGTTTTTTTATATTTCCATTTTGTGCAAAGGTTGCAAAAGCTGAGATATATCCTCTGTTCTGCTGGAAACACGATGGGTGGAGACTTGCCTTGTAAAGCCAAGGCTAATTTAAACCTGAGCCCTGAATTACAAATGTGATGTTTTTCATAGCCAGGCAGAGAAGACTGCGTTTTCATAACATCATAGAATAGTTTGGGTTGGAAGGCACCTTTACAGGTCATCTAGTCCAACTCCTCTGCAGTAAGCAGGGACATCTTAAACTAGACCAGGTTGCTCAGAGCCCTATCCAAGCTGACCTTGACTGCTTCCAGAGACAGGGCATCTACCACCTCTCTGGGCAACCTGCTCCAGTGTTTCACCACCCTCATTGTAAAAAAATTCTTCCTTTAATCTAGTCTGAATCTATCCTCTTTTAGTTTAAAACCATTACCATTTGTCCTGTTGCAACAGGCCCTACTAAAAAGTCTTTCCCCATCTTTCTTATAAGCCCCCTTTAAGTATTGAAAGGCCACAATAAGGTATCCCCAGAGCCTTCTTCAGTTCTTCCCCAGGCTGAACAACCCTGACTCTCTCAACCTTTCCTCACAGTCTTACCAGGCTGGACAGAGCTAGTAGTTTTAAATAAGGTCAAATAAGTTTATAGGGTTTCCTGGGGAGCTGGACATATACCCAGTGTCATCCGAGAGGCCTCAGCAGCACCTTGCATGATGCATTCTCCCAGGCAGCAGCACAGACACAGTAGGTGTGTTCAGTAGTAAATTGGGGTTCCTTGCAGTGCTTGTGTAGTCCCTGAGTTTACTCTACAAAGAAGCATCTCTCAGACATACTCCATGGCCTGTACTAATGAGAGATTTTCCCTGAATTATGAGCATTACTGCCCTGAAGGTTCCGGCGTACTCAGAAGACAACTGAGTCACAGACACTGACCACTTATTAGTAGAAACGCTACACGCTACAATACAGTATCACCTAGCAGAGCTTTTCTTTTTAAAAAAAAAAAAAAAAAGCTTTCGTACCAGCCATTTCACATTGCCAAGCTATCTGAATGCATCTGCTCCTACAGAAATGTGGGGAACAACAATGAGGACCCTCAGGAGTCTACACTCCCCACATTGAAGCAGAGATCTGTGATCCCACAGCAATCAGGACTATATAGCTGGGACACGTATGAAAGGCTCTATACCAGAGCCATCTTTCAAACTGTTCCCCAGCTTCTGCAACAGGGACCACTGGCCAGGAAGCAGAAAGGCACTTAAGAGAGGAAAAGCAGCTCTTTCCTTGATGCTGACGAAGGTCTGATAGGACCTGGATCTAGGAGTACTGGCCTATTCAAAGACCATGCCATCACAAGGTGGTGGTTGCATTCCCGCCTGGATAGCCCAAATTTAAACCTTGAGAGAGCTTGTATGGCTGATGCTAATGATATGCATTTACAGAGAGAAGGTATGTGCATCTTTGGTCCCTCTACTGCCAGGGCAGTAGAAAAGCTGCAGGGATGCGTGACTGAAATGCTTGGGACAGTCCTTCATGGCAAAATCCCCAAGTTCCTTTCCACCCCTTGGCCTAACTTGTAGGCATTTGGGGTTTTGTTTTCTGATGGTGTCAAACATTTCTCAGGGACATGTATGAGCACATCAAGGCTCAAGCTCCTGCTGATTTTTTTCACTGGCATTTTCACCTGCAGCTGCTTCCAGAACCTGCCCTTTGGGAACTTGGATTTCTCGCCTTTCCATTTAATGACAGTCAAGGCCGCCTTGGCCTGCTTCAGCTCCTTCACTTTGCTCTTCTTGATGGCTTTGTACTGCACTAGAATGACTTTGATGTTGCCCTTGGAGGCCATATTCTCTAAACCAGCCTTGAGCTCCAGCAGGGCCTGTGTCCCCTGCAAGACGTAGTTGGGGCTCAGAACAACAAGTAGACGTCGGCTTTTCTGGATGAAGCTCAGGGTTTCGTCTGTGACAACTGGGAGAAAGAAACATTAAGGTGGTTAGTGATGGCTGAGAACATGCTGCTGAGCTGCTAACGAGACACCAGATGTCTCTTGAAGGGAACAATAAAATTCCTCGAAGGTCCTTTCTAGAGACTATACTGGTGCTTCCCAACTCTGCAAGCAATTCCAGGTTGGGCTTCTTACACCCTGGCTGGTCTCCACTGCCCCATACAGTGACATCTTCTACTCCCAGCCCCAGGCTGACCACAGATGCATTTCCTCCTCCCCACACTATGCAGAAGTAGCTACATCTAAAAGGCACTATACTACGTGTCAGTGGACGCCATGTGGCCAAGAGGGCTGCTCTGGCAGACTCAGATTTAGCTTCCTTCCTGTGAGAGTGAAAAAAGAGATGCTCTGGAGCAAAGCAGTAAAATTGCTACCTGGACAACACATGACCTCAAGGAAAAGACGTAGAGGTGTGGGGAAGCCTAAATACCTATACTTACATCCTTCTCTGGCAGATGTCCAGAATGACTCTGAGTAATCCCTTCACTCCTCTGCCTTGGTTTCCCCACATCAAACACACACAATAAGTATCTGTAACCCAGGAGGACACCCAGGGAGGGTAATCTGCTTTGGAAATATTACCATCCTAACTTCTGTTATTCATCCAGCTGTTCCTGTTGCTGTCATTGATGAAAGAGGATTTGAGTGTTTCTAGAAGTGACAAGTAAATTGCTCTGAGGACTTTTAATGAAGTGTCCCAAAAGCGACACCCTTTAAGCTGGAGACATGTCACAGTAACTGTGGATCCTCTTTGATTTTCTAACATTTGTAGGTAGACTGTCCTTAGGCACCTTTCTGTAATTAATGTGAAAATTCCTTGTAAGTGTGAATCCCAGTGCTTGCGCTCTTTGCTGCAGGATCTCCCATGCTTCATTGACAAGAGAATGCTCTTGACTGGTCAAAAAATACAATGAAGAATAAAATAACGCTGACAGACAACTTCATTTAGCTGTCAAGCATGTTTGATTAGTTCCTGTCAGCAAACTCACAGGATAATCCATCTCCCACTGTTTCTTCATCAAGGACAACATAACTCTCTACCCGTGACACAGATGCACACTCTGGAGGCATGACACTAGCTGCCAAAAAGCTATTTCCTGGCCTGCTGTGCTTCCCCAGGAAGGAGATTAGTCAAATCCCAGCTAAGAAGCAATGGGGAAGCCCCAGCAGAAGCAAACGACAGCGCAATGAGGAACCACCTCAGCAGTGCTCCAGAGTGACTGCCATGGAGCAGTGATGGGAGCACTTCAGGTGAAGGTCGGTAAACCCAGGAGAGCTATGCTGGGAAGAAAATTAGACTCTCCAAAGGGAAAGGGGAAGGATGGCAAGAAGTGGCAGAGGGAACAGGGGAAAGATGTACTTATGTCTTGATGAACAACTGGGGAGAACAGCTCAGAGCAAACCTACTCCAAGCCTGGCACTGGCATCAAGAAAATAGAACTGGGAGGGTGCCCCACAAGGTCATCCAGGCTCTCTCTAGAAGAGGGTGTCCTGGCAACAATCTAGGAGATAAATATAACAGATCCCAGATGATTCTGCTCCTTTTTGTCACGCAGCTGGGCTGGGACTTCAGCAGTCCTGCCTGTCTACCCAACAGGGACCCCAACGGACTTTATCAGCACAGGTTCTGTCATCAGTGGGGTCGTGGCTCAAAGCCCATGAATTCAAAGTGGGGTGGTCTGCACTGGTGAAAGTTCAGGCTTCAAACTTTTAGTAGGAATCAGGGATCATACAGCCAACTCAGCCCCCAGGACACTGGAAATTGAGAGTGCCCTTGCTGTGGCACCAGTGTGATTGTATGCCTATCTGGAGAGTTTCACAAATTTCCATTCTTGGTGATTCCCTGCATCCCTCCAGCAGATGCTGTGTTCAGAATCTTGTATGATTTAGCTTGAAACAATGAGAAAAACATTACATCTTAGTGAAGAGGTGAGTCTCACTACCTGCAACAAAGTACCCTTGATATAGTAACTTAATTGTCTGCCATATTAGACACAGGCTCTCTAATTAATGAGGGTGAGTGGGATGCCTTCTAGGAGGGCATGTTATTTTCTCACTGATGTTGGCATGGTGGTATCCACATCTCCCTGAAGCAGACGCTGCTGGTTTTTATAGGCACTCACTATTACCCTCTGTGAGCTACCAGTCTGGTCCAGTATCACACTCCCCTGCCTCCTTTCTTTCTAGCCTTGACTTTATCACTTTTTTTTTTTTTAAGGCAGCTCAGAGGGTTTGCATGAAGGTCAGTGGTCTGGTTCCCTCATGTGGATAGATTAATCACTCATGCACATCACTCCTGGGGAGAGCAACTGAAATGACCAACAACCACCACTTGCCCACAGCAGCCGTTTGGTGAACTCAAGCATCTGCGACATTGTCACATGAAGCAAAAACATTAGAAGATACCAACAAGAGATCATTAATGGAGATAGGGAAAAAAACAATGGATTAAGTTAATTTGGATAGGCCAGTTCCTATCCATTATCAGTACCTCAGAGAATGATAAAGAGAGGATGCGCATGGAACACAACCCCCTGTGAAATACTCACTTCCCCCAGGGAGGCTGTCTCTGTCGAAGATACACAGCTTGTACCCAAACTCATTCTCCAAGACTCCTCGCAGCGTCAGCAACACAAATTCCTCCTCCTCTGCGTTGCGCGCGTAAGACACGTACACATCATACTCCTTCCCGTCTGGGCGTTGGGAGCACAGAGAAACACAAACGGCAGAAGAGACACTTGTGATACGGCACATGCTGAGCCTTTGACTTACTTCACAGGAAAAGCAGAAATGAAGGCTTGCTTTGAGCCCAGACACCGCAGGTTAAGGCACATCGATTTCCATAGTTACAAGCCAGCAGCGCTGTCTCTTTGATTACCCAGCCTGAACATGCAGGTACTCAAGACACTGCTGGGTTGCTGAAGGCAGGAGACCACATCAAGAAGACCAACCCTTTCTGTCTAGGGTCCTTTTGTCTTTTGAGACCTCTGCCATTGCTTCCTCTCATTGCTGTCTATCTGCATGAGCAGTCCCACCAGACAGAGACTTGCACCCTGCCTACACCCTCCGAGAGCCGTCGCATCCCCTTGGCAGGTTCACACCACAAGCTGCGAGGGCTCAAACACCCTCCTCATCCTACAGAGGAAGAAATCTCAGCTCAAAGTCCCAAGAGATGAACTCCCAGTAACACAGGGAAGCTGTGGAAGAACTGAGGAGAGAAGGGTGATTTCCAGATCCATCCTTTTGGATGCCTTATCACATTTTAAAGCAAATCGCCCTGGATTTGTGAATTTTTACATAGAGTCACCAGAGAAACCAGGGACTTACTGAAACTTGAGGACTTATCTTGACCATCTAGATCAGATGAAACAGCTAGCCACCAGCAGGGCAGTGCCCCAGGGAGCCTGACACATCCGTGCTTCACCTCTGAAAAGAATACAGAGGACTTCTCTCTCATTTCCTCTGACCCAAGCCTGACTTCTCTTGCTCTAAAATGACTCACACGACTAAATGCAGGTATAGAAATAGAAGGTCAAGATGTCATTATGTTGTGAAGAGGGTTAAAAATAGCTTATATGAAAATTCCTAGAAGAAAAGAAAGGGTCTGGCCTGTAGCAGGATAAAATAAATATGAGTCCTTTAACTCCTTACCTAGAATGGTTTCATCTGTTCCAAAATGAGCCCGATAGAAGAGGACCATTTCAAGCCAATAAACATGATAGACGACTATCAGCACCACAACGAGCAGGATGGTTGCTCCCAGTCCACACGCCAGCTCCACGGTGTACTTCGGTGCTACAACTGGGTTCAAAAAGAAAGAGGAGGTCTGGTTTACAGAACATGTTGGACCTTCAGCTAAGCAGGAACAAATTTGTGACAAGCACCACAGAGGAACAGCCAAGCCCCAAGTTGGCCTTTCAGAGGAAGGTGGCCAAGCCAAGGTTTTTCTGGCAGCACAAGTGATGGCTGGCTACCCTGGAGTCCCCATTCTGGGTTACTAGGTCTGGCTGGGCTGGCAGAGCAAGTCAAAGCACTTTTTGTCTCAAAGCACAGACTTTTGTCTCTGAGTGAGACCCTTGGAGCAGCCAGATGGTAGAATGACTTGATGCCAAACACCTGCACAATCCAAAACCAGGTCATGACTGTGACCTTCTCAGCAGTATATGCAAACTCTTGGGGCAACACAACAGCACTTAATTCTTCTAAAGCCAGCCAAAGCTCACCTGCAGCAAAATAAAGACAATGGCCACCATTTTCCCTCCCCATCAAACACACACAGGTCTTGTGGCTTGTCTGAGAATGACAGAAGGATATAACCAGCCATTGTTTTGTGATTGTTTTCTACCAGGAAAGAAGAATCAGAGTTCATTACAGAAAAGCTGAAATGCTTGCAAATAAATAGGACAACCTGTGGACATCAAGCCAGAACATCACAGGCCCCCCTCCAACTCATACAGTGTCTGTCACACCACTGCTGCTCCTTTGTATTAAGGGCAGAAAATAACTCTTTTAACCGTATCCCTGGGCAACTCCATTTTATGGCAATTCCGGTGGCAGCTGACATGCACACTGGCAAACTGCACAATAAAAGAACAGCAGTGAGTGGAAACATCTACAATTTCCAAGACTTAATAAGTTTTATTAGAAACTTAATTAAAAAAAAAAGGAAATGGAAGGAATCTAACAACTTTCATTAGGTGATGAGCAACAAAAATACATGAGAAAGACAGGGAAATAATCCAGAAAAAGAAGGAAACATATATAACCTAATGTAATGAAAGAGTTGGAGCCAACATATATAGCTACTTGCTGAAAACTGAAGACAAGTGCTGAGGAGTTAGGTTCTGGCACGCTTGATGGTGTGGTGGGATGGCCTGCAGTGAGCTTAGCTTAAGGTTGCTCTGCCAGCAGCGACTGGGGGTGGTTCTTGGATTTTGCTGTGCAACAGAGCAGAAAGGAGGGGTGGCGAGTAACCACGTCTGCTCAGAGCAAACCCACTCAACTGCCCAGGAGCAGATGGGGGAGGAAGAGAGAGGATAGGACAGATCAGTCCACTAGAAAACAGCATTTAGGTACTACTGCATAGAGAAAGAATTTTAAGATTTTAGATTCGCTTCTGCTACATGTACAAACATTATCATCCCAGAAGAATTACGTATGTAGGATGAACACACTGGCAGGTGGTTTCAGCCTTTCTCAGTTGTGTGTTTGGTCTGTCGTTCCTTCCTAATGATCCAGAAAAGGCTTGTCTCAAAGGAATAGGACTTACTGGAAGAGCTCTCTTTGTTTTAAGAACTTTGTGAGGCACGCTAATAGAGCACAGTGGGAGGAAGAAGGTATCTGGCATGAGCTACACAAGGCAGAACAGCATCCCTTATGGGAAAGGGCAGGTCCAACCTACAGTAAAGCAGGTATTGAAGCTCTAGGTTGACAAGGAGGCGGAAATATACCTTAACCAGGAAGCCTCACATACCTATAGTGAAAGCTCAGCTTTTATTACTGAGAAGTGAGTCTGGGAAACAAGAACAAAATCTTTTATGAAAGAAAGTTGTAGGGAAAAAATCCCACTGAACAGAGCTGGATCAATCCTTACCATCCACGCTGAGATGGTTGTATCTATACTGGAGCATCATCACAGCAAGGAGTAAAACCACAGAGACTCGTGGTTAGGCTGTCTCACTCCCTGAGTAAGGTCAACAAGTGCAGTCTGCCTTCTGGAGGAAGCCAACTGGTAGTCGTTGTGTCACGCAAAACCCTCGTGCAATCAAGTAACCTGAAATCATTTCAAGCAGCCTGTACCCTCAGGCCTGCTTCAGTTGTGGTACATGGACAGGATGAGAACATCAGGTCTATCCACCCCTCTCTCTCTCCAGGCACTTGACTGTGGTAGGGTATATGTGACACGCATCCTTTGCTCCCCGCCTCCAAGAAGCATTGCAGTACGACAGCAATAATACAGCACTGTGTATGGAACAGTGTGCGTGGGGGAAAAAGCTCTGATAGAGCTATTTATTCCCCTACTGTTTTGCATATTCCCCTACTGTTTTGCAGGGCAAGGCTCAAGGCAGGACCAACAGCCCTCTCTGACCATGCCTCATTTCTCACCCATGGTCTGCAAGAATTTTACCTTTCATGCGCACTATGGCCTGGCTATGGTCCTCGCCTTTGGCATTTCTGGCATAGCACGTGTAATTCCGTTTCAAGTCCTCTGCTGTGGCTTTTGCTACTGTTAGAGTCCTTATGATAGTTTTGTCTTCAAAATCTCTAGTAATTTCGCTGTAAAAGAAAAACTAGAGCATTACATACGTAAAATTGCAGCAAATTCTTAGTGACAAATACTCCTTCCCCTGATATAACCCAACCCTTTCTTTAGAAAAAAACCCAAAATACCTAAACTGATACTTATAAATTGATACACATTTCAGTTTTTAATACAGCTGCAGCTACTCCTTTATCTGATTTTTTTCTTAATATTTATTTTGCTAGTCATAACTTTCTCATTGCAGTGTCATACTGTATTTTAGAGATGAAGGAAGTTCTTGCCTACAAAGCAACAAGCTCTTATGAACTTAAGATTCAGAGTCCACATCACATTCCCTGTGCAATCCTGGATGACTCACTTTGTCTGTGCCCAAACTGATCTTCTACAAAAATGGGGATAATAGTATTTCCTTTTGCCTTTTGCTTTTCTATGTAGGTTTGCAAATAGATTGGGACAGCAACTGCTTCCCACATGTAATTCAGCACTGAGTAAACTCAACCTCATTTGGGTTCTTCATGTAACCAAATCTCTATTCCTCATAATCGATACTATGTATAACACTACGTTTTTGTTTTCAGCCTCTGTTTTTTCAAACATCTTTATCTCACTATTTAGGAACATTCCTCTAAATAAAATTGTGTCTGCCCCTGTTTTAGAAGTCCCACAATAGCACCAGCTGTTGGCACCACTACCAGGACCTGAAGGAGTGATGATGTGAACTAGTAAAAAAAGCTCCCTCAAATCCTTCTGTACGTTGAGAGACTGTCCAGGTCTGGAGGCCTCCTCCCTGGAGCTCATCAGAGCATGGTGCAGGCACAGGGGTTTCTGATTATCAGCGAAATGGAAGACTCCACACTCCCTTGCAAGGTTTGTACCTACACTCCCCCTACAAGGCCCAAGAGAAGGTTAAATACAAATGAAGGTTCACATTACTATGTTACCTTTGTGTGACTTTTATCTTTGGGTCCATGATGTCATCTGTGTTTTTCCCATCTATGGTCCACCACACCTCAGTCCGGGAGTCCTTTAGGAAGGTGAAAAAGACCTCACAGGACAGAATAAGGTCATCTCCTGGGAAAAAAGGACCACAGTGAGGTATTGCAAAGCAGGAACTGCATCACCCTGACTTTTGTGCTTTCCCATAATCCTACCGGCCTGAGTGAAGACTGCTGCTAATCATCATCATTGACATCACATTTATTTCATCAAGGTAATGGGACATGATCCATTCAATATAGGGAATTGCTCCAAAGAGCTATCAGTCTTAACAGACAGGGTGGGGGAAGGGGTGTGGTATCCCATTACAAAATGCTGTGAGGCCCGCAAAAGGAGAGCTGTCATTAGTTAGGAAGTAATCAGCCCAAAAGGGAGAGAAGATGAGAAAGAAGCGGCCAGAAGGCTGAAGCTACCTCGGGGCTGAATGAGAGACAGCTGGAGCAAATCTTGGTCAGGGACAGGGCTGAAACAAGGTCCTACAGGAATTTTTCTAAGCAGCTGAGGGTGCCCATTTCATTTTCTTCTGCAGCTGCAGTCCTGCATCTCCGTGCCTGAACATCTATCTTTACTTATGCTTGCAAAATGAACTTTTAAAGCTGCACTGGCACCTATTCTGGCATGGAAAACTGGCACCCCACGGAGTCTTGCCAGGCAACTTGTGGCAGCTTGATTGCTCTGTGAGGGAAAGCACCGGGGATGCAGTGGAAGGGGAGAGTTTCTGTGCCCGGCAGGCTGCTAGGGCAGCGACAGCACACAGTGAGAGCTGCAATTACCTGCTTCCACTTCATAGACAACTTTCTCATTTGGAGAGGTGAACTGTGGTGGCAAGGCCTTGTTTGGAGATCCTGCAGGAAAGAACAGAGAGCCCCCCATGGGGACCCGGACTTCATGAGAACCTGTAGTCCTTGCAGCCTCGCTCATGATGCACCTCACTGCACATGCCCCAATCTAACTCATGATACAATCTTGCTGCAGAGCCCCATGCAAAGAGAAATCTATTCTTAGTCCCCAAACTCAGGTCCAGACCCAGATTTTGAGGTTCCTCCAAAGTTTAGGTAAGTATAGGTACAAGTTTTTGGGCCTTTTACATCAGGAGAACTCCATACCCCTCTCATCTCCCACAACACACTACCTGTACCAGTTTCTTGTTATTGCTGCTTCTAAAAAACAAAATAAAGCATCATTTCCTGTTGCAAGTATTTAATTCAGCTCTTAAAGCAGGAGTTGCCATGGGACTCAGCATGTGCCCTACTGTTCACTAGGTTTTTAAGCTCTGTCTACAATTCCCTGGCAAGTAGGCTGAGCCCTTGTGCCTGGGACAGACCTGTCCAAGCTCTGGGTTGGGTAACTGGAGCCCTGCCTGCCAATTGACAGTCTCAACCTCAGCATGCAAGGTTTTGAGATTGCAAGAAGACCGAGGCAAGCTGGCTATAATGGGACAATCCTACAAATAATGACGAGCAAAGGGCACTGAAGACAAAAATGAGCTAGAGTGCAAGGGTTATGCATTCACATGCCAGCAGAGGGTACCCCTGGCCATCTCATGGGTTGTACCTCATCAGCTTAAGCCTGGTCACCCTTGTGGTGTTTGGGGCATTTGACATGGAGGTGGGTAGGACCTCCAGTGCAACGTGACCTGGGCAGTCATGCGAGGCTGACCCCAGCAAGCAAAAATTTACCAGGTCAGTTGGGTAATGTAGATTGGGCACAAACACAAATGAATCCTGTGACAGATTCTTCTAGCTGTTTTCACCACTTCCGCAGCTATCCACCTGAATTTTACACATTTTAAACTCATTCTTACCCACCACCTTCATCTTTATGGTTCTGGTGAGATTATAGGTTCTTCCATGGTCCTTGAATGTCACAATACAGGTGTAATTCCCTTTATATGCACTGCGGACAATGCCAATGACAAGCCTGGGCCCTTGGGGGTATCGCTCATGGAAGCCATTGATCAAGTTGCAGTCCTGGAGTTAGGCAGAAAAACACTTGAGTTTTCCGATTCAAAAGTAAACATATTGGCTTAAATGCTACTTCAGAGATAGCTTTTCAACTATGAATATAATATTTGGAATGATGTAGGTCGGACTTAAATACCATGAACTTTGAGCATGTTGGAAAACAAACTGGTATGTTCACCTTGAAAATGAGGTGATGAAGCAGATGACCCTAATAGTTTTATCCCACCTTAAATACAGACAATTTTATAAAAGAGAGATCTCTGATTCAGAAGTACGTTTGCAATCAAGGTGAGCACCTCAGCAGAGTGAAGAATGAAAGCAAAAAGAGACAGGAAGAAAATGATGATGTATTCACGAATGGATATGAAGACTAAAGGACATGTGCCCGGTTGATGTCAGCGTGTCTAACTCTTTTGGGAGTAATCAAGTTACTCTGACTGACTTCAGCTGAGGATGAGCCCCCAAAATTGGCACCTGGCAAATGAGAATCTGTAGTAGAGAAACCTTAATAACTCTTCTCTTTCTGTCAGGTGAGGCAGGAAACCTCTGCCAAGTACCAAGCTAGACATCCCTTTTCAGAAAGGGGTTATGCAGATGACATCTTGATTGTCATAAAACCCAAAGATGTGCACATTTTCTAAGAGATTATTTCTGAATAGTACATTTCCAAATCAGATACATCCTAATGGGGCAGTATAAGACAGGGGTCATATACCATTTTTAATGATTTTTATCAGGCATGGGATGACTTGCTGCCTGAAAAATTACTTCCATGGGGCTTTTTGTTTCATTCTGCTAATTGATTGTTGAGATGTGAATTTTAATGAATGGTACAAGTAAAGCATTTCAACTGCTGGAATGAAACTGCTCCTCTTGGACATAAAAGTAATTTTTTCCTGAAGGGTTTTAGAGTTGGTTTTTTTTTTTCTTTTGGGTTTTTTTTTTTTATAAAAGATCAACAGATATATTTGTTGCCAACTTGCTCTATTACTAAATTCACTCATACAGAACCTTCTATCTAGAAATCCAAAGGTGCTTTATAAGCAGTTAGAGAATTCAGTCCCACAACCCTCTGGCTGCACATCCCCTAAGAATTCTTATTCTGTCTTGACTAAAGGCATCTACCTAGAGAAAAACATTGAGGTCAAAATTTAATAAAATTGAGCAGTAATTCTGTAGCCTGAGGATGGCTGGAGACAGCCTAATTATCAGAGCAGTAAGGAGGGTGGGGTATGGATGTCTCCCTCTTCAGAAAAGAGGTTTGCTGAATTGTGTCAAACAGAGCACCCGTGGTTCTTGCAGAGGCTTGTCGTACTACTTCATTTCCTGACCTCAAAGGATTTTGGAAAGGATGCTATTTTCATGAGCAGGTGGTTTAGTTGTTGTTTGTTTTGGTTTTGTGTTTTTCTTAAAGAAGAGGGAATATGAATCACAGTTTCCTTTACGGAGATAGCGACTGGCTCAGGCAGCTGGTCAGGAACAGTGCCTGCAGCTGACCTGAGGTTCCTAAATCCCTGCTAGAGTATTTTCCATTTGTGACCGCTGGTCAAAAAAGTTTCAGCACTAGCTCTCAATTCCCTTCCAAGAGCAGTTTTACCCTTGAACTCAATGGAAACAAAACTCTTAAAATTAGTAAACCTTCATTAACATCTACATCACTGGGGAGACTCTGAAACATAGCTCCACGATTCTCATGCCAACTATTGCTTTTTCAGATACAACACTGTGTTCCCCCACTGCCCAAAGTGCTTCTTACCAAGTACCACTTGACAGTTGGTATTACACTAGCAGGGTAAAACCCATCAATATCTGGACATATGATCTTCTCATTGGGGTGCTCCAAATAGAACATCTCCTCAACGGGTTTTATTGAATGGCTCACACAAGAGTGTTGGTCTTTTGGAACAACCTCCAAGGGAAATGCAACTTTGCTGCAGTAGGTTGTATTTCTGAGGACACAGGAGGATAAGGATGATTAGTTGAAACTTGTTTACTCCTACAGCAATGGAATGAAATAAAAGTCACATCTGCAATAACGAGCATCATAGTGCTGATAAGGTACATACAGCCTTAGTTGACTAATTTATAAATGGGAAAGAAAACATCATCAGAGATGGCCACACTAGTTCAGAAAAGCCTATAAAGATGACTAACAAGCAGCACCCACTCCCCTGCTGGTAAAGCAGATAATAGGGTCAAAGACACGGTGAACATGAGGAAGATCAAAAAGAACTCATGTGCTCAGTGCATAGCAGATGCTATGTTCATTTTGTACCACACTTAGAGACACTTTTAATTTCCTAGAAGTCTGAATCTCATGAATCTTTGCCAAATTAGCATGCAGTCAAAACATTACCCCTGCATCTGAGGCTATTTTTACTCTAGACATACAGATCGCTTCTTAATGGTGAGTGCCTGTGGATTTTGCCATGGGCTCAGCAATAATATTTTCATAGACACTTACAGCCAGAAAGGAGAGGCACGTTCATTAATGTTTGCAAGGCTCCAAGCATTATTACAATGTAAATTGGCTCAGCACTGAGCGGTCTTATAATTGTAACATCCTTTTCCCATTAATGCCTATGTGAATGGTCTTTTCCCTACAGAAAGACCTGGTGCTAACAGCATAATTTTCCTGCTTCCATGAAAGTCCTTCAGTTATGCTGAAGACATACAGAAACTGCACTGCACAGACCTACCTGAGCATGCATGTATAATTCCCAGTGTCATTGAGAAGCGCAGGCCAGAACCAAAGGGTGTCTTTCTCCTTACTGATGTGATTGTCCGGGAGACGAAAATTGATGGGCTCCTCCAGATCCCGGTCCTGCCCGATCCTGTACCAGATCAGGGTTAAGCCAGCAGAATGGGCTGTGCTGTAGTTGTATTTCAAGAAGGTCTCGAAAAGTGGGCATTTGATCTTGGCAGGCTCCCCATCATAAATCTGGATCTGCTTCATGGTGTCCACACCCCAGTCATCACAGCGTTCTGCAGCCACGAAGAACAAGATACCTTAGCTTACAAGTCTGTAGGAAAAACACAGTTCTGCCGATGTTCCCCACAGCCCTTGGTCCTGTCTCCATTAAAATAAGAGGCAAAAACATTGTGTTCTCAGTGAGACCAAACCGACCTTTTATAAAGCAGAGCACGAATACTGTGTTCATTTCTAGACAACCTGCAAACCTCTACTTTCATTTGTACACTTCCTTCCAAGCTATTTATTCCCCCATCAGGACAATATGATAAGATATTCCTGCATAACACCAGGCTTCCTAGAGAGCTCCAAGAAAATTCAACCCTAAAAATAACCAGTGTGGGAAGATAAAATTTGGATGAAAACAATGCTAGAGGTGTGTGAGCATCCATGCACAGGGAGGATGGAAATAGAGGTGTTGAGAGAAAAAAAAAGAAAAAATAAACAACAAAAAAACCCAGAAGTACAACAAACATCAACCCTCCCTTAGAGCTATTGCTCCTGCCAGAAGCAGCTGGACTGTGGGTTCTAGGAACAAGGACTGTCTTTCCTGTGATGGATTCACACAATGCCTGTGCATGCTATGATAACACAGAGTACAAATAATATGTAGCAACTGTTTATAGTGAAGTTTGGGAAAGCATGCTGAGGGGCAGAAGAGGGAGTATGAAGGAGGTGCTAGTAAGTTATCTTGGGGATCCCCAGACAACCCTCAGGTGCACATTCCCCAAGCACAGTTCAACAGGCTCAGCATGGCTCACTACAGACTCAGGCTGACAGAGAAACTGGGAAGCACAAAAAAAAAAAAAGCTGTTCAGTGCCTTTTTTTTTTTTTTAATTTATTCTTGTCATTAGCGAATAGTTTCAGCACAAACACCACAGTCAAAACCTACTTCTCTTGCAAGAGTTCCTTTCCGCTCCATTCCTCCTGCCCATCAGGATGCCCAGTCACAAAGGGAGGTGGTGCAACCAAAGCACGGTGCCAGGGTGTCAGCAAACCTGAGAGCAACCTGCTCTGCCCGCACCACATCAGGAGATGCTGCTGTCACTGCATCTCCCGTCTCCCTGCGCTGATGAGGCAGAGTGTGGCACGGCACGCTTCCCAGAGCATCCCTCATAGCTGCTGCGAGGCATCAGCTAGGGCAGCCTGATGTCTGAGAGCCCAAAATGAGTCAGAGAGGGGGGTGTTGCCTGCAGCGGTCCCCGGGAACGGTGTCTCAGCATATCACAGGCACACCAGAGACGACACTGCAAAGCCTCTCCGTTTTGCAGATGTTAGAAGAACTCAGACCGAGAGGAAAAATAGAATACAATATGCTCTTTGAGTCCAGTTCTTCTGAACTGACTTCACGGGCCCAGAGCAGGATTTCTGTCATTTTATCTTCCTTAAATAGACAGTGGGATGTAGCTTGGCCCCAAATTCATACTTAATTAAAAAAAGCAAAGAGATAAACCTTTGAGAAGACAGGCCCAGAGCGCTTAAAGGCAGTAATGCTAACTCCCGTGGCTCAGCAATGGTTAGTCACAGTGAGGAGGAATCTGGGCCAGTAAGAATAGAAATGTTTTCTGGTGGGTTTACACATAAATGTACATGCAAACGTCACTGCTTCTTCGGTGGTATGCCAAACGCCTGTATGACACAGTGCTACTTCTGGAGGGAAGAGAGTGAGTTGGGCCAGGAAGAGGCAGTGAAGCTACAAGTATTTGCTCATAGGAACCCCAAACTCAAATGGCTGGAGAGTGCCAGTGCTCGTCATCTAAGAAACGTACAGATATTTCTTTCAAAACTGCACAGCATCATCCAGTACAGCTGCCCAGCCAGTGCCAAGGCTCATTTTGAAAGACCAAACCACTATTAAAAGCCTTATACCATGGGAAGGTGCACAGTCACCACCATGGTCAAGGCCAACAGGAACCAGTACGCTGCTTTATGCTGGTGAAATCAAGCTACTGGATTAGGCATGGCCAAGTTTCCATGGAGTGGTAAATGAGACAAATGAGCCTGCCATAGACTGCCTGTTAATTGCATGATAAAGCACTAATTACTATTCACAGAGGGAAGCTTTTGTTTTTCCCTCTGAAAGGAGCAGACCTGGGTCTGTACATCAGGACACCTGGGTTCTCTTCCCAGCACCTGATTTTGGTGTCTCCTTTTGGGCTGCATAAAGGCAAATTGCCCTTGTCATTTCAAATGGCAGGACTGGAGAGGAAGAAAACTATATAAAACATTACAGTACAGAAATTCTTGGAGTCAAGATCAATGAAATTTGCAATCATGAGCAGCTCTTGCATTTTGCAATAGCCTATAAATCAGCATCGTAAAACTACTTACCTGTTCTAGCTGAATGAGTTATTGAAAAGAAATACAAACAGTTTTATATTTTTTTTCTTCCTAAATTACTCAAAAGCAATGTACGGGCCTTATCTTCTTGGCTGGGGAAGATGCAAATGTTATTGCTCTTTAGTATGAGAACTGTAGCTGAAGGTTTTGTCTCAGAGCTGGCTAATTCACCTGACTTCTGGAACACCGTCACACCGAACAGCTATTCCTAAGGCTCCCCACACGCATCCTGCCTTGGGGTGCTGCGTGCTCTGAGCTGAACCCTGAAGACAGGACATCACCATGCTGGTAACCAGCAGCTACACCACAGACCACAGGAGCAACCACCCAACTTGAGACTGCAGGCTGTGCTCACTGCCCTGATGGCAAAGATTCCTCCTGGCTGCCAGGATAAACCCAGCTCAGCACAGCTCCCAGGGCTCAGGGAGCAAAGCCACAACCTGTCACCTGCAGCAGAGATGGCAGAAACACCATGGGCTGGAGTGAGACCTACTTCATGCATAAAACACCGAGGGAAAAGTGGCATGACTTCACACTGAACCTCACTGGCATGAAGCAGCTCCCGTTATGAAAAAAAATATATATACACACACACACTGATATATCCTGACTCCAATAACAGTATTTGAGGGGGCACTGCAGAAAGAAGATGCAAGAACCCAGTTCTTATTGTGAGAAACAGCACTAACTTCTACAGTGCTGTGCCCATTTGCACCAACTCACACTTGTTTTCACTGGCTAAGCCTAGAGTTTCTTCTCTCTTGAAACTTTTCCTGCACAAATCAGCCATTGGAATTAAGAGCATTAAGTCGAGTGGCATCAGCATTCATGCTCTGAATTCAGAGGTTCAGTAACAAATGGAAACCAGCGAAGAGATGGGGGAGCTATATGCAGCTCCATGGTCCCTTCCCCACTGCAGCAAATGGAGCACTACACACATAACAGAGGGATATAATAAATTTCTCTTAAAATCCACCATCCCACAAATGCATCTTCCTAGAAATGCCCCTGCGAAACACTTTTGAAAGGAGCTGTCTTTTTCTCATTACCAATGAGCTGTACTGCAGACGCCTTGGCTGACCCCTCTTACTGCTGGGTGCTCTGTAATCACACAGCAGGGCAGCCTGTAACCCATAATACCTACCTGTGACGGACAACGCAGGAAAAAAAAAGGCAAAAAATGGTCCTGTTTCCACAGCCCTGCTAGGAAAAAGGGACGATGATTACGCAGGCTGGAGGGAGGCTGCATAGTAGAAGGAAACACCCACTTCCAGCATTGGAAGAGAAAGCACAAGACAGAAAGGTCAGGGTGAGGACACTCATCTTGATTTTATGTGCCTTGAGATAAAGATAAGAGCAGGTTGCTGCGTTACTGCTTCTCCATGATGCACACTGGGAACTGGGTGAACTGGCAAAGTCCAAGTGCTTGGATTGTACATCACAACCCGTGCTCATAGGGGTATCTACTACTGATACAAGGGACAGAAACCTCTCCTGTTACAGAAATAGTCAGATCTGTCCCATTTCTGAATCTGAGTCTACAATGCCCTTAAACATCAGGTAGCCCAAAACAGACTCCTTCTCAGAAGCCAAACAAAGTTGAAGAAAGTGGCTTCTCCAGATGGAAAGTAGAAAATAAAGGGGGAGAGAAAAAAAAAAAAAAAGATGTTGTTCAGCTACATAAAGGTGAAAACAGACTTTTCTGGAAAACTTTTCCAGCCTTTCACTTATTGTACTGACTTACCCCCTTGGGAACAGAGCTATACACACACCTGAAATGCTCTGGAGATGCATCTGCAGCACCCATTACAAGCACCCACACAGTCAAAACAGAAATGAAATTGGTGCAATTACTTTGGATTTTTCAAGAAGAGACAAACTGCTTAACACAGAAAAAAAAAAACAACAAAACACAGTAAGGCCACATCAAGAAATGCTGTCCTATTTTGTCCACAGTTTGGCATTTCTATACAGTCATTTTAAGTACCTCCATTTAAAAATAAAATAAAATAAAATTTTCAACCACCAAAACTCAACAGCTCCACACCCCTTCCACCTCTTCCCTCCCCTGGGGCTATAAACAAAGGCTTCCCCTAGATAAAATTTCTGTGAAGAAATAACAAAGAGCCATCCTTATGAGAGGCCATCTATCATGCCAGCACAAATTACCCAGCCATTTGCCAAATTGATGCGCCCGTCTTAATCGTCTCTAATTTTGGGAGAGGGGCCTGCCTTGCATGCAGACTAGGACTGTGCAGTGGCAGCAGGACACGAAGTCATCCATGGGGCTGGTTGGATGACACGGCAGAGCCCACACCACTTCAGCAGCAGCATCAGATAGGGTTGCACTATCTCAACAGCTTCCTACTTTCTTCAGCCGCCCCTGCTGCATTATCTTAAAGCAAAGCTGATATGAGTCAGCCTCTACCCAGGGAGCGCAGCCTGGTCAGTGGTTAGTTCCATGCAAGAATCAACATTAATAAGGAAAAAAAAAAAAAAAAAAAAAAGCTGGTCACACAAAGTGATTAAGTGAGAATTAATCATTACTACCCTAAAAAAAAAAAAATTTTTCCCCACTCTCATTCAGGCTCGCTGCAGTCGATTAGAAGGAAGTGGAGGAAGTTGGGCTGAATGGAGGAGCTACACTGTGAGCATAGGAGGTACCAGCTGTGGCCAGCAGCCATGCGTGGGTGAGCTTCCCACTTACACCGGTGCCAGGAGCACCCACTCTTCCATGGCGTCTGCATTTTTCCTTTCACATGTGCATCCAGCACAAGACCACCCCATGCTCCCTTGAACTTTGCTCAGCAGCGGAGCAATTAGGCAGCGTGGCAGGGCAGCGTTTCCCAAGCCATCTGTATCTCATCTGACCATACAACATGGAACAAAACAAATGAGAACATCTTCCTAGACTTGGAGAAGAGGTACAGACCCAAACACACTGAAATTGGTGGGAATGACAGAGACCAGCTAGCTCACTCTCACCACTTGCTCCCGCTACTTCCACAGCAGCGACAGCGGTCAGCAAGTGCCTAAAAACTGGTTGTAGTTCAACGCTGCCTTGGAGGGTCAGCCTGGAAGCTGCACGAACTCCACAGGAATTTATGATCTGGCTTCCAGTCATCAAAAGTGCCTGTAATAACCTCATCGCCTTCCTCCCACAGCTTCTCCAACAGAGTAAGTAAGTGGAAATGGTCCTGGGACAAACCTCCCCATAACCGACTCCAAACCACAGCACACAGCCCAGCCCCATCCACATGGTTCTGATGCAATGGCACCAGTAACATGGTTTTATGCTTCTCTCAAGTTTCACCATATTCATCCTGTGTTGCCACTGAGCTCTGATGCCCCCATGGAAGCAGCTCCACTGGATGCTGCACATGAGGATGGAGTCTCTCTGTCTCTACCTCTCCCCACACAACCACTTTTCTCATTTAAATAGATAGGACAGGTGAGAAGGGAAGAAGGAAAAGGGCTTTCTGTTGCAGTACAACTTATCATTTCCAAAAGCACTTATACCTTGTGGTTGTTTAACTTTATCCTGGAAGTCTAGTTTAAACAGGTGTGATGGTCTGCCTCTGCCAAATTCACAAAAAACAAGCTGACTGCATAAACTTCTGTTGACTTCAGATGAAGCAGCCAAGGCACAACATCCAAATAACAATGATTCTGTAAGGGACCCCATAGCTCCTGACTCAAAGTTTCCTTACCTTATCAAGCACAGCCTGTAACCCGGGGAGGGGTAATTGCTGTTTATATCTTTTTAAACTCCTCCACAGTGAGCTCCATGCCTTCACTCTCTATCTGTGCATAACGCTGTGCTTACTGTATGTGGCAAAGAGTATTTTGGTTACCTCCAGCAACTGGGCCAAAAAAAAAAAAAAAAGTATTTGGTTTTCTCTAGCAAGCTTGACATGTTTTTGACATGTTTTCCTGGAGGCTCTTTTTAAAATTGAGATCAAAACGATAAAGGTAGGGGTATGAACTGTTTCAAGGCCCAAAGGAGAAAAGGAATAAATAGCTACTTTCCATCCCACTTCATTGAGGAAATTGCCGTGTGAAGCAAAGCAGAGCAACAAGGGAGGAGGGGAGGCAGAGAGAGGAAACGGAACGGCCCGTTGCAAAATCATCTGCAAGAGAGGCAGCATGAAAAGGAGGTTTACCCAATTAGCACCACCAAAGAGCTGTGCTCAAGCTGGCAGAGGCTCTTCTGTGTGCCCGGGACATCAGACTCCCATGGGCTTGCTTAGTTAAACCCATACAGCCTACTTAGTGCAAGTAGCCAGAATCTCTGCTGCCTGCTTTAAAATACCATCAACGATTCTGCACTGACCACTGAACCTCCACAGGGATGTCTGCATAAAAAACCCACTGCAGCAGTTGTCCTGGGATGAGGATGGGAACTGAAAAAATGCAGCAGGCAGTAAAATGCACCGAAAGGGGCTACGAGCCTGGCAGAAGTCACTTGTGTGCAATAAAACGTATGAGACTGAGCACACAAATCCGTTGCTGCAGCAGGGGGACATGATGGATAAGAAGGGTAGGAGACAAGTCCCCAGTGTCCCCTGATGCCCTGTTTGATACACACAGAGGAGCAAAAGCAACGGTCCGATATCCCATCGGCAACACACCCAAACCGGGCCGCTTTCCTCTACACGTTTCTGCACTTCAATGCAGATGGGTCACATCACATTGACGCCCGCACAAAACTCACCCCTCACAACCTATTTCCTCAGCTGACAAGCAGCAGACGTGAGGTCTGATCTCGGCGGTCACGTCTCTGGCTGGTGCAGGGGGAGGCTGGCAGCTGTGGTTACACGCCTGCACCCAGGCCAGCTCTGCAGGTTTTATCTCCATCCACTTCAGGGCTACGCACCTTTCAACACCTTCAGTGTCGAATAACTTCACATGCCCCCAAGCACCATAAACTTCTACAACCACAGTAGCTCACAGATGGGTATGGGTGGTTATAAAATCACGTCCTAAATTAGGACAGCAAGAAGCTGAGATTGGAAGAGTAGGAGGAAGTCAGGAAATCCCAGGAGAAGATGATGGGGGAGGGATTTAGTCTCTTTAGAAAACAATAATGCAGTTTAATCTATTTTTCTTTTGACTTTGCACACTAAAATAAGCTTCTCAGCTTCTGGGCCTGTCTCAAATCATAAGGAAAATAAGGCCACTGGAACCCCATCAGTAGAATAAGAGCTATATAGTAATAATCGTGAGGAGCTGCACAGGGCTTTCCATCTTCAAAGTGTTTTACAGACAGTAATTTATTAATCTGCAAATTTCCCCTGGCCATAAGTAACTACTCTGCCTCTCTGCTAAGCGTGAGAGAGACACGCAGCACAGATCAGCACCCAGAAGAGATGGTGCAGGTGGCAGCCCTGACCTCCGAAGCCCAACCTCAGTTTCTGGCTCGCTGCGGTCAGAACTTCATTGCTCCAGCCACCACCTGAATCCAGAAGCACTGGTGACATCTGCCACTTTGAAGCAGACTTCAGAGGGGACAAAACTAGTGCCTGAGAGCCTCTAGTATGGGAGAGTGTAAGAGACATGCTCACAGTTCAGCAAATAACAGCAAAGCCCAAAATAAAACTCCCACGGTAGAGGCTTCTGCTGCCTTACAGCCACTGCCTACCATGCTGGGGTGTCA
Source organism: Xenus cinereus (assembly GCA_025774025.1). NCBI lineage: Eukaryota > Metazoa > Chordata > Aves > Charadriiformes > Scolopacidae > Xenus > Xenus cinereus. The sequence continues at coordinate 13,282,516 of JAOXJK010000051.1, read as the reverse complement.
CTCTGGGCAGAAGCTGGCCCCAGTCCTCTGCTCATCCTACCACACAGCCTGTCTGATAGCCCCCAGGGGAGATGTCAGAGCAGTTTCCTATGCAAACATGATGCTTCCTCCCACCAAAGGGCTATTTATGCACAGCAGTTACCTGTTCATGCTAGGCGGGTCTTTTAGATAATCAGCATGAGACTGCTCCTCCTCTCCTGGCAGCAATATTCTGCTGCTTTTCTAATTCCCCAAGACAATATTCCTAACCACGATCCTCTCCTCAACCCTCGCCCTGCAAAAGCTGGGAGCTCTTAGAGAATGAGAGAGCAGCCTGGTTAGCAGAGAGAGAAAAATGGAACACGGAGCACGACAACAACTACATCTTTAAATAAGTCGGTATCTAACATAGGCCAGCTTTGTTTGGAAACAAGAAGATAACATTATTCCACATTCATACTGGTTGTTATGTTCTTTGTCTGGCTGGTTTTTCATCTCTTAAGCCAGTGTATATTTATACGACTTCAGTAGTGCCAAAAGAAAAATCACTGTAAGACAAAAACTGGGTTCATTGGCTTTTGCTGTCCTTCTCTGGATATCAGAGCACCTGGGTTCATTAAGCATCCTACAACACAAGCGCAGAGATCTAAGGATGGTTTGCTGAGGCGAGGAAAGCAGAAGACCCCGAGTACCATCGCAAACAATGTCCCAAAGGTCACAAGTAAGGAATTCAAGCCCAGGCACTGAAGATCATGTATATTCTCAAGACCAGAAGAGATTTGCCCACGCATACGGCATGAACGAGTAGCAAACTCAGGCACAAATTCAGTCTCAGAGTCCCAAGTCTTTTACTCTACTCAGATCACATTTTTTCCTCTTCTAGCTTGCGGCTCCCTTTCAGCAAATGATTTTGTTTCAGCACCAGCCTCCGTACACAGCAGAAAGAGCAGGGCCCAAAGAACAGATGTTTAGAGCCACAGTGCTGTTGGCAAAATTTGGGGGGAAGCAAGACAGACATAGGGTGAAGCACAGCGCTGAAGCTTTCTGACACACTGCCAGGGAGACTGTCAGCCACACGGGCTGAACTGGATGGAAAGGCTGTCTGCATTACAGCCGGCGCGGTGCTGGTGTTTTATAGCTGAAATTTAATAAATGTTGGCTCCTCATCCCCTCTAAGGTCAGAGAGCTCGGGACTCAGCAGAGACGGGCAGTCCCCAGTCAGTGTTGTTGACCACGCTGCTCCCTTGGGAAGGGCTGCAGAATCAGGCAGGAAAAGCGGTAGCAAACCACAACAGGATTCCTGCCCCTGCCTCCAGCTTTCCCCAGCCCCCTGCCAGCCTGGGCTGGAGGGAGCGCTGGTCCCAACGATACAGCATTACATGGCTATTACAGCAAAGCACAGGAAAAGATCTAGCTGAAATGACAAATCCCTACCAAGTTACACAAGCCTAAAAAATTCCAGGATCCAGGTTCCCCAGTAAGACCTACCCATCTCCATGGCCTCACTTGGTGTTAGGAGACCACTGAGGCAGCTGCAGACCGCGCACAGCCCTTCTGCATCCACCCGGATAACCTCTGCTCTGCTCCCCCCACCTATGCTCCCCGCTCCAGGGAAAAATAGCAAGCCCAAATGCTGTAACATTATCAGAGCATGTCCACTCTCCCACACTGCTCTGTATTTACGACTTTGCAAGGGCGAAACGAGCTCCAGTTGCCTTTTGGTGCCAGTCCCAGGAAACCCCGCAGTGTAACAGAGGGCTGCACAGACGGCTGCCCCTCCATCCAAGTACAAACAGCCATCCAAGCCTGTCATAAATAACAAACGACATTTTGACAGCCCAAAGTGGTTTATGATGTCCACGGAACAAAAAGGGAGCTCTGAACTGAAGAGTGGGTCTGTCACCCATGGACCTACAGAAAATTAAATGCATACACTACAGTGGATTTGCAGAAGAAATATATTTTAACTGATCATGCGTCCCATACATCACCCTTTGACACTTATATTCTTGCAGCACTCTACAAGGGCTCTAACCGTCCTGTACAGAAAACCTCTGCTAAAGGAGGAATATTTAAAAAGCACTAAATACCTCGCAGAAACACATGGAGGGTTCTGCCAGATCAATTGGCAGGAGCCAGCGTGACCCAAACGCCAGGGTGCTCATTTCACGGCTCCCAGCTGGCAGCCTCAGCTTTTAGAGTTGCTTTAACATTTCCTGGGCAATCCTGATGCAATTGCACCTCCCTCCTATTTCTGAAAAAGCCCAAGATGACTGCACGTGGGGTGTTGTAATGCTGCCTCAGCAGGAGGAGGATATTGCGTCGGTGGAGAGCAGAACAGCACGTCCAGAAGCAGACGCAAAGCAGGGATTTTCCCAGTGAGCAGCAGCAACCCGTGCCACCGGGTCCCTCCTTCCCCAGGCACTCCTACTACCTTGGGCTTAGAATACGTGGCCCAGGTCTCCTTGGCTTTCTCCTTTGCTGTTTCGCCATTGCTTACCAGTTCCACCAGGCCTCCGTTAACCAGGATGGGACATCCCCTAGTGAAGGCTACACCCTACTGTGAATGCCTGCAGCCTTTGGGTAACCCAAGGAGAAAAGCCTCCCAAGCCTTCAGCCTCTGTGATAAGCCCCGCACTGAGATGAAAACTTGCTGATATGCGTGTTGTGAATCTGGCCCCAAAAACTCGGCATGGTCCAAGAGACAACGATACAAGAGCTGTTCATCTGTGCAGGGTATTATAAGTGGGTTTTTTGTCAGCACTGCAAAGGAGCAAGGGCTCATGGAGGGACTCGCTTGATCCCCTGCACAGCCCTTATTTCTGAACGTTTCCCCCTATAAAGCCAGAGCTTGTTCTTTCCTCCCTCCCCCTTTTCACTCGCCTCCTGCAAATCATGCTGTCTCCTTCCACCCCCAAATAGGAAGTCCGGAGCCGAGACGCACACAATCTGCCTCTTCACAAGAGCTGGGCTGAATGTGTGCCAGAGGAGCTGCGAGCATGACAACATATTTCCTGTCAGGAAAGTGACTCAGTGAGACGAGTATGAGAACTCCTCTTACTCGAGAAGTTCCCCTCTCCCCTTGCGTTACTGAGGCATGAGTCAGAATCCGAGCGCCAGAATTTCAACCCCCTCCAGATCCAAACAGGAATAGCAGAGTTCAGGTTGAAGCCCAGGTCCCGCTTGCAACTCAATGACAAGCCAGCCCCACGTGCCGAGCCCCGGTTTCACCCCTGGCAGAAAAGGGGTAACAATACTGACCAAGTGGGCAGCTTGAATTTACAAAGCACGTTCAGGTTGAGATGCTGCTTATTGCTATTTGCCTCCACACCACTTTACACCATGCTCGTAGCCTCTAGATATGAACATTATACAATACCCACACAGAACTGCCATCGTGTTCATGCATTTCACTGAATTATTTTACTCACGATCATTTCATCCAGGAATACTGTAAATGCTTTTAAAAAAAAAAAAAAAAATCACTGCAGCCTATCTATTTTCTCTATCCGGCTTCAGATCAGCTCTTCCCATGAAAAGCAGGCAGACCCATCGTGTGCCACGTCCTTACCAGAGCTGCTGCCGAGGGTGACCATGCACAGCCAGAGCGTAACCAGCAGGGCACCCACCATCTTCATCCTGCTGAGACAAAGCAGACACAGAGCTTCTGGTTATTTTACAAGTTTTCATCACTGCAGGCAACTTTTTTTAACTCTGAGTATATGTGTTTGTTCCTCTGCCCACCCAACGATTCTGGTATGTTCTTTTTTTATTTCCTTAAGATTCCTTAAGAAAAGCATCTGTATGGCAGCATTGTCCTGCCTGCAGGCAGCTGCATGAGCTCTCCAAGCCTGGGAGATGATGGCTCAGAAGAGAACAGCCAAGTTCATTGACTTAAGTCATTGGAATAGTCTATGTCCATGAGCACAAGGAGTAAGGTAGATGCTTGTAGGCTAGAAATCCCAAGCTTTGACTCCCAAAAAACTAAAGGTCCTTTGCCAAGAGGTCATTCTGCCAGCGCACATGCTTGTTTCTAAGAATGAGTGCAGAAGGCACTGGCGATAGTAAGAGGCGGCTGAAGCACATTTACACTGAACACGCATCAGAGTTTGGCGTGACAACCACGCTGGCGCAGTCCAAATTTGCAAGGTCTGCCGGCTGGTGACCTGCGAAGAGGCCGGCTGCCAGTCTGGACTGCTTCACCCCATTCCTGCAGGCAGGTCAAGGCAGGACAAGGCTCCAGCTTTTTCCAGTCAAACCCTCCTTGGAACAGCCACCTCACAGGAGTAAACACGTGCCAGGTCTGTACACTTTTTGGAAATGATCTTAACAAAGGTTTATATTTTCAAAGCAGCACTGATAGGCAGAAAACATTCCCAGACTTCTCTATTCCTGCTGCAGAGCACAATTTCCTGTAATTTGAGATAAATGTACACTGCCAGAGTTTCACTTGCTGCCTGTCCCAGTATCTGGCATTCAGCTCTCAGAACTGCTCACGCACTAGAATTAAATTTCCCTGTGTTTCTAGGTTTTCCGGGATGCGACTTATAAGCTGGTAGTCACCAAAGCTGACATTTACTAGATGCTCTCATTAATGGGCCGAAGGTTGCATTTGATATTCCTGGGTGCTGTCAGATCACAGAGGGAGAAGAGATGGTTAAAAGGCTGAACTTCATCAAAGCATCTCAGCTCTGCCGGGCAGACGCAGTAATGAGCATGGTGATACTGTCAGGAGCACACTCGTGAGATGACAGGGAAACCTGTTCCATCAGGGTGGGCTAAAAGGGTGGGGAGACAAGCCACAGAGCTCCCTTAAACATGTCCCTCATAAACCTGTCCATAATATACGCAGACAGCAGAAGGGCTTTAAGCATAAGCAGAGAGCACCTAAGATTGCACAGATTGCAGAGATTAACAAGAACGGGATGTGTGAACTGTACTACTCAAAATCCAGCAGCGGATATTGAATCCTTCCTTTTCAATGCCAGCATCTGAAAAGCCTTTGTATGATGCTTTCCCTCTGCTGGGCTCATCTCAAAAAAGACAAAGGAAATCCGGAGCAAGCCTGCTCTTCCCTGCACAGTCCATGCAAAGTACTGCAGACTGCCTCGGAAGCCATAAGGCCTTCAGAAAGAGAAGGGAAGCTGGGAAGAAGGCGAGTTTTCTTCCCTGGGGTCCAGCTGAGAGGTCTGGTTGTATGCTACCTCCTTCATCCAAACTAAAATGCCAGCTGCTAATCAAATCCTCCTCTACTGCCGCCTACAACCAGCTCCCAATGTCACTTGACTCCATAGGGAGGAAACAAAATTAAATACTCCTCCCTTCTGGAAATGCTGAAGAAAGATAAAACATCTTTGTGCCATCAGATTGGACATAGAACCAACTTGTTGCGCTTTTGGGGGGGGTTTAGGAACTTTGGGAATTCAGATGCTGGAAGACCGGGAGTGTAAACAGTGAGGGGGATCATTCCCACAATAAAGGTCCCCTCATGGTTCTCTCACATTTGTCATTAGATAAATGCACAGTATGTCCTAACTCACCCTTATTTTCCAGTGATTCTCTCCTGCATTTTGCACAACTCAGCCTGAATTCAGCCCTGAAGCAAGCAGGAGCAACTACTGGCTTTGGATGAGTTTCCCTCATTTAGAGCAAGGCCGTTTATGTGGCCCGAGGCCAAAATAAACTACTAGGTTTCACTCAGTGATACATGAACCCTGCAGCGAGCTAATATTTACATCCATTAACTATGCTCATAGGAACATGCTCCTTTCAACTATCTCAAAGAGCCACCAGGTCTCTGTTCCCACAAGCAAGGTATCTAAGATTTCCATGCTCTGCGGGCTAGTAGGAAAATTTGGATTTTATAGCTGGGTAGAGCCAAGAAAGAAGCATCCCTGCACGGTGTGATTTACTTCTGGTTCATTCCAGCCTCCCCAGAGATCTTATCAGTGGAGACAGACGGACACAGAGCCTGTCAGATTACAGCAATTTCTCCATTATGGGAACGGGACTCAGTTGACCACAGTTCTGGCTGCTCTCACACTGCACAAAATACAAGGGGCCATGGAAGGCATGTGCATGGAGCCACTGGTTGTGGGGAGGCATCACAGCCTCCTGGGTGTCCTGACCACACCAGAATCTGCCACCTGAGATGAAGGGAGAGGATTCTGCCCCCTTAGGAAGGAAACGCGAGCTCTCATACACAGCAAAGAAGACAAAGAGGACTGTAGGGCAGGATGGCTTCTACAGTCAGCTCCGTTCCTGTGGCATGTGATTATTTAAAAAAATAGAAGAAAAAAAAAAAAAACATCAGCATCTGATGGTTTGTACTACTAACGCAGTGCAGGGACCAGCTCTTGTGCACTGGTGCTGCTGGCACTGTGATGCTTTGCTATAAATGGCCTGAAATCCGTGATACACCCCTAAAAGAAAGGTCTTCCCACAGCAGTCCTGTGGTCATGCAATGTCATCATCCTCTCCCATTTTGGGAAGGATATCATGATTCCACCGGTGACGCCATTGCACCCAGTCAGTGGCAGAGAGAGGGTGGGTTTTGCAATGCCGTAAGAACCCGACGCCCCAGGACTACAACCCACCCGGGTCTTGCCAGGCACAGAAGAGTTTTCTCAGCCTTTTCCAGCAACCTGCTTCTTTTGTTTCGTGACATCAGAAAGCATGTTGCCATTCTGCCTGTATATGATACAATTCCAGCTGCCTGTAAGCAACTTCTTGCACAATTGGGTACCTCTGGGCTGAAACAGCAGCATCTCCGGCTGCAACCCAAGGAGCCAGAGGTCAGAAAGTGCAAACCCCAGGCTGCAGCAGAGGGGTTCACCCAACTGCGTATGCCCAAAAAGGTCACAGACCTCACCTTTAGTACACAAGCACATGAAACAAAAAGCAAACGCTGAAGGGAGCCAGAAATAAAACCCGTGAGCAGAAGAGCATACCAGCTCAGAATTCACACCACAGCTAGAAAGCAGGCAATCGGAGCAGGAAGAAGGCGGCTGGAGAGCTCCAATACATCCTCAGCACTTCCAGGAATGTCTCACAACACAAATATACTCTGAGGTGTTCTTAACGTCTCCATAAATTAACATTTTAATAATAATAATTCATAGAGTGGTTAGAGAAAATGATCCATCACTGCTGTTGCTAGAATTATTATTATTTTTTAAGGAACTTACTTGAAATGTTCATTTCAGAAAGTGTTCCCTTTTTATTGCTAAGCATTTTCTTCAAACTTCCACATTCTGTCTACTGGGGAGCAAATAAAAGCAGGGTAGAGGGGGACGCAGTCACGGAGGTGTCTCCTGTTCTTAAAAGCAGAGGTGGTGGAAAGGTTTGTTTTTTCATTTGATACTGGCCAGAAGCGGCCTTTATGTTAGAAAAAAAAAAAAACAGAACATTAATATTATCATAGGAAACACCCTTCCCAAATAGGCTTATTTCACTCCCGCCTTTAGCAGCATGGACCCCGCAAAGCCTACGCATTTTCCAAATGATTATAAAACCCAAGACAGATGTCAAATAATTAACGAAGGGAGCTGCACTCAAAGTAACTACTGTACACCTATTCTCAAAGACATTGTACCAATTCTACAGAAGAATGATGCATTTTCCAAGAAAATGCCTTTGTCCCTCCTAACACCAGACACCCAGGGAGAGCTGACAGGTTTTTTGCTTTTCACTGAAAAGTCATACTACAGCACATAGAACAAAAGCACCCTTCAAAACTTTGCCATTAAGTGCTCTGGCTGAAAGGGCATTTAAAATAAAGCCGTTTCAGAAAGAAGCAAAAAATAACACCGGCCAGAGCAGGTTTTACATATTTTCTTTCTGTAATTCTGTCCTAAACCCCTCTGAGTCAAAAGCATTTGAGATTACAAGACCAGCCACAGAAAAAAGGGATGCAGACACAGTAAGGCTAGCAAAAACCAGGGCAGGCTAGCTTAAGAAATACTTTGCTTCGACAACTCATGGACTACCAGCTGAAAGTCTGTTGAGCAGGGCTGGTTCTCGGGAGAGGGGCACAGCTCCTCTGCTCCCACATCACTGCAGACCCACCGACCCTGGGTCCCTGCAACATCATGCAGCAGCACTGGGGAAGGCCGCTCGATGAGTTTGCTGGGTTTTCTTATGGGGAAAATAGATGTACAGTCCAAGTAAATTCAAAGAATCCAAAAGGCAGACAAAGGACAGCCTGCAAAAGCAGCTGCAGAAAAGCAATAGCAAAAACGCTAATGGAAAGTGGGAAGAGGCCCTTCAGCCCTCCAGGAAACACTTTTGCTTTTCAGTGTGTGCAGGAGTAAGTCAGACAAAGGGGGAAATTACTGTAGCATAAACCATCTGGGTGCCACTTAGCCGGGATTTGCGCAGCGTCTCTCCGACCCTGCCTCTCCTCCGGAGGCCATTTGGGCAACGCACGGCACCACCCTTTGCTGCAGCATCGGTGTTTCCATTCACATCCCTGCCCGAAGCAGAGCCACTCCTGCAGCAAGCTGGCCGGTCCTGTGGGCAGCCCCCCCACCGAGCAACCCAACCTTACACTGAGATCTCCGGAGACGTGGGTAGAAAGGCAGGCAACGGGTTTCAGAAGTCCAGCCTTTTCTCCCCAGGAGGAATTGGCACATTCATTAAAATTTTCCTTCCCAGACAGCTTCCAGGAACAGAATGGGGAGGAAACAAGCAGCAATTCGGTGATCAACACCATAAGCAGCTGAGAGCACTTTCCCTGCTCTCCTGCATGCTATGCCACGCTCACCACTTCAAACGCAGGCACAGTGACCAACAAAGGACCCCAACAATATCCTCGGGAAAACATTCGCATCCCTCCTAAGGGCAGGAAGCACAATTTGTCTTGGCAGCAGCTCCTTAACGGCCAGGAACATTTCAGCAGGAATCATCCAGGGCTGAAGCCTGGCCCTCAGTCAGGGATACCGTGGAGCAGTCGTGTGACCCGATCAGCACATCTCATGGTGACATCCCTTGCAGGGACCTGTGAGATCGATGCTGAAGTCCCACTTTTCCCAGGGTAACTGCACTCACCAGGCTATCACATGCCTGACAACGGACTGGGCTGAAAGGATTTTGTTCTGAAATGTTTCTGTTATAGAAGTAATTTATATCATCACAACCAAAGGAAACATTTAGATTTGAGCAGACTGAAACTTCTTCTTCAGCTAGAATCACAGCAAATATTAGACAGCTGCTTTTGCAGAGGGGAAAAACAAAACAAAACAAAAAACTAGTGGTTGTCAGGTGGAAAGTTGCCCTGGTGAGAGGTCTCCTCCATTTCTGGCACAAAACATCTTCTGTCTTCCTTGGCCAGAGCTGGGTCTCATCATACAGAACCTGGAAGCACTGGCTCTTGGCGCTGGGGAGCTATAGTGCTCACATGCAGCTTTACACCCAGGTCTACCAAGTACCCAGAAGAATTAAAAAAAAAAAAAAAAAAAAGAAAGAAAGAAAGAAAATCTGTCTTCTCAGTGGCTCAGCCAGTCCTTTTCCAGCATCCAAGGTGACTCCATTGCCTGTCACCCACCATTGCCTCTCCCTGCCCTCCTACACTGCACATCCAGGCCAAGGGCTGCAGTCTGCTGGCTTTTTAATAATTACTTTTTACTAAATCCCCAACATGTCACTCTGGGCTCACTCCTGGGATGCGGTCCCAAGCTATTTCTCCTTGAACACAGCAGTGCAAACTGCAGGAGCAAAGCTGACCTTCACAGAGCACCAAGAACTCCCGTGGGCAGAGCAGGCAGCAGCCCCACCTCAAGCTCAGAGGGTCGGGGAAAAGTGGGGAGACATTCATTAACAGTGAGTCATTTCTGGGAGCTTCCTTGGTAGTGCAAGATTTGCCTCTGCCAGTGCCAATGTTTGGGACATGGAAGTGATTGCCATGCAGGGAATTTGTGATCCACTGTTAACATTTAGATACCAACTCCTGGCATCCCTTTGGCTCAACAGATTTAACGTTAATTATTAGAATTCAGAGGAAGAAGCTAGTTCTCCCCCTCTCAAGAGAAAAGGAAAAGAGTGCAATCTAGACACATGGAGAGAAGTGTGGATGGCTTGAAAATATATCTGAAGAAAGTCAGCATCCCCTCCTTCCCTTTTCAGTTCTCCTGGGGTCCTCTCAGGGCTTGGCAAAGCACAAATGCTACAGATCTTGCACACTGCTCTGCTGGAGCCCAGGGTGCCACTGATTATACTCTGGCAGCTGTTTAGCAGGCAGAGCGTGCTGCATTTCATACATTTAAAATAAACGAGCTCAATAGCATGTCACCTCTCCAAAATATATGCACACCTGGACAAGACAAATAAACAGCTGGGACTATCACCGTGAGACCTGTGGAGTGGGCTGAAGAGGGGCAGGTTGAGCCACAGTTATGAAATCAAACAGCATGGATTACAAATGCATACACGCTGGCCAGCGAGCAGTTCAAACACCAATCTACAAGAGCACTTCTGAGCTCAAGCAAAAGGTATCCAGCCAAGACAGTCTATTTTTTAAGTCTGAATAGCCAGGGAATGAAAAGCTTCCAACAGAGCTTCAAAGAGAGCTGAGACCTTCCATGAAGCCAGACACAATGCTTCTATTTTAGATGGTGATGTTACAGCGAAAGGAGAGCTCTGAGAAATACCCACGTATCGTGCTACCAGAAAATAAACCGACAGAATCATCTTTGCACAGAAAAAAAATAGAAAAGAAAAAAGAAGTCTGCAACCAACATGGCTCAAAGACCTGAGGAGACTTAAGGAATCCAGAATGATTTTCCTCCCTTGCTGGAAGCCTCCTGAATAGGTCTCATGGAGCACACGGAGACATCTGAGAATGAGCATTTAATTTATACGTTCTGCCTCCTGACCTTTTTAATGGCTTTTAGATGTAAGTAATTCTACTGCCTTCCCTAAGAGGTTATTCCACTGTCCCTGTGGACATCACAGCATGTCCACACTGTGCAACAGATTGCACAGCAGCAACCCCAAGGCAGCTCAGCCCAAGTCTCTAAATCCAGAGAATACGATGCAGACTCGAGTAGGTTTATCAGCTCAGCTTAACGCCTTTCACAGGACCAGCCTGAGACCCCTGAACCTCAGAGCAGCTTTCCCAGGTGAGGTGTCTCCTCGAAAGCCCAGTCTGGCACAGCCAGTGCTCTGCAGCCCAGCTGCACATCCCCAACCTCCCAACAGCGGCTGCACCCAGCTCTGCTGAGCACTAGCTGCAACAGGCTCTCAGTCTCAAAAAACACTCCGAGAGTTTCTTCTCTTAAGTTCAAGCCCTTGCTGCTACCCACATACCTGCTCTTTCACTTTATCGCCACTCCTTATAGCCCTCAGTGCTTGCAGACCGGATTCCCAGGGTGGCTGCTCTATATTCAACCAACATCTTCCCCTTCTTCCCCCAGGGAGGGAGACACAGCAGGCAGAAAGCCTCCAAGCACCACCATGCTCCAGAGCACAACATCACTATGTTTCATTTGCCTTTCCAAGCATCTCTTTCACTGTGCCATCGCCACAAAATCCCCAGGCAGACTGCAACATCTCCAGCACCGCTAGCAGGTTTACTGGTGCTGTTGCCAGTGGTGAAGACCTGATCTCCAGTTCTCCCTGTGGTGTAAGAGAAGGTTTTCCTCAAGTGACTCCAGGTATCCTGGGATGAGCAACTTATTCAAGGCTAAAGGCAAATCAGCTGAGCTTTTCTTTTTCAAGCTTGGGCCGCACAGAGTTTTCACACCTGGAACTTATACTAATCATGCTAATTTAATCACATTTAGCCTTATAAGAAAAAAAAGCAAACAAGAATAAGGTGTGAAGATGCTCCATTCCCTCTCCTCCAGCTCAGACAGGCTGCTCTGTAAGCATGCTTTACACATCAATCTACAGCAGACCTTAAACAATAGAAAAAGGAACCACAAAGGCACTAAAAGCCCAGGAGACACCTACCTCTCCCAGGACAACACCCCACTCACAAGCAGTTCTCCAGAGGTCCTTCCAGCACTCCCATGGGCCTCCACCTTCCCATCCCACCCACTCAGTCCTCCTGGTAACTATCACAGCAATTTTCATCTGCACCCCTGCCCCTTCCTGGTCAACACGCTACAGCTGCAAAGGGGACTAGAAAAATCTGAGCACATAGAGAAACAGAGGAGGAAAAGAGAAACAGAATGAGACAATCCTTCTCATGCCACATGTATGACATTTGCTCCCCATGTCTTTAACATGTCCTTCTGCAAATATTAGGTTGTGCCATCACAGTGAACTTGCTCGGTCTCTGCCTGCACCAACCCCAGAAGCGCAGCTCTAAATTCAACCTTCAAACAACGGCACCCTGAATTTTCAAGTCCAGGAGCTTCCTGCGAGAAGGTCTGCTCTGTGACCCACAGCACCTACACAGGGGGAAGGCTGAGAGAGAGCTGCAGGCAGCAGTATGCTGTGATTGTCATCAATATTAATTATTTGGGGAGAATATGATTGATCTCATGAGGGCAATGAATTCATTTCTCCCGCTGAATGACAAACAAAAGGCAATATATGCACTGCTGACATTTCCAAAGGCTACAAGGAGCAGTGACAGGAGGAAATACTGATACGTGTTAAAACACTGCTGCAAAGGGCCAAAACTCTGAAGTCTCCAAAATTTTAATTTCTGAGCACTTTCAATTTCAGGAAACGGATGCCTTCATACTCTCAAATCCACACTGACCCTAGCCCTGGGCTGGCTCACCTCTTGGCATTGAGAGGAAACAATCACTAAGTGTCTTTGGAAAGTTGGGTTGATTTCCCTCTTGCTCTTTGACACATCTTGTCAACAACTACAGTGCCATTGCACCTGGCAGAGAAGCTGGTGGGGGGAAGGTTTAGAAAGATGAAAACATTGCCTTCCTGGGTAGCCACGGCCCAGGGTTATTCAGCAGGACAATATTCCCCTGTACAACAGAAGAGGAGGACACAATAAACCCGGAGAAAAGTATTTCCACCTCTCCATGGCCCCAGGTTAGGGGTGCCTGTGTGTACAACTTCCCAAGGAGATAGAATTAAACAAAGTCTCCCTAAAGTCCACACAGAAACATGAAAGAGAAGAAGGAAGGTGGAGAAAGGTAAATTCACTGAGGCTGCCACTATTTTTGCAGGAAAATGGTTGAAGGGGAAAGACAACCTAGTCCATGGGGACGTTACTCCAGTGGAGTCTGAGTTCTGCCATGTTTTTCGGTCACCCCAACACATCAGCCCTGTCTGGCTCAACTGCAACCAGCACAATTAGCGAGAGTATCACGTTTTGGGATCCAGCAGCACATCTGTGCTCATTCAAGGAGGTTTGGTGCCCTACAAGCCCTCCACAGCCCGCCAACATTACCATGCTGGGCAGCAACACATACCTCCTCCTCCCATTATCCATATCCCTCCTTATAAACAAGGGCTGGGAGTTCTCTGTGCTTGAAGGAAGAGGGGGGAGGCAGCTATTTCTCAACAGAACAAATCCAATTATTTGTATTAGAATCAACTTGTACAGCTCTTATTGTCAGAATAAGTATTTTCTACAGATCCCAGAGCTTTGAATCAACAGATTGCTGATAAATTTATGTAGGTGGGACCCTGGTGGGATGGAGGTGAGGTTGTTTTACTTTTGGTTCCTTGAAAGATTTGCTTTCTGCAATAGGGCTAAGCTCAGAAAAAAATAACTAGGAATTTGGGCACCTGCCACTGCCATTTACTATGCTCCTGTAAGTGTCTAAGGTTGAAGATTTTAAAACAGTCTACTAGTTTAGGGTAGCCACATGAGTTTCTGGTCTACATGAAACCTACAGAGGCATCAATCACCAACTGCAGCGTATGTGGTGCCTTCCTGATAATCAGGCGTCAGAGAGCTTATAAACGGCTGCCCCCTGAACTGAGCGCACCAGTAGAGGTTTCCGAAATCTGTGCCTCTGTTTCCCCAGCCACTTTTATAACAGCCTCTACCCACCTCGCACCGCAGCTGTGCATCCTAATGTCTCTAAAGTGCTTAGAGATGCTGAGATGAAAGATAACATATGACTGCAAAGTATAGATTAATTCCCTGAGCTCAGCAGTCACCGGAGCTGATGGGGCTAAATGTACCACATACCCACCATGGAAAACTTAGGGTTTGAGCCTGTCTTAAATAGTAACCACTTAAGCAGCAGTTCCCCTGGAACAAGTCATTTTGGGGCTGATCAGCTGGGCACATGAAGTCCCAGCAGGCAGGAAACACAGAAATGCAATATACTACTATGAAAAATAGATGCTTTTCCAGAATAAGGTCTCAAACCTGTTCCTATAGAATTTGGTAGTGGGATTTCAATTCATTTCAGCAGGAATATGACAGAGCTCTTCAGGTTTTAGCAACCAGCACGTTAAGAAAATGGCCAAACATAATTTGAAAAGCTATTTCCATTTCTGTTTGTTTTTTAAATGATTAAAAATCCAGTTTAAATATTGCAAGGAAAACTTTAAATTGAGCAAGATAAGTTTTGGCTTCCTTCCGAGTAGGAGGCAAACCCCAAAATGCTACCGAAAATCTAACAGATGGGAGTTATTTTTCACTCTTTAAAAATTTCATTCCCTTGCACTGAGATTAACTGCAATTAGCTCTTTATTTACATCTAGGACAAAAGGTAAAATGATAAAGGCAGGCAACTATAACCACAAATCACAGGCAGAAAAAGGCAAAAAAAGCAAAAATTCCCTCTGAGAAGAAAACGTCATGTATTTCTCGCCAAGCAGCATAATTGTTATAAATACATAGTCAAACAGCTCCACAGCATCCCGTCAGCACTAAGGATAAACATTTAGGTCACAGTTTTGCAGGCTTTTACACACAAGTTTATCGACTATATAAGAATCATCCTCTGAACATCCGAAAATATAACATCCCTATGAGCGGACAGCATCAGGCCTAAGAGAGTCAAGATATTTCATTACACTTTTATTTCAGTCATCCAAGGGATTAAGCAAAACCAGGAGAAAAAAAAAAATCCACAAAAAACCACACAGCAGCTTTTCTAGTTAAAGACACAGAGAGGTATTAAAACTTACTTTTTCTTTTTTAAAGTCCTCTTCTAATTCTGATAACACCTCGGCTTAGTAGAGCTGAAGAGGCTTCTAAAGCATTTATGCAAGCGTGTGATTCATGTTGTATCTTTGCTTTTCAGTTGTGCAACAAAACTGTCCGAGGAGCTTCATGCCAAGCTAATGACGAGCCTTTTACCGTGGTATTTCCAGGCTGCAACACAAAGCTCCCAGCTTGTGCCCACACAACCCACTGACCCACAGCTCTGGGTGACCCCACTCTGGGTGGAATTGCCAAGGTAATAGCTCTCTGGCACCTCCATCCCCTGACTCAGCCCAGAATTCACAGCAATCTCTAATTCTCTGCCCCAAAGAAAGCCTTTAAGTTAACTGTCCCTTTTTCTTAACACATGTAAATCTAAAAAGCCTCCATAAGAATCAACATTTTTCATATAAGTATTTAGGGAGTGGGCTCAATGATCCTTATGGGCCCCTTCCAACTCGAGATACTCCACGATTCTAAGAAATATGGAATCAGCACGTAACAAAAGAGAGAGAGAAGCAGAAGGAAAGAAAGAAGGAAGGAAAGCAAGCACGTCCAGGCTCAACACCAGGGACCGTCACTGCACTCACCACAGAAGTTAAGGGCTGGTATAATCCTCTGCATTTCACTCACACGAGAAAGAAAAGCTCTCGCTCCCTCACACTCTTTCCTTCTCTTTTCATAACACTCTCAGAGACTTCTATCTTTAGCTAGTTATCCTTGCTGTAATTTTCTTTAAATTGTAGTTGGGTAATCATCCGGACTTGGGGGAAACCTGTGTCAGAGGAATTCCTGGGGATCCAGTCCCCATTTGACGAAACAGACTTGCTAAATTAACACAGGACTGACTAAAGGTATGATTCTTCACTTGTAGTAGAAATCGGTTTTACCAGCAACTATTTTTAAGGAACCCTATAACAAGATATGTATGTTTGTACATTTCTGTTCCTGTATTTTATTTTCTGTCAAATAAGACTCTGAATTTATGAATATCATGATCTGTGCATGTATCTCACTGGGACCTCTGAGGCTGAAGGTAGCAAACGCACTGGCTACTTCCCAAAAGCGTAGGCACCATTTGAACTAATTTCCCCGAACCAGTTTCCTTTTTGCACTTTCTCCGAGGGTCCATGTGTCTCAGTCTCAAGCAAAAGCCCTACACGTAACAAAACTGGCTGGGAAACGTGAGATCAGCCTTCTGCTTTGTGAAAACACTGAGAGAGGGGGGAGAAATCCTAAAATACCTCCCAAAAGAAGAAGCTGTTTTGTTCCAGTTTAGCAGTGACCAAATCTCAGCCGTACATTTTGCTGATGGCGGAGCAGAACAAAGCGGTTACAAACCGCGGAGGGAAAGAATCCCACCTGCATGTGGGCCCCCGAGCTCCACCTGGGCTGCAGAGCTGGCACCAGAGAGGGGGTCAGCTCAAGTGTGGCAAACAGGACAGCTTCGCCTTCCTTCTCCTCTGCGTCTGGCCATCTCTCACCCCCGAGGCACAGAGATGCTACCGACGGAGCTGCGTCAGCCTGGCGGCACACAGGAGATGGCTCTTGGCTCTGCTTACAGTGAAATCCAGGGGACAGTGAAATCCAGGAACTGCGTCAGGAGAAAGGCAGGGGAGGAAAGAGGAGAGCAGGCAATGTCTGAACTGTGAGCTCCACTGTAGAAAGTGTTTCAGTTCCCAGATAACGTGGCGCTGTTCACAGATTTCAGCTTATATAGGCTTTTCCATATATCTATTTTTATTCCCAAAGCATTCCCTGTTGCTGTACGATGAAAAGAAAGACTGGACAGCACGGATGCTCACAGATACATGAACGCATTTACGTGCAGGTGATAATCTTCCTAACTGTCCACCTTGCTAATGCAGCCTGTGTTTCAAGAACCTCCCTGGGTCACCTCCTCTCCCACATCACCAGCTGCAAGGGTTATCTTCACGGCAAGTTGTTGCAAGTCAGAGTCTTCCTGAAATGGGAGGACATTTGACAACAGTGGGAGACCCGGGACAGATGGGGAAAGGAATATGAACCATATGCCTGCCAAAATAACCAGCACAAAAATCCAAACATAACAATAAGCGAGAAGGAATAAAAGAACACGTTCTGGCCTTTTATTCAGAAGGAGTGACATGCTTCTTCCCTAGTGCTGGCATCTGGTACATGCAGGTCTTGAAGGAATAAGAGCTGGGGCAAACTCTCTCTGCCTCCTCTTTCCTCTGCACATGCATATTTCAGAGCTTGAAATTACAGCACCGGGACCAGCAAGGAGGCATTTCCCCTATCTCCATGTATCCAGACAACATCCAACCTGGTGTCACACCAATCTCCCAACCCTCTGAAGTCGCTCTTAACTGTGTGTTCTTGCCAGGCACTTTGAGGTAGCCCTACCTGACCACGGGTATGAGCCTGCTCAAGCCCGGACCAGCGCAGTACTCATCCCTGCTGCACACTGGCTAATACTCAGATGCAGGATACCTGCGCAGAGCCCTGGAGGTCTGGAAGGAGAGAGCCTGGAGGTGTTAAGACACAAGCTTTCCTTCACAGACTCTGGAGGAACCAGGCATGGGCAGACTTGAGAAAGCACAACTCTTCCTATGTAATACGTAGGCACTTCAAACTCAAGCTACACCCAGAGACATGGAAAAAAAGTCACAGGGCTGTGTGCATGCAGACCTGCCCTCTGCCTTACACGGAGGCATTGCGTTAGAAAAAGTCTCACCCCACAGCTCCCTGCTCCACTTCCATGCAGCAACTCCCAGTAAGCTTCCCAGCTTACTGTTTCCTGATCGTTTCAGTGCCCTCCAGCACTCCAACTCCTCACAGCCCTACTCTCTGCATCCCTCCTTATCCTGCATCCTTCACTGCTCCTGCAGGAGAAGGTGTTCCCAGTGATAGCAACAACTCCTACTTCCAGGGAAGGAGAGTACCTGGGTGTTAGAGCTTAATCCTCTCCGCTTGCCCTCCTGTGCTCACTAAAGGCAGGCAGAAAGCAGGACCTTTCCCAGCACCAAGGCTTCCCACCAGAAAGCCTTTGGGCTGGAGCGATGTTCTCCATGCAAACAGGAGAGGCTTTTCCTGCGAGGAACACAAGACAGCAAGTAAATCTTCTGGAGCTGCCAAAAGCAACCTGTTATAAATTACCCTCTAAGTTATGAGATATGAACTCTCCACAGCACAGTTAATAAATAATACCCCACAATCCTTCTATGTATGGAAGTGTAAGTTCAGTGACAGTTCTGCTTACCCAAGAGGGGCCACAGTTAAAAATGGAGTGTCCAGAAAATATTACTTTCTAATTACATAGCAAATAAATTTTTAAAAAAGCTAAGGAGCTTGCTGCTGTCTCACAAATCCAGAAGTAAAAAGCCTTTCCTAGGACAACAAAACTAAGTGCATAGAACAAAAGCCATAATTTTATAGGAAAAGAAAATATGTAAAGAGAAATAGAATTTTATCCAAGCGTTATAACCAGTTATTCACAAAGCAAAAGCTTCTGAATCACAACACAAAGAGAGATTGTGCATGTGACAAGGTATATATAATCCAGTTTATAGTGACATCCTAAGGCCATGAGATCAGGATCCTGTTGTGCCAAGCACTGTACGGACATGCTCTGCGAAACCAGTCCAGGCTGAGGAACAAGCACTGCTGCTGTAACTAAGGGAAGTGACACCAGCACAGAAAAGGGCCACCTGAAGCACTGGAGTCTCTTTCCCCTCCACCCCTTCCTTTTCAGGAAAGCATTCCCACCATCCAGTTTCTCTCCAGATACACCCTAAAAAAATGCTTCGCATAAGGGGGCAGCTGTCCCCAGCAAGCACCCAGCGAAAGGCATCTCGCTGCCAGCATCTAACCGCTTTCAGGCTGTTTTCTCGGACGTGCCTCTTCCACTTTATTTTCCTGCTGCGGCTTAAGTCTGACCCTTTCCTCTCCCCCTTCCATTTCAAAGACGTGTTTGACAGCAGGACAGAACAGGTACCAGAGGCTCACGCGTTTGCAATGCGGAGGAAAATCAAAGTTGCATTCGCCACCGCACGTCGCGCTCCAGCTACAAATATCCCAATTTCCCTGGCCCAAAGGACGGAATTTCAGCGAACCGCTCCGGATTTAAAGTACCGGCGGCGCGGCTGCGGAACCGGCGGGGACACGCATCCGCGGTCCCGCAGCTCGGCTCGGACTTGCCTTCGCACCGGCTGCGTCCTTTCCCGGGGGACGGCGGAGGGGTCCCCCGGCTCCGGCAGCCGCCCCCCGCCCCTCGCTCCCGGTACCCCCGGCCCGGCGGGGCCGGTCGCGGCCGCGCCCCTTCGCTCTCACCCTCTCCGGCCGGGGAACGCCGGGCGCTGCTGCTGCTGCGGCGGCGGCTCCTCGGGCTCTTCCGAACGGTTCTTCTTCTTCTTCCTTTCCTCTCTTTCCCCGCCGGCCGACGAGCGGGGGCTGGTGCCGGCTGCGC
This sequence comes from Xenus cinereus, assembly GCA_025774025.1. NCBI lineage: Eukaryota > Metazoa > Chordata > Aves > Charadriiformes > Scolopacidae > Xenus > Xenus cinereus. Next base: position 13,263,014 of record JAOXJK010000051.1, on the reverse strand, counting down.
ACCGCCACCGCCCGCCTCCCGCTTCCCCCCGCCCCGAGCACCGCCGGGGCTGGAACCCGCCTCCTCCACCAGAAACTTTCCCTCTTGAGTGCGGGGAAGTTCACGGCCGGGGCGGGCCGGACCCCCCCTGCCCTTGCCCTTGTCCCCGCCCCGCGGGGATGTGCCGCCCACGCCGCCAGAAACACGCGTGTACCCCTCGCACCCCCATCCAGCCTGGCTCACCGGAGGGCGAGCTCAGCCACGTCCTGTGCGCAGCGCTCTCTTCCTCCTCCTCCTCCTCCTCCTCCTTGTCCCCGGTCCTCTCACACACACACACACACACACACACCCCCGCTGGCTCCGCCCCGCCGGCCGGGGGCGCCCGCACCACCTCCACCCCCTGCCCCATGGGGGCCGAGGCCGGGGGAGCTACGGCGGCAGGGGTCCTGCCCTCACGGGTTGCCGGCAGGGCCCACCGTGCTTCGGACCCTCGCCTGCCTCCCTCCGCCTTCCTCACAGCCCGGCCGAGGCAGGGCTGGGTGCCTCACGGCAGCTGCTGTTTAATGTCCTTGTGGTTGTACGGTAACAGGCTGCACATGGCGGCACGCGCCATGGCTTCTCCTCCTCTCCGTCATACCCCGTGGTCCCTGCTTTCTCTTTCCTCGCTTGGGTGTTCTCTGGCCTTGGGCAAGCAGCAGCAGGCCAGTGCCGGGCCGTGCTGGTGTACCATGGCGGCAGCCCTGCCGTGGGGGACGTGGTGCCATGGCCTCTGGGCGGCGGTGGCGGTATTGAGGTCAGTCATCACGAGGGAATGACAGTAAAACACCAAAAAAAAGCCCCCACCTTCTGCATGTGTCCCCCACGCTGGCTTTTGTTGGTCAAGAAGATGTTTTAGACGTCCTTCTTGGCACTTTTTTCCGTAACCCCATCCTCTAATGCGGAGTCCACACTTACCTTGGGCCCGCAGAGGGGCAGAAAAATGTATAGGCAGTGATGTATGCAGATATAAGATTGTGGCGTGTTCTCCTATACCAAAAGGGTGTGAGCAGCAGAGGTGCCTGCCCAAGGTCCAAAGAGCTAGACACGGCCCAGGCAGGAGAAGGCAGCAGCGGTGGCCAGGACAGCACGGAAACATCAGGCTTCCCCACAGACCACCCGCTTCTACGTGTGCAGCGTGCCCTGCGTAAAGTAAATCACTATAGTAGCTATGACATAGGGAAATTGTATAACGGAAAGGTGAACACAGATTAAAGTGTATGTCGGAAGTAATTCCACTCCATCCTTGCAGGTTCTTAGTTTCACTTCCAGCTATTTAAACCTACCTCACTATAACATGAAAACAGGAATTAAGTGGAGTTTTGTTCAAAGACATGATGTATGCCATTGTGCATTTCTGTAGCTAATTCTTCTCTCCTGCATGAAACACTGAATGTTACTCTTTCCGCCAATGCGGGCATGCAGACATCATGAATTTGCTCAACATTTTAGGCCATCTATATGTGTGCATGCATGCATGAGCATACTAAAAGTTGATTTTTTTTTTTTTTTTGTGGTTTATTCCT
>JAOXJK010000051.1:13204230-13261373 GCA_025774025.1 Xenus cinereus | reverse complement strand
CCCCGCCCCAGGAAAGGAAAATTTCCCCTTCTCCCTCCCCTCCGCGGTGAGCTGGGGGGAAGGGCTCGTTGGGGACAGCACCGGGCAGCACCCGGGGCGCTGCGGTGCCACCTCGTCCCAGAGAAGTAACAGCTCTTTGCTGCGTCCCTGCCACGGATGCAGCCCGGGTAAGGCTGAATTTGTTGATGGATGAGGAGCGGACACCTGAAACGGACTCCAAGGGAAGCGATGGCGAGGCTGAGGAGCGGGAGAAGATTCCGCAGAAATTTTTGGCTGGCAACTCCTCCTGGAGAATGTGGCCAGCGATAATGAGCACAGCCCCTAGGGCAGGAGTGTCCCTGCCCCGGTCTGGGAGGAAAGCTCTCTCTCCCCTCGCGTTGGCCAAGAGGCTCTTCCATCATGGCAGTGAGTGACCCAGCCTTATTTGTGCTTTTGTCACCTCCTGGCAGCCCGACAGCTAAGCCGTATGTCTGGACACAAGGCTTTTAGTGCTAGGGAAACTCCTGTTGGTTCAGAGTGCTGCAACACTTCTTAGCGCTATTGGTTACAACACTTGGACTGAGTTCAGTCAGTATTTCAGTCACTATCCCCAGGAGGTGGCTCCAGGATATCTAGGAGACCAAATTTCACTCCACCCTGTGAAGATCCTCTGCAACAGACCTGTCCCTGGAGAGCAGGCCACCTGGCGCAACCTCTCGCAGCCACCACTAGCACACATCTCCCCATCTTCTCTGCAAGGCCATGAGAGGCACCACTGCACATACACTGCTGCCGGGAAAGGGGATCTTTGCCCTCATCAGCCCACCCCAGCTCATGGAGGTGGGCACACCTGAAGTTTCCCCCCACCCTGAGGAAGAGTGGCTGTGGCCTGGCTGTGCCACAGGGTGTGAAGGAGCTGCGATGGGAGGCCAGTGCTGGCTCTGCTGCTCCGGCAGGAATGGTTCTTCTTCTTGCACCTCTCTCCCCTTCCCTTCCCAGGGCTCTGGCACAGCAAAATTATGCGGAAAGTTATTATCTCAGCAGCTTTTATGTCCTGGTGGTGAATGCCCTTGAAAATCTGCCTACTTGGCTTCTACTTAGAGTCAGCTCTACTCCAGCCATCTCTAACTCAAATCCATCCAAGTATTAAAGAAACTTGTTAAGCACAGGTCTGTGTAGACTAATTTACCCCACTCTTGGGGCAGATTAGTCTGTGGTTTGCTCCATGCTACCTGCACAGCTCCAGCATCCAAGCTGTCTTGTCTGGAGCTACTTTAGGCATCCATATACCGGGCTGCATTACCGAATATAGGAATGGAATAGCAAGGCACATTTTGTGAGCTGTATTTTCCGAAATATGTGCTTAAAATTTGCTGTTGAAACACGACAGTCCACTTTTCTCATAGAAGATGAAATAACAAAAGGATTGCATATTTTAATCGTGATATTTAATGCAGCTGTGGGAGTAACTCAGCTGCTCTGGTGATTGTTACAAGAATTAAATAATAATAATAATAATGATACCTTGTTCTACGTAATATCTGTCATCCATAGATACAGATCTGGGATAGGACGTGTCGTCATTCGTGTTAGGGAGGATCCAGGCACTGTTGCAATACTGGTAATGCAGGTTAACAGTCATTGACACATATACCCTGGGAAATTCGTAACATTCCAAAATCCTGGCCTACCAGTGCAAATTAGGGTCTTTAGGCCAGTGTCATTAATTTTCTCTGATTTTGTCAGAAAGCCAGAATTCAACTTTAGACCTCATTGAAAAGCTCAAGAATTAAGGTTCAAGACTAAGTTTCCAGAGATTGTTTTAAGGCTACAGCTGACAGCAAAGCCCCAAACAACACCTGCTTATTGTGTTGTCATGGGAAAGGTTTCAAACTCTCTTTGCTTACAGAGTAAAAGAATCAGCAATTCCCTACTGTAAAATAAGGGTAATAATGCTCACTTGGGCTCAGTGCTGTGATAAGGATTATTTTTGTATTGCTATTTTTTCTCCCATCCTCTCTCCACACTTGCACACACTATTTCTGTGCAGGTTAAAATGCAACACAGTTACACCTTGGAGTGAATTATACTACAGTTTGAAGAGCAATTCAGTAAATAGAAAACATTTTTTAAGCACAAAAAAGCAGCATTGTGCCACAATTTTTGGGCAGGGAGCAAAGAGTAGCATTACTAAGTGAAACCACGGGGGGGACTTAAATAGCAGAGGAATGTGTTGGTGTTTAGCCAGGGCACTGGAGCTGCTGGCATTGCGACTGCTGTGAAAATATTCCACAGATCTCCAGTAACAAGTGGCCAAAGGCCTTGGTTTGCTGCTGTTCTGTTCTCGTTAGGCAATTTAGAGCTAGAGGCACAGGAGGAGCCTGGATCATACAGCCCAGTTCTCCGCCATGTCAGGCGCAATGTTCTTTACGGTCCTTTTCGTGAAAGGACTATGCTCCAACTTAAAACAACTTTGTGTTTTCTGCCTGTTACTCCTTCTGGGAGATTCTCCCTGATGGTCCGTGTCCCTGATGGTCAGGAGCCTTGGTGTGATTACCACCACTAGTTTATTCCCACATGTTCTGGCACCAGCATCGGCTCTCATTTCGGTTGCTGTTTTGCTCACTGCTCCTTCCTCAGGTATTTCTATGGAGATGGTTCTTGTCTCCTTTCCCCCCTGAGCTACACAGGACTGGCTTTTCAATCTTCTTTCCTAAATGACTCAATTCACCTCAGACCTCTTCCCTCCAGCTGCTCTGGTTTCAATTAATCTTAAAGTGCAAATGGATGCCCAAAAGTAGTTATAGTATTAAATGGGAGGAGGTGTCACTGATACTTCATACAATGACATTAAAGTCCCCGTTTCGCACTGAAATATCTCACCTAGTAATCCCAAGATTGCATTTATCTTTCTGCAGCTAAGCTGTAGTGGTGACCTCATATTTCTCCTCCACTTTTGCTTGCAATGGTAAGTTCCAAGGCTGGATCAGAAACTTGCTACTATTCCCTTGTCAGTTCCCAAATCTCTTGTATTTGTCCCAACTCTCAGCCTGCATGCCGTTTTCTGATTTGTTTGTTCTTAGCCAGCATTTCTGATACTGGGAGATCAAGGTGGTTTCATAACCTCTAAAAGACATGTTTCTGCTTGTTACTTTACTCACACCCACCTAACCCATTTTTCCTCCTTCCTAGTTCAGGAAATAAGCCCTAGACTACATATAATTATAGTCTGTGTAGTTATAAATGAACGTGCCTTCTGTGTTTTACACCTACGTTTTAACTGGCATTGAGAAGAGCACGCCTGATAACCTAAGATACAGGACATAGAATAAACGGGAGAATGACAGACATTTCTAACATAGCAGCACATGGACCTCCCATCTGCTTCTGTCAAGGAAGCTGAGGTTACCCACACATGGGTGTAAGGGCTGAATATTTTCTGCTGAGACCATTTTCCAGCGAGGATCCTGTGCCTGTCTGCGCAGGCACACATGGCTTTCAGACAGGTATGCGCTGCTCATTCACCAAAATGCACGAGAAGTTGCAATTGTATCTGTGTCAGGTGAGCTTGACTAGCGCAGATCGTGTGTTCTTTGCCACATTGACTATGTCTGGTAGATCTCAAATCATCTCACTCCTCAGTGAGGCATGTTGTGTGAACCTCTGTAAAAACCCTGCACAACGAGGAGGGATTGGAAGCATAGCTTCGTTATGAGTTCATCTACATTTGTTCCTGAGGATGTAGCAAATAGCTGTTGTCCATGTTCATGTGCTAAATATAGTTAGTGTCTCTTCCTCCGTGTTACCGTGGTGGTAGGACTGCTAATGCAAACAGTTCTCAAATGGAAACTTGACCTTACATGACTTGCACCTAAGTCCATTCAAATCTCTGTCACAAATGTTTTGATACAGCCTAAGGCCGGAGATATTTTCCAGTCCTATGAGTCTGTGTTTCATAAAAGCTGAAACTATTTCAAATCAGTGATGGAAAGGAATAGTTTCCCATCCTGCTAAAGGCTTCGACTTTTGGCAGGTATCTGACCCACAAGCACACGCACGTTGGACACAGTTTGTGTTTAGGATGCCTGAACATCCTTCTGCATAATGCATTCCAACATACCAAATTTGTATAAATTGCCTGACCACGGGGTTTACAGGGACACTCAAACTGGGTTGGTGCTTCAGTTGAGCAAGACCAGCATCTGTCTCAAACAATCTTTGATGAAAGCATCTAGCCTGGGCATTAATTAGCTGCAGCGTACCTCGCTTGCTCACTGATGCCAGTGAGAAGCGGCAGGCTGTCAGGCCATTAATAAAGCCGGATAATCTGAATACAGCCTTGGTCACCCAGGCAATTCCCTACTGCTGGGTACTCCTACATGGAGTGGTCTCTGGAGCTGTTTTCAGACACCTTGCTTCTCTGGCTGATGGTTCAGTGACACCATTGGAAAAGGAAAAAGGCAGCAAAGTAATACACTGTCTTTCCTGGGTACATGGAGCCAATTAAAAGATCTTAAGAAAGTAAAAAAAGCCTTAATACATCATGGTTTTATTCTACCTAATTGTAAAAACTGTTCCTGACTTGACATAAGTTTATACAGGTGTTGTTATGTTTTAATAGTCTTGTTTTTCTGAACAAAATCCAGCTTTTCTGAGTACCTGTCTGATGATGAACAGCAGTGGTTTTGGAAAAAAGGGATGATCAGGTCTGTTGAATGAAAAAGATTAGATTAGCACATTCCAAAAGCTTATTATTATAATCAATAACAGTTTGCTTTTCCCCCTAAAAATACAGGATCATTCTGCAGAATGGCCTTTTAAATCTTTGATTTCACTTCAGCAGCGATGAAGCAGCATTAACCTTTAGACTCTCGGTTTATCTGTGCATAATTTAAGGATTTCTTAAGGAAAACAATCCTTTTGTGTAACTCTTAGAAAGGTTACACAAGCAGCAGAAGATTTTAGGAGCAAAGTCAAGAAGCTGCAGAAAAGCTTACACAATCCTCGGAGAGGGCAGCTGCAGGTTAGCAAGGCCTTGGTGTAGGGAGATGCTGTTTCTTGCCAAAATTGGGAATTCCTCCGTAACAGGTTGGTGTGTTTTAATCAAAGGACAGGACCCTCTGCTCCTGTTAATCAGTGCTGCGCTGATGGAGCTGTAGCAGTTCACAGTGGCGGAGGTTTTTTGGCAATGTCAACTGCTGTGGTTAGGAAGAATACCCATCTGCACAAGGAGTGATTCCTGGCATCCTTGCAGCTCATTTCCCAGGTTAGTGTATTTCCAGGCATTTGAAAGTTCCTTTCTCTCAATAGCTGCTATCCATCATTATAAAAATGAGCATAATAGGCAACGCAGAATGGCCGGTTTTGCTCTAACTCCATTGACCTCACTGGATTTACATCAGAGAAGACTTTGGAGCAATAAATTTGCATCTGCACAATTACTAGGAACGTGCTGTAATTCCTCCCACCCCGACTGCTATTGATTTCCCGGATGCCGGATCAGCGCAATGCAGCCCTGTGCAGCTGCAGTGGTCCAGCTCGGGTGGCGGGAGCAGGGGGATGCGCTGGCTTTGCTGTCACTCTGTGGCAGCAGAGGTGCTGCTTGGACTTGGGTGGCTTCTGCTAAAGGCCCACCCCACCCCTTCATCGTTATCTCCTGAAGGACCAGGGAAGAAAGCTTCCGGAGCAGCTTCCTGGCAGATGCAGGAAGGGTAAAATAGCCTAACAGATCGATCAGTTTTTACATGGAAATCAGTATGATTATAAATGTCATTGTGAGCCCTGTGAAAACAGAGGGCAGGGCTCCGGGGTGCTCCTGGTAACTTCTAGTCCTGGGTTTCCACATCTATCTTCAAGGGAAAATCAGAAGCCTTTAAGACTATTTTCTTTCCCGTAGCAGGAGGAGGGATTGAGCCCAAATTTGCAAAGGTGCAGTAAGTGTTATTAACCTCCTAGGGCATAACAAGGTTGGACAAAGGTTTTTGAAGGAAAAGGTGAGCCACAGGAATATTTCATTAATTGTGGGTGGTATTCAGAGAACCTGTAATGATCAGCAGAGGAAGTATTCAATTTGTATGAAGAATGATAAAAGGATGCTGCCTGCATGTGTGGGTACAACAACCTACAGCTCTCACAGCAACGTGGGCACCTTGAGGAAAACACTTTGGTTAGGGCAGTTAATTACTGCTATGCAATTTTTTTGACAAAAAAAGACTGAATTAAGTCAACGGAAATTGGGTAGATGTATAGGCAGCCTTAAGACACAAGCCACACTTACGGAAACTCTTTTTTTTTTTTGGAAGCAGATCACCCACCTGCCTCTTCCTTATGAAATGAGAGATCTTAAAGATCACTGAAGAGGAGGGAATCAAGAGCAACACATTTGTTAGCAAGTCATAAATTTGCAAGGAGAAAGCGAGGGGAGCAGAAAAAGAATGAACTTGAATTTCACAAGGGCGAGAGGCACCCTCGAACCCCGGCAGTTGCTCTGCTCGTGGCAGAGAGCCATCAACTGGGAGATGCAAAGTCGCAAAGCAGCATCTGACAATGAAGTTCACAAGTCGTTAACCAGCAATGTAAAGATGTGCTCGACAGGCTGCAAGTTAAACGACCTCCCAGGTTTAACACTTAGTCTTCATGTTATGCCAGAGAAATTTCTGAAGAGAGTAATTGGCCAAAAGGAAATGAACAATAAAGCTTATGATGGAAGTCAGTGCTCCTGGGAACTTTTATTATTTTTTCAGTTAAATTTCTCTGTATTATTATTTCTCTGTGTAGAGAGATCATGGATGAAAGATCCTGGGTGAACTGAAGTCCTCTGCCCATCCTCAGAAGGCTGAAGTTAGAGGACAACTCGAAGCAAGGTTGCTCATCCTGGTAAACATAAAATCTTAATCTGATCTGAAATAAAAGGTATCCTTTCATGTTTGAGCCACTTTTTTAAAAACCATTTAATATACTTTAAATGGCATTTTTTTTTTCCTTTAAGGTTTTACTTCTATTTCAAGCACATTAAAATTCTCCCCTCCACTCCTTTTTAGTCAAAACTCTTCACTGAATTCTTCTTCACTTTATAAATAGTTTTGGTCCCTCTAAACCATCATTTTTATGACTTTCATATTTCTGGAAAAAAGGCGCTGCTATTATTAGTCACCTACAGTCTTCAAGTTAGTATCCAAAGTATTGTCAAATAACTTCTGCTCCACTATTTCTGGGAGGACACCCTATTAAATGGATGTTTTTTCTTTGACCAGTCATTTCAGACAGGTTTCTCAACCTACAGTTGTACAATCACTTAGCAAATTATGTTGAGGTTAAAAATGCTCTTAGAGGAAATTTCTAGTTTATTCCCACATGGTTGTATGCTCCCAGCCATCTTTCTCTCAGCTGACCCCAAATAACTTTGTCTCGGTTCACCTAGAATGATGCCCATCCATAGGATGGGGGATATGTGTGAGATCCCACCCTAATGGAGAAATGCATTGTTTCAGGCCATATTAAGTCAGGCAAAAGTCATGCACCTGGTGCTGCAGTATAACATGGGGAACTTCATGTTTCTGATGCAAATGTGGGTTTATAGTGAGGGAGCTGTTTAGACAAGAGCCGTGATTCCCCATCGCTTTCCAGATATATCTGTGAGTAATGTCTGGCTGGTGCCTCCCCCTAGCTCCACTTTCCTGCTCTTGCCACACCTGAGATATAATTACAACCTATTTCATCCATACTTACGTCAGGTTTAGAGTGTAATTTTTAGCATGTTGAAGATTTAAATAAAAGTTCTCCCTTACAATGGGGAATAGTCCTTTCTGTTACAAAGGTAACAGAAAACAAATGTCTCCTAGCAAGCCGGTTAAATAACTAGCAATCTGGACTTCCTTGTGAGGATAAATATGGGGCTGAAACTCTTCCCTTCCCATGAACATTCTGCTCTGCTGGTGGAAAGAGATTTCCTTAAGGTTTTTATCCGGTGAAGTCACCTAACCTATCATTTTCAGGCATGGAATTTTTCTGCTCACACATGCTGTCAGTTGTTCTGTGGGGTTATTTCTCATGCAAACCAAAATAGTTCCTGATTTAAAATGTTCCTCAACCTGACTGTTCACATGATAAATGACATAATGGAGTCGCATTCGTTAGCACCAGAAGCAAACTCTAAAATAGAACCAGACAATTACTAAACAAACATTCTGTAATTATCTTTTCTTTCCTGACCAGCTGAACGTTGAAGAAAGCGGCAATGTGTGGAGCTTGTGATTAGAGCTGGTCATTTAGGCAAGAAAAAATGTCCAATTCAAGTGTATTTCATCAATCAGAGCATGGAGGGAGCTGGTTTCAGCCGATGCAACCAATATTGTGGCGGATGTTGATTGTTTTCCCACCGTTGACTCCCACTGACTTTCCTCTTTATACTTCTAATCTGTCTCCTACATCACTTCATGCAGCCTTCTCTGGCTTATTTTCTTTTATCTTGCATTAATAATTCTATTGCCTTCAGGCATGCCTTTGTACTCCAGCCCTTATCAACACCTTGATATACATCTTTGAACATGTCATGCTATATATCACATTATACATGTCTGAATACTACGTGGACGTGTTTGCAGGTAGGTATGTCCTAATAAGAACTGCTTTTACAGACCTTTGTTAGTCCTTCTTTGGAGCTCATTATTCCATTATCTGGCAACATAATAGTCTTATTCGGAGGCACACCATTATTTCAATTACAGAATGATCATAATTAGGCTCTCTGCTCATTAGGACTTCATCAATTAGTCTACAGATGGGAATCTGTATAAATCTTAATTAAAAGAAAAAAAATTGCTTGTTGTTTAAACATGAGTTTAACCTTAAATACTATCCTACAAATTAAGGACAAGCTTAAGTGCTCTTTTACATATAGCAAGGGTAACGCCTATTTGATTACTTGCCCAGACAAAAGAAATATTCCAGATGTTCAAGGCAAAACATCTCAGAGATGTTGCGTCTTCTTGTGAAAGAATTCTTGTGGCTTGGACTCTAAGTGACTCTGAGCAGACACCTCTGCTCTGTGTGTCTCAGGTCCAGTCCCCAAGGGCCATGGCTACCTCAGAGGTGTTGGCTCTAGAGGTATTTGCTGGTGACGCAGGTGAGGAGCACACAGCAAGGAGGGCTCAGGGGAGTTTCTGCATGATGCACTGATGGCCGAGCAGTGGCAGGGTCCCTTCCACAGGCCAGTAAAGCTGGATCCTGCCTGGTGGCAGAGGGGCAGGGAGTTTGGTTTCTTAATATGCCATTTTGGCAAATATTTCATTTGTTGATGAAGAATCAGTTTCTTTCAATGTGAAGCACAAATTGTTAATAGGGAATATCCTGAAGGAAGAGTCTGAAGTTTAAGAATTATTTGTTCAAAATATTCAGCACATATTTACAAACAGCGAGGCACAGACAACAACTCAACAACTGCAATGCAGGGTGAAGTTTTGTCATTTCTGAAAGTATTTATGACAGATATTATCATTGGTTTAACTACTGATGAGCCCTAACAAGGGATCTTTTGGCACCATGAAGTTTTGCGGCTCCGTGGAACCACATCTCTGGAACAACCATCGCCTGAGTCCTCACTGGGGCTTGTTCTGGATCGTGAAAACCCAAGCAAGTGGGATTGTTAGAGACTTGCCCAAAGCAGGAGTGTGTGCGCCCAGTGTAGCAGAGCTGGCGGATCCCACAGGCCTCCTCCTGTGCCTGCCTGCAGAGGAAAGGAGCTGTTGCAAACCCCCAAGGAGCAGCTCTCCATTTTTCTCTCCCGTTGTAGCCAGGTGTGCTTGTACTTCTGGAAGTGGCTAGGCAACTCCTTAGCATTTCACTTATATATCCAAAGGGCATGTTTTTTATTATTGTTTGTAACATCTGTCGTCTCTTCCTGAAACAACTCTCCAGGCGTGAAGTAGATAAAGTTTAGTGGCTCTACAGAAAAAATCAACTACTGCTAGATCCTGTAACAAAATAAGGAATACCCAGGCCTTGCATTCAACACAAGAAAGGAAGTTTAATATGTAAAGCAATAATTCACAAGGAATTTGTTGTCCTCTTCATATTAACCTTTAAGATGAGCCTGGAGAAATTTGGAAGATCAGTCCTCTCCTCCTCCCATTGTTGTGCATTGGTGCAGTGTCTGAGGCTTGCTCTATTTGGTAAAGTGCTACCAGATGAAGACAGCTCTATCTTATGTTGCTTTGTAATAAGCAGTGGATTAAGGATAGAAGCACAGCTACTTCATCACCACGACCTACTGACATGCAGTAAATACGAGTGCTTTGAACTGCGTTGTTTCCAAGAGCAGGTGGAGCAGTGATTGATTAAATCTTCAGTGTCTAAGATCAGAAATAGTCAGGGGAATGCTGGAAAAGGCCAGGAAAACTGCAGGAAATATTGATTGAAAGTTACTTCAAGTGTTAGGGAGCATCTCATCCTCCCAATGCCCAGGGAAAACATATAATTTTTTAATAACTTTTTTTTTTTAATCAATCAGTATCATCAAACTCATTGTGCTGGTAGACGTTATGCTGGTCTTCCAGGTTTGTATGTGTTGAGCAGATTACGTAGTATCAGATCAAATATTATTGCTTGAGGATTCATGCCTTGTGGTTTGAAAATGCTACACGCAAGTGGAAGTGCTAGGGCAAAAGTGGAGCTGCCTGTGTCCACCGATACCAGTGGTGAGAGCAGGGAATGGCAGGAGCAAGCAGAGCTGCCAGCTCATGGTCCACCTGCCCAGTGAGACACGAGGATGCTTGGGAAAACTGGGAATTTTTTGACTTTGAAGACAAATCAAAATATGGAAGCATTGGTCTAAGCCCACTTAAAATCAAATTTGGGGAGTTTTGCCTTTTTTCTGGTGAGTACCCCCGACTCCTGTTTCATGCTGAACCAACCCCAGTGCAACACACAGTCAGTTTGTTAGAAACCTTGTGCAAGGGTTAAATTGGTCAGGTGTTAAAAACAGTGCTGTAAAATTATAACATGAAATTGAAAATATAAAAATCAATCAGCTTTTCTTCCCCTTACTTTTTGAAAATATCTCTTTCATTATTTTTTAGAAAAAGTTATTGAATATGGCCCACATTACTTTGGGGGGGTTCTTTGCCAAAAAGTATTATCTTAGTATAAACCAGAAAATTCTGTGTATCTCTGCATACAAATGAATGCTTTCAGCTGTGATTTTCTAACTCCCAAGGGAATTAATGAGTAAAGAAGAGTTCTTCGTAATGCATGTGTATATTTGTATATGTCTGTATGTAGATATTATATTGCTTAAATATATATTATTTATGTTGCAGGAGCTTATTCAAAACATCGCTCTATTTTTTTCTTTGAAAGCACTCTTCTATAAAAATTACTGACCTGTCTCTCTGTCTTGTCCCTTTCAGTGACAGCTCAGATCCCTCTTTTTGACCCCTTGATGGGTTTCAGTGCAATGCCCCAGCCTCTACCATGCATGGGCTGGGAGCAGGAGGGCCTGATTCATTCTCGTGGTTCCAGTTCGTGCTACATCTGAGACTTGCTGTATGACACCAGATAAGTCATTTCATTCCTTGTGTCTGCTTAACCCTCCCCCGCAGTGACAGCAGTGAGGAGAGGCACTCGGACACACGTGGGATGCAGTCCGTGGCCCCTGCAGAGGCAGAGCTGCCTGTGTGCTTCACCGGCACCGTGCTGCCCTGAGGAAAGCCTCCATCACTCCCCAGGGAGCCAGGACCTGAGATTTCAGCATCCTGCTGGCAATGCCGGGGTTCTGAGGTAGCAAGACACAGAGGGCTCTTTTGATTAACAGGAGGTCAAGATTTAATTGAAATGAAGATACATTTTGGGACGTGCAGAAATTTGAACCAGTCTTGAAACTTCCTTTTTTCCCCCCATTTGGTGCTCATTATTTGAAAGATGTGCAAAATTTCTGGATTTCTGGAGTTGATGGCGACCCAATAATGTAATAAAGCTCTCCCCTTGCTGCCCTCTCCCAAAAAAATTTGCTGAAGTTTTATTCATCATTTCACACATTGCTAAGCAAACCTCCCCCTTCCCATCAGTGGCGTGATGGAGACTTACTGCATTACTGAATAAAGCAGAAGGATCATGGTATGAGATGCAATAGAGAGGCACAGGCAATTTTGGTATCCTTGAGGTATCTCTGCCAGGAGCATGGAAAGCAGTTCAATTTCAAGCATAATGAGATTCATTTGCAAGCCACTTTTATTGAACCTTTTGTGATTTTGCTATTCTCTCCAACAATTACAAGTCTTGACTAATAAATAGTGTTATTATTTATAATGGGGAACATTTCCATATCTCTGCGTGCAGTGTGGCTGGAGAGGGTAGAATTCAGCTTGACTTTTTGAATATTTTCCAATTAGATGACCAGGCAATAGTGTTCAACCCTGTTTGGTGCAGGTTTCCAATCATGACTCCTTAGCAACTGAAGTAATGTTAAATTAAATTGATAAATGATGCTCTAAAAAAAAATGAAGAAACTCCAGTAGAGTGATTAATTTGTGATGCCCTTTTAGGAAAGATTTACGGGATGTGATGTGCATTTGCTATCTGCCAAGTGCAATTCTTCATCACCTGAGTACACAAGCTTTGCAAAACTGTTTTCTGATGAAGTGTAAAGTTGGATCTATTCACCCTTCCCAGCTGGTGAGGAAAGATCTGCCCCTTCATTAAAGCTCTTCCTCTCACCCTGGTTGCAGCTCTGGGGAGTCCTGGCCAATGTGGGAGATGGCAGGGCTGTTGTTTGAGGCACTGGCCAGCCGTTGGGCACTGGGACGTCATCTCCTAATGCCCCTGGCCCTGATGCTATGGACCAACGCTCTCCAGTACCAGTTTTTGCCATGTTGTTCCACTTCTCTTCGCTCACGAGGTACTGAAATTATAAAAAATACCAAAACCACAGCCTTGACACCCCAACACTCATTTAGGATTCCTCCTCTGTCCTTTCCTCCTCGGTTTAATTAAAAACATGATTTGAACCCAGTACGCGGAAGACTTTGAGATCAAGTCTACTCATTTATGCGTGACGAGAAAAGGCCTGATCTCTCCACTCACAGGGGCCAGGTGGTATGTCCCTGCCTCTTAGGAGCTGGTCCTCCACAGTGTTTCATGTAGGGCAATGCTGAGAGAGACCAGTGAGGGGTGGGGATGGTAGGAATGAGTTTTGGGGTGGACCTCATGTGCACAGTGAGGTGACGCTGTGCCTACGTTTCCAAGCCCACCTCGGAGCCTGCCTTTTTATACCTATAGAAGGGGATCAACGCTCAGGCCAACGCAAGGCTGCAGGTGCTTTTTCTGGGCTGAGCTCCCCAACCATTTCCATGGCTTTCCTCTGGACTATCCTGGCATGTGCCACTGCCCTGCTGTGACTTCCAGACCCTTCACAGTGAAGTCGCTAGTAAAAAGCTACTTGGTTTATACCCTCCAGTTTCCTTTTCCTTTTCACTGATTGCTTTATGTTGCAGGCGGTCTTTCTGACATGTGCACTTAATCAGTTTGTGACAGGGAGATGGGTCAATGGGCGAGCTCTGAATAAACAGCAAGGTCCCAACATTGCAAATAGGGATTGCTCTGCTGAGCACATTTCTGATGTCCTGGCTCCCACAACGACCAGAGGAAAGTAAGGGAGTAATTATGAGTTATGTTTCTTCTGCACCTCTGTTAGTGTGAATCTAGTTTATGCATCAAAATGGAAAGGCTTTCCAAAAAAACACTTCATTGTTCTGCAAATTCTCCTTTTCCATGCTGATGTCCAATTTCTTTCTGAATTGTGCTTGGCTCTTGTCCTCAATAATTTCCAGCAGCCTTGCATTTCATGGGGCATTTATATATTGGCTGTAAAGTCTTTTGATGGGCTTTAAAATGTTGGATTAAAGGATTTGACACCCATGAACTACCTGCCAGTTGGCTGCCAGTACCTTCTAACTTCATTTCCTTCTGTTGTTGCTATCAAGCAAATTCTTTCCCAGAGAATATTTCCAATTTGCCTTGCTGGTGGCAGTGATTCTCAAAGTACCTTCAGTCTCTTCAGCTTTGATAAAGACTGAAACAACAATCCCATGCTGGCCTCCATCAAATCAACACATCTACTCCTATGGGTTCACACAGTCTTGAGCTATGCCCCAAACATTTCCCCTGAAGCCAATGACATTAGATATGGAAGCAGACACCTCCAGGTTAGCTAATCCACCTCCAAGTGAACTGGTTCATCCTTCAGTGGTCCGCCTGCTTTCCCAGACAGCACAGAGCTGAACTTTATAATGTGTTGTCCGCTCCCCTTCTTAACAGGTTTTATAGCAGAACTTATCCCTGTTATAACCTGCAAGCATAACCCATAAAAAATCCACTTATGAACAAGTGATTTGCTCCTTGTAGTCACCTCTTGCCTCTCATGTCAGTCCTCTGTGATCTTTCCCTGCTGTCAACGTCTTACATTTTCCAGTATCTGTGCAGAGTAATAGATGCCCATGGAGTTTATGCAGCCAAACCCTTCTTTCTGTTTTGAAAACACAGCATTTGTGACAGGGAGATGGGTCAATGCCAACAGCCTGCAAAATGCCAGACTATGGGTCATCAAAGAGGTACAGGAAGCCCAAATGACCCCTTGATTTTAGTGGAGTGGATTTGTTTCAGTGCAATGTTCCTATTGTTTCGTTGATTTTTAGAAAATGACATAAAAATATTCTTAGACTTTTTGTGAGCCCCAAGAGAACAGGTGTTTTGTCATGGAGCAAAGAAGAGTTTGTGGCTCCATCTCACTTTTAATTTCACCACCCATTAATTCTGTTTGTAATGTTTTGGATATGGCATTGCATTTCTCTCGCTCCATGCTGTCCTCCAGCTCTTCAGGCAGCCAGCAGCTCTGTCACAACTGGGTGTGATGCCGGAATTTACCTTCCTTCAAGGAAGACGGTTTCCAAATAAAAGTATAGTTGGGTAATTCCAGATTTATTGAATCAAGTCTTTAACCTCAAGAGGTAACGTGTGCTGTATTTTATATAGAAAACAATTTTCCCTGCCAGATTAAATCTTAGGGCAGAGTGTCTCTTATTTTATATAGCTTCTTGGACATTTCTATATCTTGGGATTAATGGTGATGGTGTAATTTAGATTCTGTAACAACTTGAGACAGATGGATTTACAGAGTTATCAGTCTAGCCACATACAGGCAGCTTTGCTTTAATTGAATTTGGTGCCGGAGAAAGGAAGAACTTGATGAAAGAAAGTGCTTCTCCACCTGCCTTGAGAATAAAGGTCCAGCTAAGGCAGGACCAGCTCACTTTGCCTTTATTGCCAGAGCAGGCGGTAACTGCAGGCGTGATGGCAGGGAAATGATGTCTGGGCATGCAGATGGTTGCCTTCACAACCTGCACAGTCAAAGAGAGAGAGGCCTGCTGCCTTGTGGTGCCCCTTGTGTGCTTAAACTGAACGGCAAAGACTTGTGAAGCAGTCCAAAGGGAGCTTGTAGTTCACCATGTCTGTATTGGAGGTGCATTTGTTTTCATCACCAAATCTCCTAAAGAAACAGGGCAGCATGATCATATGACCAACGGACTGATGTCCATCTGTCTCATTCCTGTGGCTCCATAAACTGCTGCCCATTTTTAGTCTGATTTGAATCATCTCAAATAATCTCGAACATAATAATGACTTCCTACATGTTTAGGAAAAATAGCTGACCAGCAGAAAAGAAAATGTTACTGCTCCCTTGAGGAGGAGGACACATTAAATACAATGATGTTGGAACAATATGAGTCTGGGGCTATCAAGCTGAGACCTCAAGTGGGAAAAGACCATATCCCTAACCAGGACTGGCTTCTCAGCTTTACCCAGTCCAGGAGGAATGCCAATCTCCTTGCTGCCTAACTCAAAGCCTGGCCACCCTCTCTTTTTTCGCACTGTGTTGGCAGGAGATTTGCGAGTACATCATCATGTGCCATTTCAAGCTTCATTTGAATAAGCGTCCCATATAATAGACTTTTATAGCTCTCTTTCTGTGAATTCTAAATTAACGAAACTAATTAAAATGTTCCAAAGTTTTATGTAAATAACTAATTAGCATTTGAGAAGGAATAGTAAATTCACAGATGGTTGTTCTCCATTCAGGGCTCACTCTGCTCTCACTGGCTGTAGCCAGTGCAGTGTTGGGTCCCTGGTGCATCATCCTCCCTGGCAGGAGTGGACTGCCCAGGTTTCACCCTGAGGATGATCCAGCACCATTCACCCTGCTGCAGGCAGCAGGAACTCTGTGTCTTTCAGAATTAGGCCCATTCTTTCTGTCCCTGACACCAGAGCTTGCATAAGTAAGGAGAGCATAGAAACATGGATGAGAACCTCAAGGAAGATGAGGTCTGTGCACAGGAGATGAGGTGGGTGTCTGAGCTATGATTTTCAGTGTTCATACCAGTGTTGCTCTGTTGCTGCAAGGATGTTCCTCTAGAAAACCTTCCCCAGGCATACCTTTTAGATGTGGAAGATATGATAACACAATGCAGCTGAACCTCAGCACTACTGGTTTCCCGCCCCAACACTACCATCAAGTCCCTAGAAGACTGTCCAGTCGCTCAAACACTGTGCCCAAGCATACCAAGAGGCAATGTAAGCTAAGGATTTTCTTCTTCTCTCATAGGATTGGGGCTAATCAATGTCTGTAGCACACTGGAGAGACCTGGGGAGAGGTGGTGCACAAGTATTACCTTATAAGAATGGGGAGATCTGAAAAACAGATCATTAACTAATGCTGACTGCTGTCCAGGTGGAACTGAGAAGAACGTCGCTTCTCTGACATCCAGACTCTCATATGTATAAGAATTCTTATATTTATACAGCCCCTAACACATCTAAGTGTTATTACAGCACAAAAAAAAACCCCAAACAAACCCACCCAAATGCAAATAAAAGGAGCCAATTGTAGTTTGTTTGCTCTAGAAGAGAGAGATTTTCATTGGTGTAAAGGCAGGGGAGAGATTATTTTCCCCTCTGTTAAATAGGTCCTGTGTAATCACCTTCAGCTGATTTAAGGGCAGCTCTGAGTGTTTGCACCTTTTGCTTCCAGAGCTGCAAAGTCCTGTGGGAGATGGGGGCCTATAAAAACCTGCTTCGGGGCAAGTTAAGGCTTTCTGGTGAATTTGAGCCAGATCTCTAAGGAGGGATCTCTGAGGGGAGATGAGCTTAGAAAGGTTCACGTTGCTAGGAAGATGCTGCTTGGCCAGAGGGAAATTGAGGGAGCAGAAGCAGGAATCAGTGGGAAATCAAAGGGTGAGTTTTAAGGGACAGGTTGAAAGAAAGAAGCATGCAGAGACTGGCTGTTTCAATGTGTTGAATTTAAAAACAGGAGTGCGTTCTTCAGATATATTACCAAGGTAAGAGATAAAACTGGGAGATTAAGTAAAATGGTAAAGCTGGTTGGGGATTTGCAAGTTGAGGAGGAGAAAGGGCTATGCTAAGCATGCCTCTTGTATGGTCTTATTTGCAATCCCTACCTGCCCTGGAAGAATGCCCCATCTCTCTGTGTCTGTTTATACATGCGGCAAACTCCTGGAGAGCAGGGTAGAAGATGTGAACTCTCCATCTGGTCTTCTATACAGCATTTCTCACTCTGGCATCGTCTGGGAGAGGAGCTGAGCTGGGTGGCCAGAGAGCAGCCTAGCTGTGCTGCTGGGCTCTGGAGGCTGATGTGGAGGGGGAGTAAACCCAGAGGAGCTTCATCATCTCATCCCTACCCTGATCTGACCTACACTGCTGCAGGGTGTTTGGGGAACACAACACAGGTGGGTAAACAGCGTCTCACACCAAGTATCAACTCATTATGTTCCCAGGCAGAGCATTTGAATTTTTACCTGTCACAAGAGGAACATTAGAGAGCAGCCCACTGTTGCTGTGTTTCTTGAATCCGTAAGTGCTGATGTGAGCCCTCCCTAATTCTGGAGACGCAGGCATTTAGCTGCAGTGTGTCCTAAGCTGACTCTGCCTGTGAGCAATAAGGGTCTGAAATCACTGCTCTTCCCTGTCCAGAGCCCAGGCGGGCTGGGGGTACTTGGGGACAGGCTGCACCTGAGGCCCCCAGCAATTCAAAATAAGCCCATGAAGGACAACTGGCACAAGTTCAAGATGCAAAGTAAGACTATAAGCAATCAACTGTGGCAGCAGTCACTAGGTATTTGGAAAATCTGGAGAAGCTTTAGGGTGAAATGCCAGCAAGTGTATTTACTTGAGGGCACAGTACATGGAGCCTTTGGTGTCTGAGGTCTGGGTGTTGTGGGAGGTACCAAGAGACATGTATGTGTCCCTGTGCCCATGTGGCCCCTCTTGCAGAGCTAACCCCTGGACTAGGGGGTTTCTTGGCTAAGTAGTGCATGTACCAGCTGATAATGACCGGCAGCGTGATGTATTTCAGCATTCATTGCTAAGTGGTTCTGCCTGGAAAATTGACTTGAAAATGTGTTTCAGGATGTGCCAGATATTCTCATGCTAATTTCTCAGCCAAAACCTCCCATGTGGTGTCCAATGTGATATCAGTAACTCAAAGGCAGGGGAAAATGAAGCCTCTATCTGCTTTCAAGCAATTTATTCTCCTTTTGTCTTTTTACATCCAGCAGCTAAGTAAATTACAGGGATTAAAATACAAAAGACATTTAATTTTTTAACTGTAATTTCTTAGCTCCTGGCAACAGAGTAACAAAAAAAGAAGAGAAATTAAGAAAAAGAAATAACCCCTAAATATAATTTCTAATGATTAAAATACAAATACAATTTTAACTGATTAAAAGTAAGAGGACCTGTTTGAGCATGAAGAACTAGCAGCAGACTTCAGGATTCAAGTAGCTGTAATCAGCTTCAATTTCACATTAAAAAAACCAAAGGAGAAAATTTCTGCTGGTGATTACTTTGACTGTATTTCTGGTATACTTCATCTTTCGCTTTATTCAAGCTTCTTTTAATTTTATCAGCTTTGTCCTTAATTCTGGCTTTCTGTTCCTCAAGTCTGGAGGGTTATCCAGCCCTTTGAACTGATTTCTGACATGCTCTGTGGGAGGTACAGTGCCTATCTGGAGGGCTTGTGCGATAAAAGGTCTCTTACACTCTTTTTCCAGGTGGGCTGTAATAGACAGAATTCATGGCTGTGTGGGAAGTCAGTGACAGAGCTGGGAATTATCTCAAGTCCTAATGTCCAAGCCAGAAATAAGAGAAGCCAAAATCCCATTTATTCCTCAGGTGCAGTAGATCTTAAAATGTTATTCTCACCAAACAACTGCTAGGCTTAGCACAAATCCCATTATTTTGGCACTTTTTGGTTTTTGGTTTTTTTTAGAATCCAACATAAGTTTTCAAAACAAAACTCAACTTGGGGCAGCGAACCCAAACCACTTCTCTAAATTCTTTCAGCTTCTCAATGCCCCACCATGACACAGCTGTCTGTAAAACACTGCTTACTGATTTATGTTTTTAATGGTGAGAGCAGAGTTGCTACCAGAGTCATGGGCATAGACAAACAAATGCTGGAAAGTTTCTCAAAGTTTCTTCCCCCTATGAATTCCAGAGCAAGAAAGCTTCTGCCTAAATCATTTCATGTACGCTCAGTATTTTAGTTGTTACAGTATCTATTTCAGATGTTCATTATAAGGTTGAAACAGGGCTTTTTGAACAATTCACAGCAGTTTCTCACAACAATTCAGTGGACTTTATACTTTGGATAGTTTTAAAGTTTTGATGTCCCATGAATGTGTGATTTAAGGATTTGAGGTCTTCATGAACAACTCTGTATGGAAGACAGTTTTCTGTAGTTCTCAGTCTGGGATATGCACACATATATGGAAGAAATCCTTTTTACAAATAGCTACCCTAAAAGGAGATTCCTTTTCCTTTAGCTTTCTGCCATGCAAAAGGCTTCTTTGACCCCGTTCTCTGCTGGATTTTCCCTACTGATACACCAGGACAAACAAAAGGGCTCTCTGGACCATCTGAAACAACGGAGGTAGCTGCAGTTGCCTCAGATCTGAGGGTGACCTGCAAAGCCTTGCTCCTGGGGAGGATGCAGCAAAACAATGTCATCCTTGTTTGCATTCATTTAAATCAGCGCCCAGAGTCTTTCCTTCCCGCTGTGTAGCACGTCCCCCGCACAGGCTCACAAAGGGCAGTATTCATCAGTGAGCAGCAACTAGTTATAATCCTTTTGAAAGACAACAGGCTGTGCCAACTCTACCGAGGCTTGTTTTAAAGAGTTCATCCTTCCTCGCTCACGCAAGCCTGGGGCTGTGTTGGCTGACTCCTGTGCATGTGGATGAATTTGAGCATCCAAGGACCAACTGGGGTGGTTTCCATGGGATGGGAAAGGACTCTCTGGGTCAGCAAGTGGTTACATCCCCTGTGGGAGCTCAATGACTTCCATCCCGGGAGCCATTTGGTTTTGTGCCCACAGTCCTCCCACGGACAAGCTGCTGCACAACCTCACTGCTCCGGATGGGGTGAACCTTCTTTGCATTTCCAGTCTCAATTTATTCGTGGTCAGTTTGTTCCCATTTTTTCCGGTGACAGCACTGGCCATTAGTTTAAATAGCTCTCCCTGGCGTTGGATTTATTCATCTCAGTGTGTTTGTAGGGAGCAAGTGGCTCTTTGCAGCTTCCATTTTGCAAGGAAGAGACTGAAGCTGCTTTAGCTCGCCAGTTGCAGAGAGGCAATGCTCAATCCTCAGTCCTCCCTGTTATCTTGCTCTTTGGCAAAACTCAATTTACCTGTCCTGAGTCTCGCTGGGACAGGCTGGGAGGGATGATCGCAGTCTGGCTGAGTCCAGATGCCGAGGATGCAGCTGCAAAAGCAAAGACTCTGCCAGCTATGGCAGTGGAGTAGGGAGAGAAGAGCTCCCAGTACACTTGGGCTGGAGGAAAAATTGTTTGTGGTGTTGATGCAAAAAAACTGTGATGTAAAAAAACCAACACATGCTTAATTAACTCTTGTCAATTGACCTTAATAGAGAGCAGGGCTTCCCTGCCTTTCCTTGTTTCCCACCTCGCATTTCTGTGCATTCTTCATCCTGTTGCATATCCTTTCCTGTGTCTGTCTCGCATCTCCTTCTGTCACTCTCCTTCCTTCCTTTCTTTCTGGAAAAGCCTTTCAGAGGCTGCTCAGAACTTAGCAAGGTGATTGCTTTCCCAAAAATCATCCCCAGCAGCTAGTAAATGCTCTGAAGGCAGCTAAGAGCTTGAAGCAGGTTTGAACTGCCCGCTGTGCTTATGAGCTGCCAGGGCTCTTGTTTGCCAGTGAATTTCCTCCCACTCTCACCAAAACCCCAAGGTCCCCAGGGTGCCCCTGAAATTTTGGCTTAAACCAAAAGCATGACTGAAAATTACTGCAGGACACTCAAGCAAGCAAAGACCATCACTTCTAGTGCACATACACACATGAACAAGCTTAGTTCCTGAAATTCAGACCCTTAATCCACCTTAAACCCATCAGACTTGACAAGTTAAATCAGCTTCTCCCAAATTCTCCTGTCTCCCAGTCTTGTATCATTTTATGTGAAGCCCAGCAAGAGCCAGCCTCCGGTGGAGGTAGTTTCTGTAGCAACTCTAAAAGTCACCCTTTGGATGATCCTAGAACTGCCCATCTTCCTCCCACTGAAAGGAAGGGGCACTTTAAGCAAAGAGATAATGGACAATCATAAATTGCTGTATGTTGTACTAGTCCCTGTTGCTGCCTGGGAGATGCATTTGTCACCTAGCAACAACATAAGGTGACGAGGAAATAACAGATTTTAAATCTAATGGCCATGAATTAACAGCTATCAGAGAACAGCCTCCTAAGTCCACTGATGAGGTGGATATAATTGATTGAGGAGGCAAGAGCTACCAAACTTTTCATCAGTAAGTGGATGAGGAGGAGGGAGCAAGGACTACACTTCATGTATGTATACACATATGTGTGCATGTATCTCCTCAAAGGTGCAATGACAAAAAGCCTAGAAAAATCCCCCAGACTGGAGATAACCCTTAGACACAGAGCTACCCAGAAGAAGAGTCTCCTGGTATTGCAAAACCCCAAAGGTAACAGTGTCACAGTAGGCAGAGAGTGGACAGGAGGGGTTGCAGACCACCGTGGTTTTCAGAGCAGAGCTCCTCTGGGCTTTTGGTGTTAGGTCCTGGCTGAGGAAGTGATGGGGCTCTTTATGATATTCATATATTCAAGTTGCTCAGCAGATCACAGGCAAGGAGAGTTTTCATGCTGAAGCAGCAGCTCTTTTCAGTATTGGGATCACCCCTCAAGCAAAGACAAGCCTGTTTGTAGACCCCTTCTTGGCCAACTCGGTCTCCTCTCATCATTGTTACTGAGAATACAGGGACAGGCTCCACAAATTTCCACCACCACTTGAAACCTCTGTATTGGACCAACCACCAGAAAACTTCAAAGTTTGCCTCAAGGGCGGGAAGCTGAGCAGTGGCAGAATTGATTTCTTTCCCTTTCCATCTAGAAATAGCCCCAGAACAGATGCTACGTGTTATTTTTCAGTACCAGGAGCTCATTGTGGTACCTGCCCCCCAGAATACTGGGGATGATCCATTTGGTAGCTCTAAATTAGAAGTACCCTGGGTGCTGGCATGAGGGAAGTAATTGTGAGAGGAAGAAATCTGAAATTAGTTCACTGATGGATGATCTCTTTGAAGCCTGAAATTGTAAGAGTCACAAGGTTCCCAGCGAGGCTGTGCACATTTTTATACTGCAGGAGCTTTTTCTTTTAAGAAAACAGCTAAGAAATTGGCTTGGCAATTTACTGCTGGACAAAATTGAAAAGGATTGGTCTGAACTGGGACACCAACATGTTCAGACCATTTATATAGTGTAGCACAAGCACTTAACACCATTATGAAAAGATACTTTCTCAGAAAGCACAGTTTCTGAGGCTTGCCTTTAATTAGCAGTCAGCTGAAAGTAAACATTTGAGAACACCAGGGTTCGGACAGGGTTTATGCAAAACTTTAACAATAAATAACAAACCTGTGTTGAGTACGTGTATCAGAGTTGGTTAGACTTCTTGACCTTTTAGTTGAAGCAAAGCCACAGAGGTATATCTCAAGAGCAGCTTGGCTTTGTCAATCATTACTGAAGTAATGGCATCACAACATAATGCTTAACTTCTGGAGTGATGGCTGAACATATTCACGGCAACACCCTTTGTGTTAAATCTGGAAGAACCGTAGCTAATGGTGCATTTCAGCCACGGGCTGTAAACCCCAGTGACAATGTATTACTGACTGCTGAACAAACCGCGATCATTGTTCTGTGGTGATCAGAGCTGGGTGCAAACCATCTTACACCTCTGTTTAACTACATCATCTGGATGTCTCCATATAGGATCAAATCCGCCCTTATGTTGTACAATGAAATCTTGTATTCCTTACGAGAACTGTTGGGCATATGTGGTTTTTTGGATGCATTTTCCTAGCAACCCAATGCCTGGCAGCTGCGTAACAGCAGTCAAGGTGCTGGTAGTGGTTGTCTCAGATCGGGAAGAGTTTCTTTCATCCTTGGTGTACATGTCTGAGGTGGTAGACTCAGTGCACAGGAGACAGTCGGAGATAGCTCTGCTTTTTCTGCAATGCCAGAATTGCAGCTGAAGGCAACGTGTAATGAAAGCGTGGCCTCACAGTATGGTCTCCAGTGATTCTTTATTTGTAGCAGGTCCTGTTAAATACAGCCGTGGGTTAATATGGAACTAAGTTCAGCAACAGGAATTTGTGAACAGCTATGAAAACACTGAAACAACAAGGTGCTGACCTTAAACTAGTGTTTCTTTAACTTCTAGTGGCTATTTGAGTGTGTCCATGCAAACCCAGGTTCGTTCCTTGGCTAGTGGTAATTTCTGAAGTGCGGGAAGCCATTGGGTAATGTATTCTCTGGCTGAAGGCACAATGTGCGGAGAAGTTTTAAAAGCTACAAATTACAGAGGGTAAAACACTGCTGCAAACAAAGCTCTTTCCACGTTTCTCCTGCCAGTGATGCGGAGACCTGGAGCTTTGTGTTTCTCTTCATGGATCACAGGAACTGGAGTTCTGGTTTTAAACTTCTTCCAGGTAACCAAACCCTTCACTGGGACCAGGCTGATTTTAGAGATTTTGTTGCAGGGAGAGATTTCAACTTTTATAGAATTTAGTTGTCAGCCCTTTTTACTTTTGTGGGAAGAATTTTTTGAGGACCTGATTAATTTGGGGAGGATTTAATGTTCACAACAATTCAAATTAATACGGAGAAATCTGCCTTAATCCTTTATTCTGTCTACGGATATTGAAATGGAAGAGCATGGGTCTTCAGCAGCACGGGTGGGTGTTTAGTTCCATTGATAGATTACTGCCTCAGAGCAGATGCACTTTGCTGCAGTTTAACTACGCTAAGGTAGCTCTGCTGAGACAGTTTGAAGGATGATAAAAGAGAGTCCAGAGGTTGTCATTCAGCCATGAAGAATACTCAGGGCACACGTAATCACAGCAATCAGCTGTCTGGTTTTGACCTGTTATTCTAATAATCAGTTGAAGTGCAAAAAAAAAAAAAATTAAAATATTCTGCACCAGGGTCCATATGTGACATGGTAAATTAGCTCAGTTTTAAAAGGACACGTCTGGAAGAGCTGAAGCTTCTGTCTTTTTCTCTATTCCTCATTTGAGTTTCAGCCGCTCATGAAATTTCATAGATAATGTTTTATATGAAAGACTTATTATATCTAAAGACCTCTGGTGAAACTTGAGACCAAAAGGCAGTGTGTGCACAGGATCAGACACATTATAGAGATTTGTGGGGTAATTTCTTGCTGTTTACAGTGACACAGGCTTTGCACAACTAAATCCTTACAAAGAAGTCCTATTAGAGCTGTAATATGAGATCTCTCAATTGCACATATTTGATACAAATTTCTAATACAGAACAGAGCTTTACAGTCTGGCTCAAAAAAAAGTCAGAAGTCTCTATGTGTTTTGGATATATGCAGAAGGAAATTCAAAGTAAAGTAATGATTTACAAATTACATTCTAATAGTTCTCTTCAAGAAATAAATATAAATTCTTCCATCTTGCTCATTCTGCTTCCCAGTATTAGGGCAATTCTGTGCTTGATCTGAAGTTTTTTGTAGCAAATTTGGGCAAGTATTTTTACACACCTAGTGTGAGTCAGCCAAAAAATTGTATTGGATTTGATTCAACCATACTGATGAACCACTCCAGTTACTTTTTGCCCAGATAATTTGAAACTGAGGCTAAGATCAACAAGGCTTGCAAAAACAAACTTGCTTGAGTGGAGAGTAGAAAATATACCTGAAAAACAAGTTTCAGGTTCACATATTTGCAATACCTGAAACCTGACTCTGGGAATGATGCACCGCTAGAATCTGAAAACAGGAAAATGCTGGGTAGAGCACACGTCTCGTCAAAACAGCTCCAGTTTAGAGCTACATTCACAATTAGCTACTTGAAAATGAGCTACAGACCAAGAATTTGGTCACAGGGCATTTTCGGCAGACATTTCTGAATAGCAAAACCCACTTCTGTAAACAGGTTTCTGACACCTGCTTGTGTCTCCCTGCTCTCATCCTTCCCTCTTTCACATAAAAAAAAAATGCTTTCCCCCCGGCCAAGCTTTCATCTGCAAACTATTGAATTTTTGGAGTTCTCTGCGAGGTTATCCACTGGTTTTGATACTCTGTGGTCTCTGGGGATAAGGCTAGTTTTCATCCCTGGAGGAGGCAGCACTTGTGTGGCTCTTCCTCTCTGACTTCCCACTCTGAGATCAGTAATTATACTGGTTTAAAAAAACAACGCATATCTGCCGTCTCTGATTGACATGTGTGTTTTCAG
Source organism: Xenus cinereus (assembly GCA_025774025.1). Classification (NCBI taxonomy): domain Eukaryota; kingdom Metazoa; phylum Chordata; class Aves; order Charadriiformes; family Scolopacidae; genus Xenus; species Xenus cinereus. The sequence continues at coordinate 13,235,537 of JAOXJK010000051.1, read as the reverse complement.
TTAGCAGACTCTGGGTCGGACTGTGAGCTTGGCGAGAGGTGAGTGTGGCTCTCTGTTTTCTCACCCGCGGCTGGTCCCACCCCAGGCTCTTTTGGGGATGCTGTGCTCCTGCCCGGCACACTGGCACAGCAGAGGAATGAGGGCTTCCAGGAAAGGGCCATTTAGTTTTTGTTCCAAAAGAGGAAAGGGAGGCTGGCAACCCTTTGGGTTTTCAGCAAAAACACTAGTGGTGGATGCCAGTGCTGAAAGGCAAACCAGTTGCACTCTGCTTCGTACATCATCTGCATCTGCTCCCATCTACATAGAGAAGCTTTTAATAGGGTTCCCTTGATGGACAAAATCTCTATCCTCTATTTATCAATGATGCTTTTCTTTGTGTTGTAGACATGCGTTGGAGATGGTACGGTCCCCACACTCCGGTCTGAAAGTTCTTTTTGTTTTTCCCTTGTTAGGTGCATCAGGGGGAGCGATGAAAACTATAGCAGCTGGTATGTGTGGTAAGTTTCAGATCTGTTTTAGAGGGAAAAACGGCAAATAATATTCTTTGATGGATATGTAGAGAGAAAGGCATTAAGAGAGACTGATAGCTAGAGAGCATTGCTCCTGGGCTGTCCCTGTGTTCTGTCTTTACTGACTAATGGGAATCATTTATCCATATTCTCCTCACTGTACGCTGACAACTGAGCTGGGCAAAACCGATGAATGATTTTGGGGAGAAATGTTTCAGTTTCCAGCCAGCACTCAGCACTGAGACATTGGTTTCCGGGGACTTTGATCATGTCCGGTACACTGATGGGGAAACCGCAACATTTAACGGCTATTTGCAAAAGATGTTAATGAATATGTTAATTTGAAGACATGAAGCCATCTGTCGGTGCTGCCTGCAGATGGTGATGGTACTGTTCCTCCCCTGCTGCCTCTGCCTCAGGTTCCTGATGTTGTTTTTCCTGGCCTTGCTCCTGTCCTGTGGGATCTGCTGCTGCCTGCAGTGCTGGCTGAAACGGCGGAGCTGCCTCCCCCACCGACGCACCTTGGCCGTCTTCGCACTCAGCAGCTCTGATGCCTTTTGCGGTTAGTCCTCTCCCTCCCTACTGCAAGGTCCTGGTGGACTTGCCATGGCCCATCTATAGCCCAGTTGGAGGCGGCTAGGCTTGCGTGGGAGCTGGGCTGCAACCGGGTGCTGTGTTTATGGTGGACAGTGTGGTGCCCAGGTCAGGCATCTTGGGGGGATGTTCAGACCGTAGACTGGAGACCTTAAGCAAGCCACATCCACTTTTCCCCAGGCATACCTCCAGCTGAACTCGGTGCTGTCCCCGTGTATTCGTGTGCCCCAAAGGAGCCTAGTCAGGGCTTGGCCATGCTAACACTGAAGGTGTGTGGGACCTCCTCAGCACACTCAGCCACCAGACACATGCAGCCGCAGGCACTGTGTGGGGTCAGACAGCCCTTTCCAAAACATGACCTGCATTTCTCACTCAGGCAAGACCACACCGGTCTACTTGAGACACTCCAGCAGGCAGCTCAGCTCACTGATACACCCTGGCATCTGTCAAAAAATTGTCTTGGTGGGTGCTGTTCATTGCAGTAGCCACCCTCTGCATTCCACCAGGAGCTCCCACTCTTTTGAGGACTGGGCTATAATGACTATGTGTAGCACCCAGCACTGGCCTGAAGTATTGCCAGCAGTGTCAGGAGGCTGGGCCAGACAGCAGTCCTTCCAAGAAGAGTAAAGCTAATTCTGCCATTAGACTAAGCCCTTCCCCAAGAAGGTATTGCCTGTTTTCTGGGTGGTCATAAACAGTGTCTCCACAGGGAGGACGCACCTCAAACCCACCCAAATTCCTCTGTTCTCACTTGTATCCGGAGTTTGTGTAAGAGCTTTTTGATGCCATGCTTCAAAAATTACATCCATGCCTTTCTTGTTTCCAAGTGGTTTGGCAGCTCCTCCCAGGCTCACCCCTCTCACCCCCACACTTGCTCTGTCTGCTGTACAGTTATGGCTTTGCTTTTTCTCCAGCGAGTGAAGCACCTCAGTGCCCGTTCTCCAGATCTCCGAACCCCTGCATGACTGCAGAGACATCGTCTTCTCCTGCCCCACAGTTCAGCCTTGGGGAGAATGAGTTGCCTCCATCCTATGAGGATATTATGAAGGAAAACAAGGTCTAGATGCCACGTGTTGGCTTTCTGTGGTTGCATCTGGTCCATTGGAGATCTTCCCTTATGCTACAGTCATGTGAGATCAAATCAGCCCTTTCCACAGGTTGGCCGAGAGACTGAAAAGCAGCACATATTTCATCTGAACCTAAAAGGGGAGACAAAATGCAACAGAATAAATGCCAAAAGCGTGTGTTGAATCTGTCACGGGAGCTCAGTTTGACATTTTGATAGGGCTCTGGATTTCAAGAAGCTCCCTCAAAGGTCCGTCTGTATTCGGGGTTTCTGGCTCAGCCTCCAAATTTCTCTCTCTAAGGCTGCTCAAGCTAGTGAAACTCCGTGTGTTTTAGGACCGAATGTTGACAAATGACTTGATAGTTACTTCTCAAAGTTGGGCTGCCTCCTTCACTGGGCTGGGTGCCAACAAACACCCTCTGGCAAAGTCGTGTTCCTCTGATACATCGTAATGCAATCATGCCACTCCACGATGAAGGATCGCTTGCCACATTTAAAACATTTAGCAGGGCATACCAGATTTGTCTAGTGCAAAAGGCAGCAAATTTATGGCCGGGGAAGGCAAAGCAAGAAATGGGGATTATGGCGGGAGCAGCAGCAGCAGGAGCTGGCTACAGAGCACCAAAAAAAATAAGGGAGTTTGCTCATTTGAGCTGTTCCTAATTTCATGGTCACCGTCCACAGCTACACTTGCCCTACTGTTGCAGGCCTACAGGCTTGCAACGGTCCAGGACCCACACGGCAGTTCCCCACAGACATGAATTCGGTTAGGTATTTGGTGCTTGGTTACAGAAATTTATTAGGCTAAAGAATGTCATTTTCTTTGAGGTGACCACTGCAGACAGGATAGAAAGAGACTTCAAGAAGCCATCTACCTTATATCCGAGCAGGAACAGTTCTACCTAAGCCATTCCTAGGAAGTATTAGCCTCCCTAGTTCTCAAATTACTGAGGAAAGATCTTGAATTTCCCCCTTAGCTAGATTCCAGAGGAAAGCAAAGATTTCCTTTGTTTGTCATGGGCAGGTCACTGAAGGCTGGATTCAACCTGCCTGACCTCTCTACCTCTGATCTCTCACTGGCAAGGCCCAGGGGCTGCAATCAGACCCTTCTTGGTGCAGAAGGTAAATGTCACACCTAGCACTGTGCACTGCATGCCTGAGGAGCCACGAGCTCACAGTCAAAGTGGGCAGCTGGGTTCATCTTAGGTACCCCAAAAGATTAATGGAAGCCCACAGCCTGCCTCGTGGAGCAGCTCCCCACCTGTAGAGTGGGGTTAGTGCCAGTTCCCCTGCTCAGCAAGGAAACTGGGAAGATAAATCCACTAAAGGTTATGAAGTGCTCACATATTCTCATAATGAGGCTATATAAGTACCTTCGCTAGATAAAGAATTATAGCGTATTTTGAGAGACAAATTCTCTGCCAGCACCACCGCAAATTATCTCCATAAAATCTTATTTTAGAAGCAGCTTTAATGTTTGACTCTTGTGTGAAAGGAAATAAATGTTACTGTAGCAAAATGAATGTTTGTGCCAGCAGGCTAAAATATTACAGGGTTTATTAATAAAGAAAATTAGCAAGTACAGACTCAGCCATTGGAGAAGTCGAGCAATTCCCGAGAGTCCTTTCACTGGCTGAACTGGGTAAGAATTGCAGGTAATCAGCACCTCTCAGGATTAGACCTTTTATATACATAACTGCTTCCACTACTCAACCCCTTCAATTTATGCCCTGAAGCATGAGATTTGATTATGTTTGTCACTTCAGGTTGCGTAGCCTGCTAGTGGGCATTAAATCAGCCATCACTTCCTTCCCACCTACACACTGCGTTTGCTTCAGTGACCCCTTCGTGGAAGCGAACTCCACAGGCTGTCTGCATTATATGCTGCATAAAACATTACCGTCTCCCGCTTATTAATTGCTTGGCTCTAAATAAATTGCTGTCTTTAATTTCATTGAATGTCACCTTCTAATCAGATGGCTGGAGAGGCTAACAAGCAAGGGCTGCTCTGGTTTCAATGCCTCCATCACTCTGCATCCTTCCCCAGCCACCCAACAGAGGGCAAGCGAGGCTTTCAGCAACATGCCCAGGAGGCTGCTGCTCCTGCAGAAGCAATCCTGGGTAACAGGTTTGTGTTTCCATGCTACTAGTGTGCATTCGAGTGCATTCAGCTTCATGTTTGGGGTGCTTTAATTATTCACTAAAGGAATAAGATTATTCCGTCAAAATTGTGTCAAAGGGCTTTTGGTAAAGAAAGCTACTGGTGTCACAAAGTGAGGCTCCAGTTGGAGTCACTAGTGTGGGAGAACCTCTGTGCTGTGGTACTTGTGCAGCATGGCAGGACCCCTGGGCACTTCAAAAAACTGCAGAAGACCAGGACTCATCTGCAAAAAGAGTTCATGTTGGATTGCTTGGAGGGGCATAAACTGATGTTGCTGATGGTGGGGAAGGAGAGTACTCTGAGAAGGGGCTTAGTGGACACTGCCCTGGTCCCTGGCTTCCTAATCATGAAAATAGAGAAAGAGATGGGTTTCCTCCTTATGCAAATGTATTTGGGATGGTCCCACCAATCCATGTTGCCCACAAAAGCTGCTTCTGACAGATTGCTCCATTACTCCCAGGTGCTTCAGGAGAATGGACAAGGTTTCTCCAGACCTGTGTTCCCATTCTTATAAAAGCAGACATTTTGCCTAGTATCTTCCACTTTTGCAAGCACTCAACCCTTAATGAAAGCAATTAATGCAGTTTGGCTGTTTCCAGAGTTATAAGGAAAGATGAGCCATTTCATTATAATGCGTCACCTTAGGAATAGGGTCCACTTTGGAAAAGCACTTGTTCTGGTCTGACCATCTGGCTGCCACCCAACCTCTGACTTATGCTTCCTGATGACTTTTAGAAGAAATGGCAAACTGCTCTAGAAAAACCCCCAAAACACTAGAAGGCAGATGTATTTGTAGGGAAAACTTGTTGGTAAGCCATGAGAGGGGGAAACGGGAGCAGTGCAGAGTAGCTAATTGCTTGGTGACCATCTGGAAGCAAAAGACAAAGGGAACGTGGTGAGACACACGGCTGGACTTTCACCTCACACGTCAAGAACTGAATAATAAAGTCATAAACTGGCTCTCAGGCAAAATAGAGCAAAACCAAAGGCAGCTGAGTCACAACAGAAGATTGGTCAGGGCTGCCGGGAGGGTTGCACATAGAAGATGTGAAAATAATAAAAAAATGCTCATTAATCTGTTTTTGATTTTCATCTGAAGACCCTGAATTATGGGCTAAAGGCTTTTGTGTAGGGAGGAAGAGGATGGATGGGGCTGGGAACAGATGCTCGCACTCTTCAGGTCACTAGATGGCACAAGTCTGACTCTTTCCTTTCTCGCTCAAAGGCATCTAACAGCAGGGACCCAAGAGCTACCGGGAGAAAATTGTACTCTGCTCCCTGTAACAGTGCTTGGACAGAATATTTTGGTCTCTAATTGCTTGCCCACAATATCTAACAGTTGCAGAAGAACAAACTGTGGGGGTCCAGCCCAAGCTGAGAGAGAAAACCTTGCCTGCTTGGTGGAATTTTAATATTTTTTTTCTTTGAAAGTTTCTAAAATGACTGTAAGTGCGTGTGGTGAAGCTGGGGATAAAGTCTGCCAGCTGTTGAAGAGCCTCTGCTGCAGGTGTGCACTTGGGTCTGGAGTCTGCAGCTGCAAGCAAAGACCTCCAAAATCACCCCCCACTTTCCCACTTTTTGTGCTGGTGCCGCCTTTTGTGTGTCCTTCCAGGAGGGCAGTGCTTTCCCTCACAGGAGTCAGGGCAGGTCACCTGGCAAAGCACCTTTCTGGGTGAAACTTAGACGTGGGGGTAGAGAAACACAAGGCTCAAAGACAAGTGCCTTTATTATATCTCACAAACGTTATAATACATAAGGAAAACAGAATTCTGAAGTGAAATTCATATCTACTGAAAGTAATTGTTCAGATCTACTCAATTCACACAAAAATCACATTACAATGTGTGTGAAAAGGAGGGAGATCCGTATTTTGGAAAATATTCATGCAGCTGCAGAAGGATATAGTCTAGTTCACAAGGTCACAGTGAGTCCTAATTAAGAATTATTAAAAGCCCTTATGAACAAGGCTGATTGAGGTAGTGAGAGGACAAAATATTGCATGCAGAAAAGGACAGCCATTGCAGATGTCATTGTTTTATTTTGTCTCTTATTTGTGTATATCAAAATGGGAAATCAATACCTATTTCTAAGGCATGAAATCAACTTAGCAAAGAGCTTACCTACAAGATACTGCTATTTTCCATAACCTGCAACCAGCCAGAGTCCTGGCAGGCTGCACCGAGCTGTGTGCTGTCAGTGGAGAGGGCAATGAGGAGCTCCAAGTTGAAGGAGACACCACAGAGCAGGTACACCAGGGAGGAAACCCGAGAGTCCCAGGTCTCAGCTAAGTCCCCGACTCTGCCTTACACTGGGAAATGAAGCAATGCAACTGAGATGCCCAAAGACAGAAGAATATTCCTTAGAAGTTAGTGAAAATCTGGAGAAGGCTAAAAAGCACTAGATGATTAAATGTTGGGCCTCAGTTGGAAATTACAACTGAGCAAAGAGCCTTGGTAAACCATCAATGGCCATCAGGAAGGCAAAGTCAGTCTATCGTCATATCCAATGAGCTGCTGCTGGATGGGATGTAGGTAGGTATTAAGGAAATACCTTAATATCTGAGCTCACCTGCAATGTCTTTAGCCTTAGAGATTGGTTGTGATTTTGAAAGAAAAAATAAATCCTATGTACTTTCTGGGAGGTTTCTTGCTAATGAATAAGCAACCAAACTAAAACAAATCTGTATTGTGACATGGTAATGAGCTAATGGGGAGTGAATACTGCAGTCATGATATCAGAGTCAGAATTAAATCAAACAGTGAATTAACAATTAAATATTAACAACTGATCAAAGCACCAGATAGACTGTAAGCAGGATATGAATGATGAAGTAATGCAGCATTGGACTGGTTGTTATAAAACATTAACCCGGCAAACATAAGGCTTGCTGTGACCTTTCTGGGTCCTCTTGTGCAGGAGATAGATCCTCAAAAGCTATCCTAGAGTGTGGCTAGAGCAGGAGCACAGTCCAAGAAGTAACCCTAATTCGACATAGATACTGAAGAAGAGAAAGCCTCACAAATGTTTATGCAACATTCTTTTTATACAGGTATATTTAAGGATGATGCACCCTGAGTTAAGGTAGTATTTGGGATATGCATGTGCCTTATTTGTATGCTCCCAGGAGGAGCACGGGGCTGGAGGGACTAATGACACCAGTCCTCTATGTTTACCCCTGACCAGGGCACGCACGTTTAATCCCAAAGTGTCCACTGAGCCACTGCTTGGTGTGACCCACCTGCTGCAATCCTCAAAACACCTTCCACCACCCTAAAACAAGCTGAAGACCATTAGGACAAAAGCCCAGAAGTCTCCTCAACAACAGCTTACAGGTGAAAAAGAACAGGAGAAATCAATAGTCTCTGCAATTACACCTGCATTAGCAGGCGATCCCAGACTATTTCTCCTTTGCTAAACAAGAAATAAATCTTCCCAGCAAGAGATAATCTTCTTGCTTCAGAAAGAGCTATAGAAAAAAAAAGCAACAAGAGGCTGGCAGGTGTCCCTGAGTGTTAGTGGTGAGGGCTAACGCCCTGGCTGCATAGTCTGGGAAGGATTTGATTCAGGATTTTGGTCCAAGTGATGATGTCTTTGCTCAGTACCTCCTCCCGAGGAGCGTCTCTGTGCTGGGTGACTCATGTTGGGGCGGCCCACAGCGTCGGGGCCCTTGAGGACACTGAGGCAGCCTTAGCCTCTCTGGGGAGGAGCAGCGATGAAGGCATCAGAGCAGGGATGAAGGCATCAGAGAAGTGGCAGAGAACAGTTTTGCCTCTGCTCTGGATTCATCCTCCCTCTCCTTCGTGGCATGTCCCTGAAGGACGAGGAAAACAGAGGCACAGCCCAGGAACCAGACCCACAAACAGCTCCAGAGTTTCCCTTCCCTGGCATGGCATACCACCTCCAGCCCTTCCACCCCAAAAGCCCCACAGTAAATACATGTTTCTGATGTGACTGTGAAAAAGTTAAAAAAAAAATAAAAAATAAAAGGCTCTGGATGCAGCTTTCTGCAATAACAGGCAGAAATTCCTATCACCTCCAGATATCTTTGTACATTCTTGGTGTAATCTGTGAATTCATCACATCGCTCATAACTCTTGTACTCCTCATCTCCCAGGACTTTGTGAAAAAGCCTCCGTCACTTCTCCTACTGTGTTTACATCTGTTCAATACAGCTCATCTGTTGGCAATAAGTTGCTTTCTGTTTGGCTAACATAAATGTCTGCCAACCAAAGCAGCATGAACTCTGCAGGCACAAAGCCTCCTTTGCCTCAGCTCTGTTGCAAGGACCCTTGCCGAGATTGTTGTGTTACGGTCTGAACCTTGTGAAGGTATCGGAGCCCGTAGCAAAGCCATATGGACCTGCTGTTGTCCCATCTGTCCCAACGCCTGAGTCAGGATTGGGTTATGTTTTTACTCTTGCTGGTCAGTTCTGTGCTGTTGCCCAAGATGCTGCCTCTAGGACAAACCGTGAGAGGACTTGGCCCCTCATCTTCCATTGTAAGGGCTATCAGAGGTACCTTTTGGGACACAGCCCACTCCATCCACAGCCATCCCATCTCCTTCTGGTCCTCATAACATAAAGCTTCACTTCATATTGCCTGGAAGGAGGAAGAGAATTTCTCTATCCATTCCCCCCACAAAGAGGTCAGTGGAAGAAGCCTACCTCTGGTGAAGCCTCAGCACTCAGCGGCGTGCACGCCCTCCTGAGACTCTGCTGTTGTTTCTCTACTCCAGGTATATCTCTGTGCTGAGATCCATGACCATGAGCACATGATGTGGTAACCATGCTAGAAAGGACTGGATTTGGGCAGTTCCTACCAACCCTAAGAAAACTGTGTCTCAGATTCTCTTTCCTTCAAAAGCATGGAAGAACTTTCACATCCATTCTTAGGGAACATATTAAACCACACTGGGTTTTTTTCACCCACCTTAGTGAAGACATGGCTGATGCTGTAGCGTCACCCAGCCTATGCCAGCTTAGATTCATCAGGTGATAGCAGTCCTGAACTGGTTTTAAATATCTTTTAATAGAAAGAGACAATAGATTTTACTATTGTTTATCCTGGTTTCTAGCTGGTATAGACATATTGTCATGCACAAGGTCATATCTTGGATCTTCACTCACTCTGTCCAGGCAAAATTTTTACTAAGCAGAAAGAAGCTGTCAATTTCCAGATCTCAGTGAGTCTAGAACATCTATAATGTACATTTGAACATTTATTGAGAAGGACTGTATTTTGCAGGGAAGAATTCACCTGAATTTGCAGCATTTCCTCAGGGCAGATGTTCATGGGCCAAAGAGAGGGCCAAGCATTTAACACAGCTCTTCATCTTCTGCTGAACTCTCCAGCTGCCTTTCAGAGAAGCAGACCCACATGCTGGGTGCACAGGGTCCAGATGTTGGCCAGACAATCAGTCCCTCTCTTTGCCTCTATTTTCTGCTTTGTATGTTCTGTCAACACATTGCCAGACATGGAACAGATCCATCTTACAGTTTGGGGATCTTCATGATGAACACTGGGGTCTGATCCAAGAGCAGCTGATTTATGTCACTTCTGCTGATAGTGTTGAGCCAAATGCTGGAAGAGTTTGTGTTGGTTATTTCAGTCCATGCTTATCCAAGCGGCCTCATCACACAAGACAACAGGAATCCCTAAAGCAAGAATTCCTTGGAGATCAGTTTCTTGAAAGAAGGGGGGGTTTTCAAGCTCTCATAATGCAAACATTGTAGCATACAGTACATCCATGAAATTTAACTTTACATCTGCATCACAAACACAGCAGCTTGGGTCTCTCCACAATCCACTGCAAGCAGAAGTAAAGCTCTTTTTGGACCACTTACCTCCTCACACTCTTGTGTCCACTGCATACATTTTGGCAGTAGCTGTTTGAGAGGATGGCAAATGCATATTTGTTACAATTGTCCCAGCAGAGGAATAGCCTTTCCTCAAGAAGTAAGCAGAGTGGAGTCTTCCAGAGCTGGTCTCTGTGAGGCACAGGGAAAGAAATAGAATCTGTTAATGAGTGCTTGGTGACTTCCAACTGCAAAGCCTCGAAATGCACAGAAAGTAGCACTCCAAGATATGACATAATAGCACATTTTATGTCATACTTTCTTACACCTCATCTCCCATCTCAACACCTTGATGGGCTTTCTAGAGCTGCAGAAATAACACTATTCCCATGTTGCAGCTGAAGATATTGCTACTGGGGATGAGCAACCATCCTGAAGAATTTCCCTGAAGGACTTCCCCCACCCAGTGTGTGGGTAGCAGGCCCCGAGCAATGGCTCTATCTCTGAACTGTGTTTCAGCCCTGCCACGGTTCCTCACCTCTGAACAGGTACATGCAGCAGGTGAGCAGGGACCCAGATAAGAAACAACCGAGTGACCCCGCCATGCCAAGCCAGCACGACCAGCCAAACTTGTACTGGATTCCCAGAAACACGTTATGGAAGACCAGAGAGGAGCGCTCCACGTAGACATCGACAGCGTACCACACCGAGCCAGTAATGCCTGGGAGACCTGCAGGACAGGAGGGAGGTGTCACACAGAGCTCCCAGATGGACCACAAGGAGATCACCAATATAAAATCTGGAGCAATAGCCTCTTGTCTACTGGGTCAGACTTTAGGTTGGACAGGTTTTGTCCCCTGTTCTGTCTCAGCCTGGTCACTGGTGGATCCATCCTCGTTCCTACTCTACCTATCTCAGGTGGAGGTCTGTCAGGCAGACGCTGTACCTTGCAGTTCGGCACTCACAGACACCATCAGAGCCGGCTGGCAGCACTCAGGTTTCTGCATTGAAAGGCAGAAACCTCCTCCATTCTCAGATCATTTATCAACTTATTGTAAAGTTACTTCAAGAATTTAATTTTCTAATCTGTTTTGACTTTCAGAACTTTGACAGCATTTTTCAGACAAGCTTTGGGAGAATGTTTAAAAGAACTTTTCAAAGTGCTCTAGCGTGTGCTCCCGGTAGCAGAGCTTATGTTTGAACAGAGGTAGGTGCTCAATATTGGCATAAAGTCAAATGAAATTACTTGGTACTTAGTTGGCAGTCTATTTATTTTTGCATTTAAAATTCTCCCACTGGCTGTAGCAGCAAAGCACCTCAGTCAATTGGGTATTTATCACCTAGGAGGGACAGATGTGTTATTATCCTTTTATTAGAGATTGGCCGTGGAGATTTCAGGCTAAATGACTTGCCCAAGGTCACACGATCTGTAGCAGAGCCAGGAACTGAATCAGGATGCTGGGGCATTTCTAGTCCTTCAATGATTAGGCCTAAAGAGGCATTATCAACACTTGACTTCTTCACAGTAAAACAACAGTAAATGGAAGTCAGTCAACGCAGAACCAAGTTGATGCACTTTAGAAGTGACCTGGTCAATGCATCAAATGAAAGCAGATAAATCCAACCATGTGCTGCTAGGGGCAGGCAGTGAACAGAGGAAGCTGTATTTACAAATAAAGCAAATAAAGATCCTTCCTGCATTCCTTACCCTCAAGAAAATCAACAACTCCTCTCCCCAAAATAAGAGAAGGCTTTAAACCTTCCCCCGTTAACCAAAGGGTGTCCTGCAGGATGGGGCACAGCAGGGGAGTACCTGCAATGAGCAACATAACTCCAGACACCAGGCAGATACGCAGCTTGACAAGTGGCTCATCGGGAAGGAATTTCACGCAGTCCAGTCCCAGGACAAGGAAGAGAAATCCAAATCCTGCCAGGATATCTGCTGTGATCATCATGGCTCGGGTCAGCACCAGCTTCACTGCGGGACAAAAACAGATCATTCTGGTGCACGAGGAGTAGAAGTGCTGGTGGGTAATGGGATGAGATCCCACAAGAACATTATTTTCTCGGGTGAAGTTCTCTCCACCTTCCCCTGGTGGAGAATACCGCACTGAGCAAAGAAATATGACTCTAATGTGTATGTGCACCAAATTATCTGTCAGTGAGTAGAACAGATGCTCTTTTTGTCTACACTCAGGTGTCCCCACCACTTGTAAAACATCTTTGACATACCAGGGTGCTCGGCGAAGATGGAGTCGTATTCATCACAAGTTTGGATCCCATCAAAAACGTTTGTGACACATTCCCACCACAGGCCACGGCATTTTGTACTCACCTGTGGATTAAGAAGAGAAAGAACTCTGTAAGTTAATATATCCACCATCACAGTGCATGATTAACTGGGCCCTTCAACAGAAATCCTGGCCCAGTTATGTCGATGGCAAACTGGAGATGTTGAGCTTGAAGAAGAAAAAAAAGTGTCAGGATGGAGGAAAAGAACAATGTTTTCTGTGTCTCTGCTAATGGTTTTAAATTAAACCAAAAGAAAGTCAGACTAGACATCGGGAAAAAAACCTTCCCATTGGTAAGCATAAAAATTCTGAAGGAAATTTCTGGGAGGAGCTGGCGGGTGGCTGACAGGAAAGATCTAAGAGCAGATTTGATCACTCCTTGCCAAATGCTTGTCTAGGTTGAGCTGGGCAGGGCTATGAACCAGATGACCTTAGACTTCCTTGTCTGTGCTCCCCTCACACCATCCTCCTGCTGAGAAGGAGCAGCTCAGAGGAGATCATGGCAGGTGCTGCACCAGCAGCTGGGTGCCCGCAATGGGAGGTGGCCGCAGCATGGTAGAGGAGTGCTTTGCTGTGGATGTGAGCCCCTCTCCACACACGTGTGGAGGGCTGCCCCCAAATGACTCAGCCCTAAATGCTGGCTGGAAAATGAGAGGCAGCTGGAGCTGACCCTGGCCCTAGGGCTCCTGGTGCTCTGCTGGCTATGGGACCACACGTGCCCGAGCCACACTCATCCTTGAGACATCCAGACTTGAGCAGACATTGCAGTAGCATCATGGCTCATCTTCTCTATTGTCCTGAAGCCGTAGATACCATTCCCGGCCCAGCCTTCCATAAAGCACTTTAATACGGGAGGTATTTTCATTACCAATGCAAATATGGCAACAAGCACCTCTAAAACATTCCTGGAATTGCTCATACAAGGAGTAGAGTTAATGTCGGTGCAGCTTTGGACTCCAGCCTGTCCTGCTGCTGCCAGCGACACCTGCTGCAGCTAATAGAAGGAGAAACTCTCCCTGGTAATGGGTTTCACGCAGGGTAAAGGGACCAGGCTTGCTTGGATGATGCAATAAATTCATTTTTCCTGCACTGTGTAAATCACAAAGCAGATAATAACATATCTGGGCCACTTAATAAAGTCTTATTTAGGAGGTACTGAAGTCTGTAGCCAACCGCAATATTTTCTCCACCATACAATCCCTGAGCCAAACTGCACATCTTCTCAGTGATACAGCACTGTGGATAAAAGGTAAAAATGGCAAAAAAAAAGACACTATTTATGTTTGAATGAAAATAATCTACACATTTTTTTCATGAAGATGAAAACTACGTAAATTTTTGAAGAATTTGGGGGAAGGTTTAATGAAAAATATCACAAAAAAATGAGAAGCAGTGCTGAAAAAAACTGTTTTCATTGATTCTGTGTTTTTCAAATGAACAGTGTCATGTAAAAAAATTGCCATGTTTATATCAGATGTAAGTTTTTACCATGGCCGCCTTAAGCCAGCTGCAGCTCCTCTTCTGACTTAACTCACCACTAACATGAAATTAGCATATATTTATTAAATCGTATTTTGTTCCACTTGTATTTATATCATTTCATGTTCCTCCCAAACCACCATAGGCTTATTCGTACTACTCTGTATTCAGCTAATACTCTCAGTTACTTCCTCACTTGCTCGCATTAGTATTGTTTTTTAAATCTTACAAACAGCATCTTCTTCTAAATTATTTATAGATACTAAGAAGACTCTAGGTTTCATCAGCCTCCCAGCAAAACAGAGGTTTTGAGGTGCACCAGTTGTGATCATGGTCTAGTTTGTGAAACCCCCTTCCCAGACTAGAAAAAACTTGATAGGTATTTTGTGTTTCTTGGAATGTTTCAGTTGTCACCTACTCCTGCTAGCGCTGAACATGGGCAGAAGCAGGGGTAAATGTCTCATTGCCTGGTGCAGGAGGGATGGGAACTGACAGAAGGGGCATGCGTGGCTGGTCTGAGCCAGTGCTGAGCTATTCTGGATTCTGTTATCTGCCTCTTAACCTTCTTGGCCACCCCTTACTCCGCTCTGCTTTGTGCACCGTTTGTCCTTCTGGTTGATAATCCCCTCCCAAACCACCTTGGGCATCATCTGTCCTTGCGCAGACAGCACAGACCCTCAGGCACATGGGAACCTGCTGGTATAAATGGGAGAGGGGTCAGGGCTGGCTAGGGTGTCATACGGGGGCATGGATTTCTCCATCCCGTGGCTGGACTTGTGCACCACGTATGTAGCACTAATTCCCCGGCACCTCTTTCTCCCCATAGTAAATCTGCTCCAGCTTTCCTGGGCCCAGCCAAGGACTCCCTGAGAAGGTAAGCGTCACGACCAAACTCTTCCTCTGTTGTTTTGATTACAAAACACGTTGCAACGACCTGCTTTCCCTAACACAAGTATGCATGTAAAACATGAACTGCATAATGACTGTAATATATATAATTATATCCTATGCATAATGTATAATTAATAGTAAAATAATTCTAATACAAAAAAAAATATGACAGAACAAGCACATACTTCCCCTTCTGGGGAAAGCGCAGAAGACAAACATGTGAGCAGTGTTAGTCACAGTGTTTTACCGCACAATAAAAAGGTGCCAACATACAATGATTACAAGCCCAGCACGAGAGTACAACAAGCGGTGTTTAACACTAGTGGTAATATTTTTAATCCGCCTGCAACAGGGAGGGACTGTGTACATAATACAGTGCTTGTTGGGAGGCAGATGATGGGTTTTTTCCTGCTCAAACCACTGCAAAAATTGATCCAGGCTTGTCTTGATGCTCACATGGAGTGCACCAGCTTAAACCACTCCTGTGTTGCCATAACCTGTTTGTTTCTGAAGGGGAGGCAAGGGGCTGTGAGAGCTGAGCACTGGCCTGGGCACCATCTGCTCCTGGTGCTCCATGGCTTCTTTCTCCTGGACTGCTCCTCTCCAATGGGACCAGAGTGAGGGCTTCGTCCCCTCCAGCTGCTGGGGCCAGGGTTAAAGCCAGGTGACTTTCTATGCTGGAGGATTGGAGTTCAAGGCCAGGATGGATGGGGCTTTGAGCAACCTGGTCTAGTGGGAGGTGTCCCTGCCCATGGCCGGGGAGTTGGAACTCGATGATCTTTAAGGTCCCTTCCAAGTCTAACCATTCTGTGATTCCTTTCTCCTGAAGTCAAAGTTGCCAGTGGAAAACAGGAATCACTGTGGACTCCACACCTTTCTGGCCATGGGTGATTTACCTGCATTCTCCTGTTTGAGAGGCAGTGAGTCATTAAGGTCATTAAGGAGATCAGTGGTCAGGTATTAAGGCTGGGGGCGCTTTTCTCCATTACTTAGTATTCAAACTCAGAGCAGGAATGTGAGAGTAGTGGCTGCTAATAACCAAACTGGGTGTTAATGGAGCGCTTCACCACAGCCCAGCACAGATGCCTTTGTGCCAAGAAGACAAGGTTACACAGCCTCAGGGTAACGGACTGGATCTTTCCTGGACTCCCTTTGCTCAGGAGCTGGGTTTCCCTCTTCTGGTTTTCCCCCAATCTGGGATCCATTTGGTTTTTCTGAGTATGCTGATAACTTCAGCTGACTGTTGACAATTCACATTTTCCTGAAGGGAATCTAAAATAGCTCCTAAATTAAGATGATAAATGAAGAACGGTATCCCTGCCAGCTTCAGTGGGTGCACACTGTTTTCTCTGCAAAGAGGCTCACCAGGCAGACACACTGACCATCTACAAACAGCTTCCAGGGTGGGACTAGCAGTCAGATTGTCAGGAGTTCTTGTGGCATAGAGAAAAAAAAAGCTCTTTTCCTTGTAATCAGCTTTATCCTCCTTTCTTCAGATAACTCCTCACTTGATGTGATGCAGCTGAAGGTTGCACCGCAATCACTCAGTGCCTAGGAGCTCTTCTGGTTTCCGATGCTGATTAGCAGATACAAACTTTCCTCCGGCTATATTCATCCAAACTCTTTTTTGGCTTGCAGGGTGTCCACCTTCACTGCATGAAGCACCTAGTTTTCCAGAGAGCAGATTCCCACACTGTGGACCTCCAACTCAGAACAGAAACAGAACTCAGTACAGAAAGTGCTGGCTGCTCTGGGAAGAAAAATACAAACTTGCAGTACTGAGTGCTGGAGAAATAGCAGTGGTTTCGGGTCTGGAGTCTCTGGGGCACACCTTGCATGGAAGTGGCTTTCTGTTCCCTTGTTTGCAATTTATTTTTGCCAATACCTTTCTCTAACACAAGAGTGTTGCTGTCTGCACAAGTTCAAGAAGATATTTTTGAATGCTGGATCTGATGCCAGTCCCCATCCTCCTCATAAATTTCTGCTTGCCCTAGAGCTCAATGGCTGTTAGGAAAAAGACTTGAAGAACACAGTTGTACATGATGGACTTTTCCATCAGTAAGACTGATCTACAGAACTAGAAACATCTCCAAAATATCCATGCAGGCTGGAGATGCAGCATAACGGTGCTCAAGTTCATGTATATTTAGACCTGGAGTGTGTAGACCTTTCTTGAACTTACCAAGTGAGAGCAGATAATAAAGTCTGGCAGAGAGAATTACGGAAATTAGCACCTTCATTTCATTTTCATTCACTTTCATGCAGCACAATAGGGAAAATGTACATGAGAGTGCAGCAATGATTCCAGGAACCAAACTCTCTCTAGGACACATTTGTTCTGGTGATCAGGCTCTCCTTACCCGGATCTTACCTCCAGGGAATCATCTGCATTCACCATCCAGCAGTCCGTCCAGGTAGATGCTATTAAAAAGCCAGTAGAGAAAAAAGCAAAAAAACAGCCTGCATACTGGAGGAAAAACCTCATGCCAGCAAGTGATCAGCACTTCCAGGGGTGTGAGAAAAATACTGCCCAGCCCCTGTTCTTGAAGCTGGTGTAGAGGCAGAATCCAGTGTCCCCGGTCACTACCACCCTCTTCCAGTAGCCACAAACAGCGGGAACTGTTCACTTCTACAGATGCCATCCATTAGTGATGGCTGCAGGAGCAAGGCTGACCTGCAATGGGGATGGGAGGAGGGCGAGAGCACCCACGGGAGCTGCTGCAGCCAATCCGCCCCGCACAGGTAAAGCTTTTGTCATGCCTGGCTGAAGAAAAATGGGGCTATGAAGAAGTGGCATGCAGGTAACTAGAGTCCTGGACTTGCAAGGAAAACAGGTATCATTGCAGGTTTTGGCAAAGTAGGGATTAGAAAAAAAGTCAAAACTTGTTCTTCAGGGCAGAAGTTTTGAGCACTGCTAAAGGACACACAGCAGAGCTCTCATGCACACACAGTTATTCCTCTATGTTGGTTCATGCCTTGGCAGTGAGCAACTAGAAAGTGTCTTTGTGTAGATCCCAGGCCCTTTGATTACCCTGTTGGTCTCTGATGCAGTGACGATCCAGTTCAATGTAGGAATGTCACTGGAAAGGGAAGGGAAAAGGCAGCAGCGACAGGCCTTCAGAGCCAACACTGACAACCATCTCAGCTCAGTTATGGAGCTCTGATTTCTACATTTAAGCCAAACCTAGACACTTCTCATGCCCTGGACTTCAATTTATTCATGGTCTGAGTCCAGCTCCCCTGTGGGAATCTTGAACTTTTTGAGCCAGTGCTAGTGTAGGGGGTTTTACTTGGTTGGATTTTGCCTGCTCACTTGCTGCCATTGCAACCTTCCTGCAGGACTCCTTGGGTGAGCAGGGGTCACACAGGCTGCTGAGGACAGAAGGACGGGGGCTCTGTGAGGAGGCTTTTCACTCTCTCACAGTGCTGAGAAACCCAGCAGGGTTCCAGGGCACCTTCCAGGAAAAACAAGGGAGAGCAGGACTTGAAATTCCTCCTATACAAAAGGTACAAATGCACAGAAATCATCATCTCAATGACCTTTATTTTTGAAAGGAGAAGCCATAAAAGATTGGAGAAACCATAAAAGGCATGCCCGTTTTTTACCGGACAAGTCTTTACTACAGGGCTGAGGAGCAGATTCTCGCTCTGCTCTCAGCTCTGCTTGCAGTCTGCTTGCCCAAACTGATGGTGTCTGTCATCTCAGATGTCACCTCCAGATGGAGCCAATCGGTACTTTTATAGAATTGCTCAAAGCTTGCTTTCTCTTCTCTGAGATTTCCCTCCAAATACAATAGCAAAAAGTTTATTATTCTTACAATATATAACCCGTATAATTCCTATAATAACCTCATGAGGCAGTTTTACTGTCAGAATTAACAATCTTTTGCCTTAATCCCAGGATTACTCTGGGTCACATCAGAGAAAAGGTCTTCAAGTACGTGCTTTGGGAGGCACTAGGAAAAGAACAAAAGTCCCAGGTCAAAAAGCCAGGGTATGCAGGACTCTGCTCCTTTTTTTTCTGCTCTCTGTTTTCTAATTCCATTCTTAGAAGCTGACAATTGAGGAACTTTTTCCTTCTCTGCCAGATATATTTCTTGGTGTGGTTATGTGAGTATGCTGCTTTCTGCCAAGTTTTCTGGTATCCAAATGGACATCCATAGGGACATGACACTGGCCACACAGGTGCCACAAAGAATAATGACTTTCGTTAGCCACATACATATAGATTGCCTTGATATGAGACAGGTACTAACAATATGCCTGATCTTCCTATACTTGTCTTGCACTGTATTAACTAACCTGTGGCTGCCCCAGTTTTCAAAACAAGGTATCTTAGCTAGTTTTTTATTAGTAGTAACTCAGAAAAAGTGGTGTGGTGAGTTTATAAAAGGACTGGAAAATCTGAGAGAGCTTTCCCTCTCAGATTAAGAGCAGAGTTTGACAGTAGCAGAGCCTGGATTAGCCAGGGAGATATAGTATAACCATATGTATCTCCCTGCCTTCTTATTCTGCCCTGCACCCAAATACAAGCCTCTTTCAGAGAGGATAAGCCCAGCTGGGGAGAATAGGGCCATTTTTCCTCATTTGGTGCATGATGAAAGTGCGCCCAGTACAAACATGACAGAGGTGGAAAACAAAACACTCCCAGGGGAAGAGCAGGACCACCGTAACAGCCACAATGGTGTTTCCAAGCTTTTGTAATGAGCACGTCACACTCTGTTCTTCCAGTTTAGTACATCAGGAGGTCCATGCATGCCAGCCCAAGGAGCAAAATCCACTAGGATGAAGGCAGCATGTTGATGTGCCAGTGCTGCCTGTGTTTCACTCCATCTCTCCATAGCTGCCATGGCAGTCCTGGCAAAGTCTTGTTTATTTTCCACATGCCCAGCAATTCGTGTTGCTGTCCCAGGTCCATCCACCTCCCTGTGTTCACCCTCCCTGCAGGGCAGGGCAGGTGAGTGACCCTTCCTAGAGCAGGATGCCGGTGCTTCCCTGGCCATGAGTCACCAGGGGACAGGAAGTGGCTTCAACACCAGCCATTTGGATCTAGCTCAGGGCTCATGAGCGTCCTCGACTTGATGGCAGAGCATGTCAGGGTCCTCCAGATTTCCCTGGTGTAAGACTGCTCCAGAGAGTGCAAAAAAATAAAGATGGTTTGTGATTTTCACCTGACAGAGATGCCAATCCAATAGCTGATCCTTCATTAGGCCCGTGTCTCCAACCAGTCCCATAGTAACTGCTAGAGTTATTAGAAAGAATACAATATTCTTATTCAGTAGAAACTGGCAAGGTACATATTTAATGCTCTTTATTTAAAACAAGTCAGCAGCTTCATGAAGCAAAGTCTGTAGCAGCTTCTCATCATACTCTGCTTTCCTAGCTTAGCATGACAGATGTCCCCTCAGCTTCAGAAAACAGGTCTCCCAAAATAACCTCCCAAGATGTCTTTGTATAGCCTAAAACCCGGCTGACACGACTCAGTGTAGCTTTCAAATGGATTTGTAGGCTGTACTATATATGCTCACTGTATCTTATTCTCTTGCCTAGCCTAACATTTACAATACTGCGACACTAACAAAAGCATTAGGGTATCCTCATATTTAATTGTCAGAATTTGGCCTTGTAGGGCTCTTAAACTGCCTGGTATCAATGCAGCATAACTTCGCTAATGTAACAGCCTTATCACCTCGTCTACACACACTCCTAGCTAAGAGATGAATGCACTACGGGTCGATTGCTCTTATTACTCATTAACACAAGGTGGTCTGGGTTCTCCGTTAAAGGTAAGCCATTATATCACAGACAGTGATAGAAACTACCACCACTCCTGAGAGGATCATAGCTGGTTTCTATCTGTCTACCTACAAAACCATGCTACACCCCAATGACGTTGCAGTTCCGTGAGCATGAAAGGGTTATGTCCTTCCTTTACTTCCACAGTGTCTAATATATAGTGTAACAGAGTCCCTTGAGCAAGAGGGAAGCAGTGATGCTGCACATTAATGCATGAAATATGGACCTAACTGCAAGCAAGCCAGCAGTCGGTGGTGCCACTGTTGTGTTCAGGGCCTGGGGCTTGTCTGATGGGCACAGCTCGGGAGCCAGAGGTGACGGAGTGCTTCAGGAGGGGTTTCCCTGAGAACTCTTCTGCTATTGTGGAAGACTCCATGGGCTTGTCTGCTCAGCTCTTCCCACTCCTCCCTCCTGGTTTTACCCCACCTATTCTCCTGCTTTGTACACCACCATGTACAGCCTCTATGTGTCTTCTTCTCCAGAGCAGTGCTCCTTGGATATGAGACGCATACACACATGAATTACAGGGCAGTGCGTCTCAGCTGTAGTGCACCACTCCAGCCATGCCCATACGGTCCAAAACCCTAGGCCTTAGCCTGGAGTTAGCTTGGTAACCCCAAAGACAACAGTAAACCTTCTGAACAACCTGTGACTTTTCAAGTAGGCAATATATAGGATTAAAAGAAAATAGGAAAGGAAAGACATTTTCTTGTACATAAGAGCTTAAAGGATTGGTAGGTAAAAACCCCTGTGTGTGTATATACTGTACACACAAGTATGATGCTTGCATACACTCCTTTAAAACAGTTTTTTCAAACACTCCAATGCAATAAATAATAAAGGCTGTTAAAGTACCCTACAACCTCTCTTCAGAAAAATAAATACTGTTTTACAGCTGCCTATGAAATCCCACACCTGAGAAACACGTAATCTCAACGATGTATTACTAACCCCATTTTAGAGCTGGGGAAACCGAGGCACTGACTAAGTGCCTTAGATCGAGAGCGAGGAGTCACAGCCCCGCTCCTCTTTAACACCAGGGCACGCAGTAAGATCCTTATCAGTGAAAACATGCATGACCACTCACTCGGGTTTCCTGAAAGCAGGCACCCAGAACACACAGTGCCGTCGCTGCATACCAGCTCCACGCAGGCGTGTACAGGCAGAGGAGCCGGGCAGTGGATTAGACACACCTTTTCTCGGCATGTCAGTAGTTCCAGTGAATAGCCCTCGTCCCCAAGCAGCCCGGGGGCTGTTGATGCCCTGCCACGTCCCGCCGGCGTCATCCTCATCCAAGCGTGTGTTTCCCAGTGTGAGCCTGAACTTTCCCGTGCCCTGATGAAAAGGTGATAAAACGCGTGTGAAGCACAAGGTCTAATGGCAATCGTGCGGGAAGGGAAGGGAGAGCAGGGCGAATATTTAGCTCTTTCCACAGAACCAGAGAAAAGCAAAGGGAGAAGGGTCCCATGGTGGAAGGGGGTTGCATTTTGTCTGTGCTCTGGCAGCTGCTTCTCAGAAACTCGTCTCACTTCAGCTGAAGTGAGAGGGGCCGTTGTACGTGTGTTTCACCCTGCAGCCTCTCCTGGCTGAAATCCAGCCCCTCTTGTGACTCACTTCACAAGAAACATCCGCTTCAGACCTCTGTGCCTCTCTCTCCTATTCACCAACCTTCTTATCAGAGAGTGATGAAAGACCCTCCTAGGAGACTCATCGAGGGGGGGATAAAAGGAACTGCTGGGTTACAAACGCAGCTTGGTAACAGGATGTTTGATCTGCTATAAAAAGGCAAGGAGTGAAAGAGCTGAGGCTCGGAGAGAACTGTTGCTGCTGTGATTCACAGCCCAGGAGCACGGGACAGTTTTGGGACCTGGTTAGGTGAGCGTGGGTCAGGTTTGAGTATGGGATCTGCGAGGAGTTTCGCTGCAGAGCTCTGGGGCTGCGACTCTCTTAAAATCAGTGTCTGCCCACCTGCCCAGTCCCTCCCCACGCTCACACTGTCCCCTTCTGTTTAACACCCAGCACCCAACCTGCACACCAAACCCTGACTAGAGCTGCCACAGTGACCACCAAGTCTGCCATCCCCTGAGCCCCTGCCCCGGGGCAAGGCGCTGTGCCCACAGCCAGGCTCCAGCAAGAGGGAGAAGCCAACTGCAAACACCCCGAAGACTCCCACCAGGCCACCCCCTCGCTCCAGCCCGCTTTTTTGCATGGGGAGGGGATGGGGCAGGGATGCCTCTGCCCCCACTGCTGAGCAAACTAGCGTGAGTAGAGCCCCTCATGGCTCACATATACCCCATCAGCCTCTGCCCTCACCTTGCAGCCAAGCTGTGCTGTAGGCTGGAGGACAAAACCACAGAGGAAGAGGAGGAAGGAAGAGGAAAGACAGCCTAATCCTTGACAGAAACTCCCTGAGGAATGGGGAGACATGGGCTGAGCTGCAGTCCCAGCCCTGGGACAGGAGACACCAGTGGGTGACTCCAGCCTCTGGAGCTCATCTCATTTATATAGGGAGTGTCTTCAGAGGTCTCCTCTCTCCCGCCCTGTCCTCTCCCCAACATTAGAGTCTCTCTGCGCACTGGGGGAGGAAAGCATGGCATGTCCTTTCCCTCTTTTTCCTATTCTGTCCCCATTGGGCCTCGGTGGTCATGATTCATGTAGGTTCTCAGTTTCCCTTTCTGTGCTTTATGGATATGTGTTGTTCCTCATCCAAGCTCTCCCAAAGGAGACCATCCCTCCGCCTGTTTCTGGCTTCAGCTTCATTTGCGCCTTCTTTGTCAACAGCACAGGGTGTGGGCTCACCCGAGTGCTCCCAAATCACCCATCAGCCAAGCTTCCGTGTACATTGGGCTTAAGGAAGAGTTTTCATGAGCAGAGAGACACAGCTGTGAGAGAAACACCTCTGGCCTCTGGGCAGATAACTGGGGTTTTAAACTCCCTCTAGGCATTGAAATAATGACCTTGGGTTGCCAATGTGCTCTTCCAGTCCTAATGATAAAGGGTGTGGTAGAAAGTCCAGGGGAGAAGCCCCTTCCCTCCTCCTCTGCCTTGCACACACATGCACAAGCTCTGCTTCCAGAACAGATGAGTCTTGCGCTTAGCAAAGGATTTTTGAGAGTTTCATTCCCACATAAGCACTAGAATAACTGGCCACATTTAAAGACTTCTTTAAGTGTTTGATCCTGCTTCTCACTGAAAAATCCAGCCATGTGTGTCACAGCAACAGCTACTGAGTGCTTCAGAAATACCTGGCTCTGTTTTCAGTGTCTTAAAGCGGACTGAAGCATACTGAATCTTATAAATCCCATCCTACCATTCCTCTCACTTTCCAGAGACAACTACTTGTTGGAGGATGGCTGTAGAGGTTCAGCATATCCATGAGGACGCTGAGCCAGGTTCACTGGTTCTGACCTCTCATAAGATTTTCTACAGCACAGTAATCTATGTATCTTGAATTGTTCCAATATTCAAGTAAATCCCCAAAAGGTTAGGTCAAATAGATCCCTAGGGGAATTCCTAGCAATAGGTGCAAGGAACTGAGTTTAGCAACCCCAAGAGAGGCCTGAAACTTCATCTCATAGACATTATGTTGACCTTGAACAGACTGAACTACAAATCTTACAGCAGTTTATGGTAGAACCTTTCTAGGAGGGACTCTAGATCACTTTATCTTCCCAGCACCAATTATCTGACATGTCATAAGGGCTGAGGAAATGGATAGAGGTTGTGGTCAAGGCTCAAAAAAGTGAGACATAGCCATATCCTGGGGTGGGAACCTTTGAGCAATCTCCAAAATGCTGACTATGGCTTGGGCTTTTCCTTGACATGAAGGCTGCCCCAAAAGCAGACCCACAGGTACTTGAACTTGATGGCTTAGTTCCTCATTGGGTAAGTAACACAAGTGGTGGTAACTTTGGCTTTATGGCGGTAACTCTGTGTTCAGTATTGATTTAAAAGCAGTTCCTGAGGAAGACTTCAGATCTAGTCATCAAGCATCCTCTCTTCTTCCTCCTGTTTGTTATATCATTCCAATTCCCCCCTCCTTCCTTCATCTGATTTCATGAAGAACCACCTGATGTTCTTCCAAAGAAGAAGAAGAATATTTTTCAGTGGTGATTCTGAAGGTGATCAGATTCTTCACTTGCCAGTCTCAGGAAATTCATTCCATAACTACACCATCAAGCTCATACATGAGCACAGCCATCCCCCATCACTGAGTCCCTGGTGGAGACGTGGTGAGATATGGGTAGAAATGTGATCTCTGCTATAGCTGGTCCCTGGAGGACCAGGACCAAGACCTTGTAGACATCAGAAACAGAGAGGAAACAGAATGGCTGGATGTCAAGGGTTAGATCTTCACAGAGTCCATTCCCTGGAGGAGCTGGGAGATGTTTTCCTAATTGCAGTAGAAAACTCTTCCATGGATGGTACCAGGGATGAATTTTATATTGTCAGGACTGTGGTGTACATTTCTCATGGCTCAGGCACTGAGTATGAAACTTACACACACAGATCTGCCTCCCTCTCCCTCTCATTGAGGCCTGGGTTTCACTTACCCTCATTACTCCCCCTCTCCTGCCCTGGGACTCCAACACCAGAAGATGCTGTGCTCTACCTGGCCCTACTGGGACGTAGTGGGGAAAGTGGTTGCAATTTGTGGTTCACCCTTCCAACAAGGCACACTCTCCACCTGCCACTTCACTGCTGAGCCTCTTCCCTAGATTCCCCACCACATCTGTCCCATCATCTGACACCATGATTAGTTTCATACATTGTGAGAACGACAAATGGTATAGAGCTACCTTCTATTGACAGCATGCAGAAGTAAGTTTAATAACTCACTGCTTTCCTACCATTACTTCCTCAGTACTGTGAAACTCATTGTTTCCATTAATTTGATTGTGTCTGACTTTTGTTTTCTCTCTGACCTCTGGTACAAAATGTCCAGTGAAAGAACAATCCTAAAATAGAAAAATCAAAAGCAAAATAAATCCTACCGTATGGGTCAAATCCCTTGGCCTCCATGGGATGGGTTTCGTGCCATGGAATCTCTATCATAGCTTCCAGTATCACTTTGGTAAACAACACGTGAGTGGCCAAATGTAGGACCACCTTTATTTCTCAGCAGCTTGCTGACTTGCACAGACAAGCCCATTGGTCTGAGAGCTGTGGGTAATGACACACATGGTGCGGCTTTATACATGCCAAACCCACTTGTTTAAAGACAGGAATGATTTCAGTGTTTTGGGGCATTTTGAGGGACAGTCTCAGGCCGTGTGGTTATTTGTGGGTTGCTGATTCAGGAGACGAGAAAAAACGAAGGCAGCAGGTGAAAACCGAGAAGCTGGCGAGGAGAGAGGATCCCTTCCAGAGCCCTCACCAGAGGGTGGTTTGGAGGAGAAGCCAGGAGTTCAGCCAGCCTCCAGCCTCAGGCAACTTCAGTGTGTTACATTTAAGCTTATTTTAACAAGAGCCAGATGAAATCCATCATATGAAGAGCAGGGTGAAACTACTCCCAAAACCGCAGCTTTTTTACAGCCACTGAGGAAACCTGAATGTTTGAATGACTGCAAGAAGAGAGTTGATTATTAGCTTGGTTTATCTCCAGCAGATTAGGAATTCCAGGTCATGTCTACTGACCAAACACAGAGAGCTCTAGGGTGTTTCTGGCCTCCAAAATTTGAGAAGGAATAATTCGTGCAGCCCATTTTAAATGTAAGTTTCACAATATAATCCCTGTGTGTAATCAGCATCAAATAAATCCACTTAGTCCCTCTAAGTGATGCTTCCTCCATCAACTACAAATTTTAATTTCAAAGTGGAAACTGAACTTTCCTCCTGGAAATGGAGATTTCAGTTCGGGTATGCAGGGTAAAACTCTGGTTTCGGTGCTCTTCACTATCTTCTTGCCTTTAAAGCAACAACAGTAATTTGAAGGAGGTCTTCTCCAGCAACCTTTTTCAAAACTTTGTACTGAATGGACAAAACTTTGTCCTGCGATAGCCAGCAGCTGATGAAGGGTTAAGGTTTCTTTGCTCTGCTCTGCAGCCCTGCAAGCTGTGATCTTTGGCTGCTTCAGCTGCTCCCATGGTCAAACACAACGTCTGCCCCTCACTGCAGACTGGGTTGAACACAATCCTGACTAATCCCAGCGAAGATTTGCAGCCGCCTTAGATCCTCCTGACATCTGGGCAAAGACATCTGGGCGCTGGCTGCAAAACAATGCTTGGAGCTAAGGTTCAGCAGGGTTGTTTCTCCTGGATGGATGGGGGAGTAAGTGGGAGAGAGAGAAGGAAAGGCAGCCTGTAGATAAACAACAAAGTAATTTTAAAGTTTTTCTAGACAATGTAAACCAGAACTAAATGCAGGTGGTCCCACCAGTCTGTCCTTTTTCCCCAGAACCTTGTGGACATCAGCAAGTCACAGGGTTCAAAAGAAACTCAATTTACACAGAGTAAACCTGCAAAACCCCTTGCTGCAGGATGGTGCAGGTGCCAGAAGTTTCAGAAAACAGCCAAGTTTATGGAGGAAAAATCAAGTGAGCAAAACGAAAGCTAAAAGTACTGGCACTGTCTCAGGATATATTCAGACATTCATGGTGGGCTGTAACACATTTTAGGGTAGTGCCACTATGTGCTTGTGTGATTCCCTGGCTCTACCAGAGCCTGGCTGCCACCAGAACCACCGGACTGGGTTGATGCTCTCTGGCCATTCCCATTTTCTGGTCCAAGTGTGGAGCTTGTGTTTTCGCTTTGAATCCAGGATCATGCATCTGTGCCTGCTCTGCGCACCTGACCATACTTATAATAACTTGTAATTGGAATTAGCTATTTCCCGCTAATACATCAGTTTTAGCTCAAGGATGAACTCGGGGCAGCCTGAGGGACAGCTTTTGGGGATACTAGGACAGAGGATCACATGTGACCCTGTGCTCTCCAAACACAGGCATTGTACAGCGACACTTTCCCTGAGAAACGACTGAGAGAAGAGGAAACCAGGCTGCTCACCTGCAAGTCCTGGCAAGTGTTAAAGCTTGTTTTTGCCAGGAAAGGAAACAGGTATCGTTTACTACCCACAGAGCACAGATCTCTGCTGAGTACGGAGGTGAGGCTGCTCGTCTGACTAACAGCACCCAAAGGAGCGACATGACCAAGGTGTTAAGCATTTGCTCAGTGCAGCAAGGACTGTTGCACATGAGGACAATCTCTATGAACAATTAGAGGACTCTGTCTACCTGCAGACTAAAACATCCCGGTCTGATGCTGGTAACTGCCTATAGACATGCCTCTTCTTACTTGATCCTGCTTTTGTAACGGGCAAAAAACGAAGACTCACATGTTTACTTAAGAACAGGCCAGTCAGTAAGGGCTGTCAGTACTGGAGTACCTTTAGCCTAGAGAATACAGAGGAGATTGCAACATTTTGGATAAACCCAGGTCTTTCAGCTGAGATTAATGACCTGAAGGAATGGTATTTCCCCAAAAGTCAGGTAGAAAAAGTAGGTGAAAATAGAGCAAAAAGTCTTTGGGACTTCCAGTGAAAAAAGAATCTTAGGCAGAGGAGGAAAGGCTATGATTATTGAGTAAAAAGAGCATTTATTTTGACTGTTGAACCAGTTCAGAAAACCATCTAAAGAAAAGAAATAAGGTATTTCATGTCTGAAAGTAAGGAAGTGCAGAAGAGGAGACTTGATACTCTTAGAGATGCTGTAAAACTCTCTGCAAATTCCAGAGCACTGAGAACACTGATGAGTGATGAAGGGGAAAAGCGGAGTTTCAGTGTTTATCTTGCTCTGCAAATTCCTTGTGTTGCCCACAGAAAGCATCACTGAGTTTTGAAATCTTTCATGAAACATGAGTAAGAGTATCAACTTCAAATTGTCCCTGGAAAGCAAAGTATAAATTGAGTGTTTGTGAAGGTGGGACTCCGTGCACAAGGTGTTTATACGGGTTGTCAGGGTGTTTAATGGTGAAAGAGACACGAGAACTTGACTCCAAGCTCTCACTTCCACAAAGCAAGATGCACACACTGAACTTGTGCCTAGAAAGTGTACACAAAGGCACAGGGAAGAGCCTGTGCTGCAGCCTACGTGGACTATGGGAGGTACAGGAGCACATGGGTGTATCTCAGTATCGCCTTTCATCGGCTTTGTCTGACCCAAGGCCACTCTGTCACGCATTCGCCCAGCGCAGCACCCATCGGGGACAGAGGAGCAACGGGACGGCTGTACAGACCCTCAGGAACACAGCACCCACCTCCAGGCCACTGAAGACTGTAATCCCACACCACCCCTCCCAGAATAAGGCTATCTTCAGACTAAGCTGGAAGAGGAAAAAACACAGCATAGTGTCCTACTGTATGTCCAAGCAGTCAGACTCACACTAACGACAGATTTGGCACAAACTGGCTCAAAGATGCCACCAGGACACACTCTAAGGCCAGCTGTTCCCAAGTAGAGGGTGGACATGGATCGCAGTCCTTCCAAGACCCAGCAGCATGGTCAGAGTGTTAGACCATACAGCGCACACCTGCATGCCTGCTACGTGTGTCTCCTCAAGACCATTCTTGATGTCTCTTCCAGTGCAGTGCAATTGGATTGTTTCCACCCAGGACTCCTCTCTGTACTTTCCTAGAAGGTTCAGTAGAAAGCCCACGACTTTCCCCACAAAACATCTCTGTTCCCCCTCCTGGCTGCTCAGAGGCTGTAGCCAAAGGATCTAAACCTACTAAAAGTGTCTTTGAAACTTGTACGCCTGTCTAGAGCTGACCTCACACTGCAGGAGTCAGTGATGAGCTGCCTGCTCTGTCTGGGGGGGTGGTAGGAGGGTCAGGAGAGGGGGTTGAGTCACTTAAGCACTCTAAAGCACCTGGGAACACCGCACATTCCTTTGCAGATGGACATTATCAGACTGATATGACTACCCAGACATCAATGATCAAATCCAGACACTCCTAACCCTGTTCTGCTCAGGTTAGCATGGGTTTCTGACCTGCCTCTTCATCAGGCAAGGAATTGTTCCTCCAGGGACCAGCTCCAACAGCCAGCACCACGCTGGTTTCTCTACTCCCTGTATCAGGGTTCTTGATGAATACACAAACAGAATCATGTACTTTGTTATCTCTGCATTGCCAAAGAAAACTTCGCTGCTTTCCTCTCCGTCACTCCCAAAGCTGTGAAACTGGGGTCCACAGAGACCCAGGAAAACACCGTTTCTCCAGCTGCAGATTCACAGCTCCCTAATTCCTCCACAAGTGAAAAAGAACATGACTGGAAAAGTTTGCTGCCAGGTAACTGGGATGGATTTCGTCACACCAGCGCTGCTGGCTGGACGCTGGGGACCGGCAGCTCCAAGTGTTTTCAGGGCAAACCAGCCCCGCTTTGTCTCTGCCCGGTGTGGCCAGATTGCAGTTGCTTTTCTCCCCTTTGACCCCCCCGGCGTTGCGCAGGACTGGTCAGGTAATCACGAGTCTGTTTGTTTGTCTATTTGCAAATCTCAGGAAGCAGCTCCAGCAAAATCTCCGAAGTCATCAGAATGCAGCAAACCACCCTGTCAAAACAATACAGCCCCATCCCAGCAGGGACGTTTATCAGTAATTATCACCTGTTTATCTCAGAGCCCGGGATTACAGCAGGTCCAGGCTGAACATCGCCTCCATCCAGCCCCTGGTGAAGGCAGGCAGGACCATGCAGACCATGCCAAGTGCTCCCCGGGCCCTCTGAAGGAGACACTGTTTCCTCACTCCGCCTGTTCTCAGTCCGGATATGTCAATATTCAAATATTCACGTCGGAGAAAGGGAAACTATAGCAACTGGACAAATACACACTCAAGAAAGAGGACACTCCTTCCTGATCTGTAATTCCCTTGTTCAATAAACTGTAGTAAACCACTGAAGCATTCAAAAATCAAAATTTCTCCTTTAAGAGAGATGCAGTAACGCAAAGATGTACAGCACATCATCTTTATTAAAATAATAGACTCAAAAGTTTGGATTTAGGGTTCTGGCAGCATTTGTACATGGATGGTGAGTGTTTGCTCAGCTGCCTCTTTGAAAGCCCTTTAAAATCATAGGACTGACAATTTCCATGAGTTCTCTATTGCTTCCTCCGCAGCAGTTCATCCCCGCGTGTGTGGGGAGTCTGCCGGGTGGGAAATGCTCTCCTGCCCTTGCCTTGCGGTGGCGGCACTGGGGTGGGCTGGGGAAGGTGGGTCACACGGACACCGGCAGGACAAGTAGGACTGGCACAGCCCCGTGTCCACCTTTCCTGTCCGACGGGGCTCAGGGAGGGTGTCTTCACCGAAAGGGGAGCTTACAGCTCCGGCTGTTAAAGGAAAGCAACAGGCAGCAAGAGCCAGGGAAGGCGAGTGCGGGTTCATGCTCTCAGGGGCCCCAGCTCTAGAAGGGGGGAGACCACAAGCGCAACCAGGGCACCCTTTAGAGGTGCCAAAACCTCCAAGGGTCCTAAAACATCCCCTGGCCCGCCCCAGGGGGGGGACAGAAGGGACAGTCCCAGCAGCCGTTTCTCCAGAGGCAGGGAGGGGGAGTGTGTGCGCCCAGGGGGTGTGGGTGGGGGCGAAACCCTGGAGAAGGGGGTCACTCCCCGGGAAGGGACGAGTGGCGTTCTGCTGCCCCCCTCACCGCGGGGGTGTTGACATCCCCCCCCCAGGCTCTGCGCCCCAGGGAGGAAGAAGGGGGGGCGGGAGAGCGGCAGCAGCCAGGGCTGCTTCA
>JAOXJK010000051.1:13191998-13203213 GCA_025774025.1 Xenus cinereus | reverse complement strand
GGTGGGGGGTGACGGGGAACCGGAGCCTGCCTCCCTAAAAACTGTCCCCGGAGGAGAACGGTCAGACCCTCCATGTGTGTTCGGGAAGGCGCCGTGATTGCGGGCAAGAACTTTTGGCTGTGGAAGTTCAGGCGGGGACTGCCTTGGTTTGGGCACGGCTCAGCGGGGAGCCCAGTTCAACAGCGATGCTGAAGCGGGCTTTTCCAGCACGGAGCCTTTTCTTTCTGCGTTTGACTTTTCTGGTCTTTTGTTCTCTGGGAAAGTCGCTGCTACTCCCTCGGGGCTTCTTTAGGCAAAGGGCTCGGCAGGTGAGCTGGACTCTAGCCCAGGTAGCGCTGCCTGTAGTTTTTAGGCAGACCAGTATATCAAGGTAAACTCTAGGTCTCTTATCTTGTCCTGGGGCGGCGAAGCCATCCCATGCGTGCAGGAGCTGCAGCCTGACCTGCTGGGGTGTCACTCGGGGCGGTCACACCGAGCTTGGAGAGTGGCTGGTCCTACAGCGCTGGAGTGTATAACTTACGCTGACACCCAAATAAGTTTAAAAAAAAAAAATCATCCTTTCTCAATATCCCTCATCTCATCCCGAGTCTAGTAGTGTCCTGCAACGCCTTTATCCCTCTCCCTCCCTAATTAATAAAACAATAATTATCATCTCGGTCACCTTCTCTTTCCCAAAGGAATGGGCAGGTGCTTTCACATTAGCCGGGGACCATGGGGAGTATGCCCAAGTTAGCTTGCCACCAGCCCTTCCTGTGTGTCATGCGGTGAAGCCGGACACCCCGGGCCCCACCTTCATTGCTAGCCCACATCAGTCACTCCCTTGCCCCGAACACCCGTGGGTCCTGCAGTTGGCAGAGGCGCAAATTACTCCCTTCAGGAGCGCGGTGCACCCGGTTAGCGCTAAGGGTGCAGGGCTGTGGATAATCAGGGCTGGGCTAAGCACACAGTCCGGGGTGGTTTGAGTAGTAATTATGTATAAGCTCAGCTTCAAGCCTCTTATCTCGCACTGGGGGTGGGGGGCGAAGATGCCAGCAGGGCTGAGGAATCTCCAGCCACCCCCTCGATGGGTTGCGAAAGGTAAACTTGCCTCGGGGGCGGTGTGGCTGCGGCCCATTGTGCTGTAAATGAGAGCTGCCCGCAGAATCAGGTGCGGGGCCTGGCTCGAACAGGCTTCTAAAAACCTGCCAGGGGACCTCCAGACCTGCCCCATTCATGGCTGAGAGTTGAAAACCAGCTGCTCCCCTCACCTTTGTCCTGCAAACAATAAGGGCCCTTCTCTTCCAGGGCTACGGGGGAGGGAGGTGTGAGGTGCCAGGGACCAGGCTGAGCTCTTAGTGGCCTTTTGTCCTCTTACAGAGCCCCTGGCCCTGCAGGGCGCACTTGACTGAAAATTCCTAGGAAGCCCAAACAAATATGGAAATCGCAGGGGATGCCTTCCTCGTTGGGAAGGTCAGTGAGACCTGGCTAAAGGACTCCTTGTTCTTTCCATGCCCCGGCTTGTGCCTCTCCGGCTTGAAAGCAGGTCATGCCTAGGGACATAGACCTTATCTGCTGATTTCCCTGCCTGGTCTCCCTTCAAAGTCTTACAGCCACGTAGGCTTGGGCAGGGACCAGCATTGTTGTTTTGGGTGGAGGTGCGAAAACCCCCCATTTGCACCCAATTCAACAGCCGCACCCTGGGACAGGTGCAGCCCTGCAGTAAGGAGCTCCCTTTACTGCATTCATTTATGTCATGGTGAAGGTGGGACAGCTATGTGGGCAGAAAAACTTCTCCTGCCTGGCTGTGCTTTCCTGCCAGAGCTTCACATGTCCTGAATGCTCTGAGCCACACGTCAGAGCCTCGTGCGCTGATGGGAGAGGCTCAGATCTGTAATTACTTTGTTCCCGTAGAAAGGACTGAGCCTCCTTACACACACCTGCAGTAATTCGTGGTTGTGGGAACGCTGGAAAACTTTGCCAGCAAGCTTATGTCTGGTAGTTATTGCCGTTCCTCTAGATATGCCAGTGTTTGGTTTCTTCGACTGCTGCTGCATGTCAGAGATGGGGTTGGCACAAGCTGATGGGCACCATTAGCCAACCGAGGGGCCTCCAGCCTCCTGTGTGGCCACACTGCTGGAGTCCACCCATGCTGGCACTTCTCCCGCAGCTGCGTTCAGCTGAGGGCTTATGTCAGTGCTCCTATTCAGGCAATAGAAAGGCTGCGTTTTGCTGGCTTACGTGAAAAGCAGTGCGTGGCCACATGCAGACATAGAGGCAACAAAAGCCACCCTTGCAACAAGGCTTTGTTGCACAGCCTCAGCATTGTTCTTGTAGCCCTCCAGCATCGTCCATGGAGCTTAGCTGAGCTTTGTGCTCCTCCGGGATCTGAGGGGAAAGATCTCAGGAGGGAGAAGGGCTCCTGGTACTTGTCTCTGGAAGCTTTCAGCCCCACCTAACAACACTCTTCTGTTCAGAGCAGAGGTTGTTCTGGGTCCTGTCTAGGTTGTTTTAGCTGAAGATACTCATTGCCCTGTTTGGTTTTTCTGGGAGAGATTCTGGGCTTCAGACAAGCTGAGACTCATCTACCACTTCATCACCAAACCTAGTACATCCATAATGAGCCTTTGTGCCCTAGCCCAGAAAATAAACATGGGTTTGGATGCCCTCTGGGTCAAACAGCATCACTGAAATGTGAAATCTCCCCTCCTACATCTTTAGCACCCTGGCTGAGCCTGTTCCAGGAGCTGGGGAAGAGGATGGGTGGGGGGAAGGAAGGTTCATGCTCAGGTTACTGCTGCTGTGTTGTGAGGGTGGCCCAGGGAGGGACAAAGCTATAGCATGAGGGACAAATGTGTCCAAATAGATCTGGAGTAAGCAGGTAGAACCTGCTGGTATCTGTGCTTTCATGTGGGTTAAGGGTTAATTTACTCCCGTGTTTCTCAATCCCTGTTCCTTCCTCATGAAAAATCATGATCGAGTGATAAAATAGTCTCACTTGTGCAGCGCTTTGAGAAGGCAGAGGGTTACTTGGAATGCCACCAAGGCTGTTCCTGTGTGGTGCCGTGTTGTGTGTCTGCAAGAGAGGATGGGAGTCTGTTGCAATACCCTGGCTTTATTGCTCTACAAGCGGGTTCTAAGCAGCTTTAGTATCTGGTGTTACTATGTGTTACTAAATCTCTTGGTAAGAGAATTTCCAGGCTTTGTGGGAAAACAGGCTGCCCGGGTCTCCTCTGATCAGGAATCTGGAAGTGGCGCTACTGCGTGTTGCCTGTCTTCCCAGCAAGCTTTCTCTGCTGATTGAGTGACTGCAGGAGGGCATTGAACCGTGTTTACTTTGGGGTAGGCCACTCTGTTTACTTTGAGTACAAGGCCACCGTCACCTACTAAATGTGCCTCTGTTGCACTGAACGTGCAATGAAGACTTCCCAGCCTTCCCATATCGGCAAGAAACACAACGTGCTCTGAGTCTACATGCTGCCCAGATTCCTCTGTACAGTCTTCTGGACTTGTGGAGAGGTGCTTTGAAAGAGTCCAGACTGGACTATCTGATGGTGATGTCATGTAGGTCGTGTCATGGTGATGGTGTGTAGGGTCATTGCAGGGGCTGGTAAGGGGTTGGAAAGCCTCCAAGCCATTTGGCTTTTGGGTCCAGCCAGAAGGACTGGCAAAGTGTGAGAGATGTTCACTGGGTACATCTGAAGCTATTACTGCTCACTCAGATCTTCATTCCCTTGCCCGCTGCACAAAAGTAACTTTCACATGCTGGCAAGGCAGAACAGCAGGATCTCAGGTTCTGTTCCTTCAAGGAGATCGAGCTTTTGTGAAACCCCAGTGGGAAGGCTTTGAAGGCTGCTGATTTTTCTTGAAGGTGGATGGTGGAACATGCTTCTACACTATAGGGGTTCTTGGAACTCCTGGGGATCTTTCCTTGCAGAGATTAGAGCGAGCTGTGCAGTGTCTGCTTCACTTGTATTCTGTCATCACTTGGTTGCATTGAGGCCCATGGGAAGGGAAGAAAAAGTCCACAGTTCAAATACAAACAAGGTAGTCAATGAGCATCCCTATCAGGAAAAAAAATCTGCACACAGAACCATTACAGCAATCTTGCATTACAAACAGGCATTACAAAAATCCCATGGCGCTTTCCCAACAGCTTTTCTATAATGTAGATGATATAAACAGAATAAATAAGGAAATGCGATGACAGAAAAATAACCTCAAACATATGCTGGTGAAGTCCTTTTTTTTTTTTTTTTATAACTAAGCAGTTGCCAGCAATTACTCTTGTGTCAGGTAATGATAGTTGTGGGAAGGAAAAAGTCTTACATAGGCTTTAGATAAACTGCATTGTGTAGTTTGTTTCCAAATCCACTAACAATAAGTTAAAGTTGTTTGTTGGTGTGTTTTATAAAAAGTGAGTTTCATGATGTGAAACGGGCGTGAGCTGCTATGTAATTTTTGTGGATTTACACAGTATTTTATGGCTTGCAGGATTCACATTTGTTATTAACCATTCTCAGTAGCTTTAAGCCTCTGTTAGTCAGTACTCACTGCTTTCTTGGCTATTCAGGCCAGGTCTTTCATTACTAACCAGCAATAAAAAGGCTTGGCTTCCGACTGGATAGTGGCTTATATTGACAAAACACTGTTGCCACCTGACAGCTGTTGTTGGGCACCAGGCCAGTGTGTCTCACCTTGTAGAGGACTGTTTTTCCCCAAGGGCTGCTGAGACTGCCTGGGCTTCCCAACAGCCGTGGTGTATCGTGTGGGAGGCTACAAGCCCTGTTCCTGTTGGGGAGGCAGTTGCAGCAGCAAGGAGTGTGGGGGAAATCCAGTTTCTTTCTAATATGATAGAAGTTGTAAAGTTAAATTGTGTAGAGTACTTGTTATCGTCAGTAGCCAGTCCTGTTTAGCAGCTTAAGACAATACTACACTTACATAATCTGGGAATTTTTTTTAAAGCACCTGGAAAGGCCCGTGTGAACAACAGAACTAATATTAAACTAG
Source organism: Xenus cinereus (assembly GCA_025774025.1). Lineage (NCBI taxonomy): Eukaryota > Metazoa > Chordata > Aves > Charadriiformes > Scolopacidae > Xenus > Xenus cinereus. The sequence goes on along the minus strand of JAOXJK010000051.1, from coordinate 13,198,227 downwards.
TGTTCTCAGCCTCTGGATGTGCGTCTTCCATTGACAATGCGGTTGTTAATGTGTACATGATAACTCATAGCTTGTATGATAATTAACTGCAGTCAATGTACTGCACACATTGCAAAAGTAGTAGGAAGACAAAAGCCCTGTCTCCCAACATGTGCTAGAGCACAGAGCAGCCAGGCTGGGCAGAGGGGAGGACAGTTGGCTAATACAGTCATGTCACATTAAAACTCCTTGGAATAAAGGGACAGTCTGTTCTACAAATGCTCCAACCTGTTTTTTTGTCCTACTGAAAATTTCCAAAATGCCACTGTCCTTTTATGCCATGAGTGTAAGGGAGGGGTGAGGACACCAGGAGTTGTCCCTCCACAATCTGCTGAAAGTGGGTGGCCCTGGGAAATGTTCACAATGATGCTTTTTGTTTGTCTCCTTCTGCAAAGCTGTTGTGTGCATCCAGTTAATACTTGTACATCTTGAGGTTTTTAGCAGGTTTCATAGCTAGATCTTCTGAGGTCATAAAAACTTTTTCAAGCGTCTTCCTCTATTTGTCCCTTAATACTGTGTTTGAAGGCAAGAGGTCTCTTTCCACTCTTGCAACTGTTTTTCTAGTTGTTTGAGATACATCATACCCTACTATTTGCTTCATGAAAAGAACTCTTTCAAAACCCTGTCCTATAGAGTGTTCTTATAAAGTGCTGCTTCTGTAGCAAGACTAAGCCCAATTTACTGTAGACTTGATGAAACAGATTTAGTACCTCTGTAGAAAATGTCCTTTCCCAAGTGAAGTATGAACTAGTGCTTTCAGCCATTGGCCTCTCCAGAGTTGCTACTGTAATGCACAGTTTAGCCCTAAGTGTGCAGCAGCTGAATTGGTCTTCTGGGTGGTAACCTGCCAACTGAAGTCCTCCAGAATACTGGCATCAATTCTGTAAGCTACAAAATATTTTTAGTGTAACCACTGGCATTGGAGATAAATATATTAAATGTGTTTGGATAGTGCTGTTGTGATTATGTTAGTGATAAATGACTTTGTAAATGGGTTTCTGCAATCAATGCAACAGATGGGTTTTGATTAACACCTGGGTGGTGCAGAGCTGTCATCCTTCCTCTTTGAAGGAAGACATGACACTTAGCCAAGCAGATTGCGGGATTTTTCCCAAGAAAGCCAAGCCTCTTGCAAGTGTGTCACTTCCTATTGCTCTCAATATTACCTTTCTGTTATATTGTTTTGAACCGGTTTCATGATCTATTTACAGAAGAATAAGTCTATGTGTGTAGAGACAGATCCAGATCTGTTTTAAAGCAGGACTAGAGCCTGATAGCCTGTTGGTGTGCATCACAATAATTTTCCTGCATGAGCAGTGCTGTGGGGCAAAGTGTAGTAAAGAAGCTGCAGAGGAAAGGTGTGCGGCCGTGGGACCCTCCTGGCCAGTGTCCTGTTTGAACTCCACTCTGTCTTTCAGTCGAGCCAAAGGGCCTCTACCAGTGATGGGTTTGCAGGTGCTCTGATGTAGGCTTTAAATCTTGCAGTTGTCCAAGCTTGAAGTGCCTGGCAGAGCTTTAGCAGAATGCAGTCAATCTGCCTTCTGAAGGGTGAGCTCCAGGCTTGGGAACAGATTCTGGTGATACTTTGCAAAAACTGTACACGTGTCACTGCTAGATATCCTTCTGTGTCAGGGGACACTTTTGCCTTGGTTACTGCATCCTCCTGGGAGCCTGTTCCTCTGATTAACCATCCCTGTTTGTTCCCAGATCTTAACAGGACTGTATATTAAAATCCATGCTGTTCAAACAAACCTGATTTGCCAGGCAATAAAGCTCAGGCTCTTATTTCACTGCTGTTCAGGTGTTTTGTCACATGAGGTATTCTCAGTAATGACTTAATTTTCAGTATTGACATTGTTTTCATTCTCCTTTGGTGTCAAGAAAATCTGAATTCAGTAGCTCAAGTTCCTAGGGTTAGTGTGTCTATGCCTTCAGATGTGTCAGTATAAAACCAAATCTTGGATAATGTACATTGAGTCTGTCTGCTGAGAACTCGGGCAAACACAACCCTTGCCTATGGGAGGCATCACCCCATGCTCACGTTCTTCAAAAGCACAAGAGACTTTTAAAATGTTTTAATATCTTTAAGTTTAAGCTAAATATTTTAGGTAGAAAAAACAAACCTATTTTTCACATGGCTGGGAAAATCCTGTTTCTGTTGCAATTGGTTTTTTTGTACCCTCTGGGACACAAAATAAAGGATTTAGGACAAAAATTATCTCAGTCAACACTGAGGTATTCATGTAAAAGACAGGTCTTGGAAGTGTTGAGCAACAAAAGGGCCTTGCTCTCTGCTGTGGGACTATCCATATGTATGACACTATTCATATTAAAACATGTGCCTAAATGCTTTGTCAAGATAGAGCCTAAATCTGAATACTTCTTTTGATAAACAGATATGCCCTTCCAATTGGGATTCAAATGACCAGGGAACAAAAGATGACTGAGGGCAATTCCCAGGTCATTTCCTGCAAAAAGCTGTATGCCCTTGATTGCCATGCATTTTAGAAGAGCTGAGAGTCCTCTGATCCTGATGCGAGACAGTTCCTGGGAGCTTAAAGCTAAAAAGGAATGTCTGCTTGTTTGTATCCTGTGTAACAGGGAGCAGAGTATTTTGACTCGCGATGACTGAGCCCCAGTAATTTGAATTTCTATTTTTATCTTGAGTTTTGTTTGTGGTAACTCAAATCCTAATGTCTTCTAGGCAGTCTGCAGGCTACACGGGCTTTGATGGTGGCTGCAATACTCCTGGGCCTTGTTGCTGTATTTGTTGCTGTGACTGGCATGAAATGCATGAAGTGCATGGAAGATGACCAGGTGAAGAAGATGCGGATGGCTGTCTTCGGTGGGGTTATCTTCATCATTGCAGGTTGGTAATGTACAGATGTATTCAATGTTAAATGTGCAGTTTCCTAAATGACATTTATCCTGCATAGGATGTGAGAGGATGGGGAGGGTTTGCTGCCATTGCTCCAAGAGCATTTTAGGCTGGGAATTCCCTAGTGGACTCTGGCTATCTGAGGCATCAAATAGGTCTCTTGGCACACTAATAATATGAATTCTATATGGACTGCATGCCTTCAATCTCTTATTAGCAGAGCTGAGTTTGATCTGCACACCCTGCTTCAGTGAAAGGCTGTCAGCAGTCCTACCTTTGGTGCAATGTCACAGTGGGTGACCCTAAATCCTTTCTTAATTCTCTCCCAACCAGCATTAAGTGACTGCTCAGAACTTCACAGGGTAGCAGCAGTTCAGCATCACTCCAGATGCTCGTTCTGCTACACACTTATTTTTGCAGTGATTTTGTTGATTGCTTTTTCTTAAGTCATGACATTGTGTTCTCTTCATGTGCAGGTTTGGCAGCATTGGTGGCCACGTCATGGTACGGCAACCGAGTGGCTCGGGCCTTTTATGACCCTTTCACCCCAGTCAACACCAGGTACTGACCCATTTGATATAACACTATGGTATAGCATGACAAATGCTCGCAGGGCTTAGCTTTTGAGTAGCAGTGGCTCAAAAACAAGAGAATTTTCTGAGCTAGTGGGGCTGGCTTCAAACTGCAGGAAGAACATTAGGACCAGATCTCATCATGCATGTGGCTTGTAAGTCTTGGCATTGTTCTAAGGCATCTTCACTGCCAGAGACCTAACTGATGCGTGTTCTGCAATTTTTTTCCTCCACCAAATGCTTGGGGCCTGGTTTGCACAGAGCCTGGGCCTGCAGCAGTGAGCTGAAAGTTTGGACTAACCCAATGTACAAAACTCAGGGCTCTAAGGGTCAGCTGAGTTTCAGGCTGCTCCAAACTGCTGCCTGTTGCCAGGAAGCTGCTTCTATCCCAATTTCAGCTCCTTCCTGCTTTGTGTGAACATGCTAACACTATGCCAGAGACATTATTTGTAGTGTTCAATTTTTTTCTTCTTTCTCCCACAGATTTGAATTTGGATCAGCTCTCTTCATAGGCTGGGCAGCTGCTTCTCTGGCCATTCTGGGGGGGGCCTTCCTCTGCTGCTCTTGTCCACGGAGGGAAACTTCATATCCACCCACCCGAGGCTATCCAAAAAATGCTCCCTCCACAGGGAAGGATTATGTATAATGAAACAAAGAAGAGGAGCCGCCAGCACTGGTAGTGAAAGCATTTTGGAGAGGACACTACAACGCCACTGTCCTGAGCAGAGTTCAGACTCTAGGTTTTACCTTCCTCTTCTCCCCAAAATGTGTATATTTTTATAATCCTCTTTGCTACTGGACGTAACTTCTCCTTTCTCTCCCAGCCCGTGGAGGAAGGCTAGCCTAGGTTCATAGGTATTGCCACTGGAAAGATGAAACCTCCAAGCTTGGGTTAAGTTTAGTATTTGGGAGTAAAAGGGAAAAATGATACTGTTTTTTTTTAGATGGATGTTGGTGCTTTTTTTAAGTTGTTTTTTTAAAAAAAATAGATGGTAATAATTCAGTCCCATATCCCATTAAGTTAGAGCTCAGTGTGGTGTGTGTAGAAATTAAAGGAACATATATTATATACAAAGTGATGGAACCAATAGCTTAAGGGGAAACATAATTTTAGGGAAAAGACTTTACATGTAGGAATGTTTGAAGAGATCTAAAATGCTCTTGTACTGTCTTATTGGTGTCATCTTTAGCACCCTCTTTTCTGTGCAGATTGACGTGGCAAAGGGTCAGACACAATTAAATTGCTGTGACTTAACAAACTGAAATCCATAACTGTCCATGCACATGCCGTTGGCCAACAGAAAATGCAGTGTAAGGTGGCTTGGCTTAACTGTTATCATGGTTTTGACAAGATCTCATAAGTTGATTGTGTCTGAGCAAAAGGCTGCAAAATTGTGACTGCCAAGGTTAGCAGACACCCAAAGCAGCTGCTGCTTCTCTGGTGCCAGGGGAGAGCTAAAGAAAAATGATTGCCTTCTGTTTTCACTGGGTGTCTCTGGTGGGGCTGTTGCTGCTGTTCCTTAGATGCCGAGTGGTGCCAGTGATTGTTTCTCCATGTTTCCACTACAGTGCCTAACTGAGCTTGAAGCTTTATCCCCTTGTGTGTGTGTTACAGGCCACCTTTTAACAAACACTCTCCTCTTTTCCTGGAGTCTTTCTTATTTGGGCTCAGTTACGGATCTCGGTTCGCCTTATGCAGCTAAATGTGTTAAACCAAACTGAATGCACTGCCGCTCCCTGATGTTTCCCCAAGGATACCTCACAGGCTGCCATTTGATCCTGTGTTCTTTTCTTGTAAACACTTTCAGTGATGATATGAAGGCAAATTCCAAGGAAACTGACCCAATTGTTATGGCATGTTCTTGTAATCCAAACTCACAAAAGAGGAAGAAACTAGCATTTTAAAGATAAAGCCATCCTTGCATATTAAGTTGTATCTGAGAGAAAAAAAAAAATGCAACTCATCAAAGGTTCCCACCCATTCCTCTGAAACACCCAGTCAGTCACTTGGTGTTTGACTAACACTGGCTGAGACTGTCTGGAGTTAAGTCTCGTAATTCCTAGAAGGATGGTACCAGTTCCCCAAAGCGCAACCTTGTTTTTTCTGCAGAAGGAAACTGGTTGCTTCTGACCAGGTTTTATAATTGCATATCTGTTCAGAGGCATCAGATTTCTGGATTTCCTTCAGTAGACGCAGAGAGCCTCTGGGATTGAGCGATGTACAACCATGTTATTGGTGGCTTGTGTAAGCCTTGTACCTCTGTTTGACCTGACTCTGCAACATAATTCAAAGTTACTAAAAGAAACCAACCAGAGCATTTGCTGCAGGCTTGAGTTGATGTTGGCCTGTACTTGGAGCTGGGGCACTGGTTTCCACTTCTCCATGGGGAACTGCCTGTGCACAGCAGCTGCCTCATGAGACCATGTCTTTAGAGGTGGCAGCTCAGGTCACATTAAAGAGCTGCTGAAGTCTGTGCTCTTTTATTTGCATTAACCCTAAGCCAGGGAGCAGATGCATATATTGGGAACTTGTATAAAGTGTTTAAACAATTCCAATAAATGGATTTTTTTAAGGAAAATCAGACTGCATTACTTCATTTCTTGTTTTTGAGCAGAACTTGGATGGTGTGTGTGGAAGTGAAGGCGGGGGGGGGGTCTTGGGCTTTTTGTGTGCCTGCCTGCCAGCCCGGGTGGAGCTGGTTTAGCTGTTTGTCTCTACCGCAGACATCGGTGGGGACAA
>JAOXJK010000051.1:13149747-13191898 GCA_025774025.1 Xenus cinereus | reverse complement strand
GGGGGTCTTGGGCTTTTTGTGAGCCTGCCTGCCAGCCAGTGTGGAGCTTGTTTAGCTGTTTGTATCTACGGCAGACATAGGTGGGGACAAATCTTCTGCAGTGAGTCAGGCAGTTGTGGCCTCTGGCAGAAACTCACCCAGTAATCTGCTGCGATTGCAGCCCAGGAACCAGAAGGTCTGCTCCTCGGCGAGGCAGGCTGCACCCTGGGTGGAGCAGGAAGGGGTAGGGGGAAGGCAGATGTCTCCTTCGCAGGGGAGTGGGAGCTGCAGGAATGGGGTAGGGATGGGGTGTGGAGCCAAGGCACTCCCAGGAGGGATGCTCTTGTGTTTTAGCAGTGCCTTGTTCTCTCTAGCTTTATCTGGGCTAGGGTATGTCCAGGCTGTGGCTAGCTGCATGAGATGCTCTGCCTCCAGAGCATGAAGAGACCTGCTGATCTACGTGTGTCTCTTAAACTCTTCTGTGCAATTCCTTGACATTTCTTGGTTAACAGGATCATGAAGAGAAGGGCCATAGGAGGATCCATCTCACTCTAAAGCCTCTTTGGGAGGGTATTATGCTTTTTCCCCAGCTGTGACAATGAGCACAACCGGTCAGGTGTACATTTTTGCAGGTGAGGTAGAGAATGGTTCCAGGTAGGGATGGTCTATTCTAACCTGTGCTGATGCCTCCCCAGGGTAGCAAGGCTGTATCCCCCTTGCTTCTGCCTGGCCTGGAAACCTTTGTCCATTCACCAGGGCTCTTGTGTTCGTCCCTTCCGTATTTTCAAATACATCTGATGAGAGGCAAACTTTATTTAAAACATTTTCTTAAGCTTAGTCAAGGAGCTGCCTCCTCGATTCCCCCTCTCTCTCTCCAAGGGCTGTTTGCTTTTGTAATTACAAACAAAATGAATAGAGCTAATTAGGCCTTGTAAAGCTGGCAGAGCAAAACAGCCAGGCATGTGGCTGGCTGAGTGAGCTTGCAGTGCCTGGAGCAGACTGGTTGCCTGGCATAGTTTGGGGTCTGTGGTCATTCTTATTCCAACCTGTCAATTAGTCAAGGATTTCCAATGAGATTAATTTTTTCCCATGTTTTCATGCTCGCTCCCTCTCCAATGACTTTTTCAAGTTCTACTCTGAAGTTCCCTGGGCAGAAGCAAGGTCATGGGCAGAAGAAAAGGGAAGGAAAGCAATACTACCTATAAAATGGTCAGTAGGACTTCTCATCTGCTGGAAAAAATAAACCACTGTGGGAGACAGATCTGTGTGTGAGACCGTCACAGAGAAAACAGCCAGAGGCTAGCTTGTTTGTTTGCTGTATTTTTAATTTGATAAAATTCACAGCTAAGCTTTTATTTGGATAGGGCTTGTGGATTTCCAGCAGGCTGGCTGGGAAGCCAAGGGTGAAGTTTGGATGTAAATGTCATCTCATACGGCTTATGATCCTAACTCCAATCCAGTGATGACAAGGAGCAGCAGCTCTTCTCTTACTATGCAGAGATGGGGACAGGAACTTGAAGAGCTGATGTCCCAAGTGATGACCCTGTCCCAATTAGGACAACTCTTCCCTTCCTTCACCCTGCTTGGGAGGGAGCTTTCCAACCCTTTTCTCTTGTCTTTTATGCACAATCATGGAATTCCTCTTCGCCATATTTTCTATAACCCTTTGGCCATCTCTGCTGTAGGTTTCATGGAAAAGGAGTAACATGAAAGTTGGGAGAGTTTCCCACTGGATTTCAATCCTTGCATGTGATTGACACTCCTGCTGCTAAACCCATCTTTCAATGGAATGATGGCATTTGTCTATATAGACAATGGGAACATTGACTGCTTCTTGGCATCTTCTTCTGCACCTTATTTATTATTCACATGATGCCAGAGCTGTGTATACCATGCAGGGAACTTTGCTGTCAGTGGGAATTACATGCTCGTTTATAGTGCTTAGATATTTCAAAGAAGTAAGAGAGCTCAAGTTGTTTTTGGAATAGCGTCAGACTGTTGGATTTCTTGGCTTCTCCAACTCAATAATTTTAAGAAACTGTCCATGCTAATGCCTTTATCAGATTCAGCTTCTGATTTACACATGAGCTTCTTATAATAAATCTGCCTTTGTTTTCCGTACTGCTCTAAGTGCATATATATAGTGTATTAAAGCACTGAGAACTCTCTGACAATGGAGATCCCAGAAATAAGCAATAGAGCTGGTGACAAGAAATGCTTGTGAAATATTCATACAAGCTCAGAATCTTTATAATGTAAGACAGAAGCAGAAATAATGGCATTATTGAGGAAAAGAAGTTAATGCAGCACTTCTGCTTAAAAGCAAACCCCAGCAATGCCAGTAGCTGCCTTAAGATGCTCAAATGTAGCAGATTTACAAATCTAGATGAGTAACTAGACTGAAAGAGCTTCAGCCTTTGTTCTGAGCGTGGAGACTCCAGGGCAGCCAGTAAATTGATGGTGATGTAAAATTGTCTCAGTGTTTTCACAAAGGACGTCTAAAAGATGCCAGCAGTAGCAGCATCTTCTTCCAGGGTCTTATACCTGTGTGTAGCTGAAGAGGCATCCTGCAGTCAGTTCTTTGCACTGTGGCAGGGCTGTAGTCGAATCTTGCAATGTAAGACTTCTCATATGGCCAAAGAGTTCTGCCAGCAAGTACCACCCATGTGCGTGTGTATGCCATCGGGATCTCTCCCCCCTGATGTTGTTTAGCCACCGTTTTAGCACCCACCAACTGGCAGAGAAGACAGCTGGCTCCATAGAGAGCAGAGATGGGATTGCTCCTCATGGATCTGGTCCAGCTACACTCATTTTTCAGAGGGTGCAGCAGTTTACCCCGCCAACCACAGACTCACAACAGCAATATGTTTCAGCTGAGGCTTTTCATCCAACTGGGCAACTGACCTGGACTTTGAAACTGGCCCTTTGATTGCAACACAAGCAGCATTGCAAGGGTTTCCTCATTATCCCTATTTATTAGACTCTTCATTCCTCCAATCCCACTGGCTCCTTAATTTGCCTGGTTGCCATTTCCTTTCTTGTAGAAGCCTAGCCTGTGACAAGGACCTTGCTGTTCTATGGTACGTTGCTTTTGACCCTGTCTGCAGTTCCCGCAGAAGTCCTGCCTGCTATTGCATCTGCATCACTGAGCAGAAAGGGAAAAACACTCCTTTGTTGAGCCTCATGTGCTCGATTGGAAAACATCCCAACTCCTACAGCTTTTCCAGAAAAGCCCTGCCTGGATTCCTAGCATACTGCGTCAGGGACTTGGTGTTTCTAGGGTCTATGTTTCCTACAGAGACCTGTCGGAGACACCAGGAGCCCCTGGCCGTGGGAACCTGTGGGCGCTTTGGCTTTGCTGCCACAGGGGCTGCAAGCAGCCATCAGGTGGGTCCTGCCCAGGCTGGGGGTGAGAACTGGGCAATCCATTTGGGAAACCAGCTGTCAGGTTTGCCTCTGAGGCACATAAACTGCGCTCCACTCCTGTCCAGTTAATCATCGAGGCCCAGGAGCGGGTTTCATGTCAGGAAGCTGAATTTTGATACTGTTTCCCACATTTAGGAGTTTTTGTGGGATTGTTTTTTGCCTTGCTCTGAAACTGGCCTATGCTCCCTTCCTGCCCCTCTTCTCTACTGGTCCAGGTCCTCCTCCTTGAGGAAGGACTTTTCGAAAGTCCTTGCATCACCAGGTCCATCTGACCATACCAGGCTGTTCCTGACAGGCAGAGCTGGGCTGGGTTAGGTGAGCTGGTGGCACATTCTGTCCAGGACATTTCACAAGTCCTGTTCTTACCATGATATTTTTGTACTTCACCTACCACATCACAAAATACCATACCTGCGAAAGGTACATGACTGACTCTTGTCCAGGAAGGTGAAGGATGTGACTGACACAAGAAAAGAACTGCATTTTCACATCAAGGCTGAGAACGAACTGTCTCATCAGAGTTAAGGACCTCCATCTGCATTCCCAGCAAGGATTCCAAGGACTGAGGGGTACAAAGACAGCCTTTGCCAATGACCTATAGTTTGCAGGTGGCTTTTAATAATAATTGAAAGAAAAAAGGTGAGAAGGACTCTATCCTGCAGGAGGCAAGGAAGGAAGAACAACATAGGCTAGCTAGTACCAAGCTTTGCTGGATCCTTGGAAAGACTCAGCTATGTGAGAGCTGCTCAGTGCTAGTACTAGTGCTCTCTCCTGCCTCGGATCCGCCTCCTGCTGCAGGCAAGGGCTTTGATTTTTAATTTGGGAACCACACAGCAACATTCAGCAGGTGGGAGGGGTGGGATGCTGGTACTCCCAGCCCGGCACTCCTGGCAGCCTTCAGAGCCAGCTCCCCCAGCAGGAGAGCAGCAGGGGAGCCATGAAAACAAGCTCAGCCAAGGGAAAAAAAGCAAGAAATAGCATTCTTATTACAAGGTAAACAGCATTAACTCCATCTTGGGGGAGTAGAAACACCACAGCAGTGATAGGTTTTTCTGCCCACAAGCCGTGGAAGGGCGGTGGAACGCACTCCACCCTCCCCTTGTGTAATGCTCCCCACGCAGCAGCTGTAAATAATCATTTACCTGTGTGTGTGTGCGTCTTTTGCCGGTTTTTTTTGGGCCTTTCTTCTTAGATGCAGCTCCTGGAGGGGTGGCTGCAGTGAGGTGTGCATGGCACAGCCTTGGCCGGAGCTGGCAGAGCTCTGCCACACGCGACCAGAGCTGGAGCCAGTGCTGGTGGCCCTGGGTTACTCCTGCGAGCAAAGCTGCCAGCTGCAGTAAGGGGGATGGGAGAGTGTGGGCTGCATTTGTTGTTTTTCCAGCAAAAACAGCTCAACGGTTCATTTTAATTATTGTTTTTCCCAGACCTGCAGTAGTATTTCTCAACACTTTGCAGTTCTCTAGAAAAGGTCTGGTAAAAAACACATTGGCCAAAACAAATCTGCCAGTGAGCCAGGTCTGCTTGTTTACCTGACTCCAGGATTTCAAAGCAAGTGCTCTGGGGAGTTGTTAGAACCTTTCCTCACTGCAGGTGCTCAGAAACTGGGGACAGCAAGGGGAAGCCAGTCCATTCCGATGTGCGGGTTTTTTTTTTTAATGAGTAAAAACACCCTACCGCTGACCCAGACCTATGGGCAGTCTCTTTTGTGGACACTAACTGGTTACTGGAGTAGTGTAACATGAAAAAAGCATCCTCTGGGGAGTATGCATGGGACGGATGCTCTAGAGATGCTTGCAGAAATGTGACTGTGCCCGTGCCCGAGCACACAGCCCGACACAAGGGGAGACCAAGGAATAACGAAACTCTCTGCTGCTGCCTTCCTTAAGGGAGGGATGTGGCCATGGCCCAGTGAGCAGAGTCTGCACGAGAGGGAGTCTAATTTACAGTGCCCTGTAATTTGCTGAGGCCGTAATATGTTTAGCTTGGGGAAAAGGCTCTGTTGATGTTAGCGTGTTCGCTCACATTGGAGCTGCGGTATGTTCCATCGACGTGAAAAACAACACCGCACTGGGCTGTGGCTGGACCATCCTTGTGAAAATAACGGAGCGGCAGCTCGGCTGGAGCTGAGCTGTTGGGGCTTCCGTGAGGTGGGAGCAGCCCCCTGAACCCTCCAGAGCCAATTAGGATGTGCCAGCCCTGCAGCCGCTGCAGTAATGCTGGCTTTTCGTTAAGAGCTATTGCCCAGGTTAATTAGACTCAAAGCGCTAGCGCTGGATCAAGCAGTGTTTCCCTTAGAGCTTTGGAGCTGGCTCCGAATCACTCATGACCGTGTCAAAAAGCGAAACTTCATCCCCCATCTAAAACCTTTCCCCTAAGTGCTGCTATTGGAGTCCAGACAACAATGGCGAGGATATTGTTGTTAGTCCCAACAATGATAAGAGAAATGATAAGAATGGGGTGATAGACAGATAGACAGACAGACAGACTTGCACTGAGCACAAATAATTACTGCTCTGCGATCTGGTCCTACTTTGGGATACAACTTTGTGATGGCTGAAACACACCTCTCCGTTTGCCTAGCAAATTTGTCATTAATAACTGCTTATACCTATGCAGCTCTGGAGCTCATGGGACTGCTCCAGGCTGCCCACTTCATGGCTCAGGGTAATTCTGCAGGACTAAGCCCTGCAGATAGAGAAAGTACTTGTCTGAAATTCAAGCCAACTCCAGAGTGGGTATTTATTTCCACAGGACTTAATGGCTCTTTACAGTTTTATCTGCACACCTAAAGTCTTCTTCATCATCCTCAGAGCAGCCTGGTGGGTTAGGACAATGTGTTCAATCTGCTTACAGATGGGCAGCAAGAAACTATAGTCCTGAACATAAAATCCCTGAAATTAAGGGAAATGTCTACAGATCTATGAGGCTTTGAACTTGAGTCTCCTGTCATCTGTGCTGGTGCTCTATCCTTCCTTCTCCTCCAAGCACCCAGAAAGCTCCAAGTATGTTGATTTGGGTCTGACCAGCTGTGATGAATTATCCAGCTCTGGGTGCAGGCACAGGATAAAGGTGGACCACTTTGTCCTTAAGCTGCTTTGGAAAGGAGGAGGTATCCCTTGCTCCATCCTCACCAGCCATGAGCTCTTGCTTCCTTCTTTTTGCCATCTCTGGAGCATGCTGAGCTGAGCAAATATTTCTCTGCCAGGTTTGTCACATGGGTGGTCAGATCAGCAGAAGGCAGGGAGCAGGGAAGAGACCCTTCAGCTCAGAGGCAGGGAAGAAAAGCAGAGCAGTGGGGTAGGGCCATGCTTTCGGCACCAGTGGGCCCCAGGACATGGCAGCCCAGCAAAGCTCCCAGGCTTTCTGCAGGATTTCTCAGAAACTGGAACACAAAATAAGTAAGACTCTGTCTGGTGTTTTATCGGCAGAGAAATGACCAAGCTTTCCTTGCACACACCTAATTCTGCTGAAGGCATGAATTAGTCCTGACGTAGAGCAGTTCTTATCACCACAGGACCATGCTTTAATAGGAATTTCCTTACAACTTTTCCCCAGAAGGAGGCTCAGGCCAGCTTTGAAAGGTGATGAAATCATGACCAAAGTTAGGAGCAGATGAAAACTGCTCCGGTAGAATCGCGCTTTGTACGAACCTTTTTCCAAAGAGGACAGATCAGGTATTTCAAACTGAGTTAAAAACTTTAATTATAGCCATAGCAGTAGTTCAAAATGTGACAGGCCTTTTATAACTTGTTTGTTACCATAGATCACAATGTCAATATTGCAAAAGTGTAGTTTGTTTCCATCATAATCAAGTTGTCTAGCACTGAATAATGGACTAGTGGAGGCTGCCTTTTTTTGTCTTGGCATACACGGAGCTCAGCAGTGTGTGTCAACATTGAGAACACTTGAAGGATTGCATTGCTTTGTTTGCTTGGACCCAAAAACACAAGGGCTTTGGAAGGGATTTGAGTTGATTTGTAAAGTACCCGCTCTAAGCCAGCTTACCCCCTCTTAATATTGGCAAACTTGCTTATCTATGTCCTGGCTTTCAGAAGTTAGCCCTCCCTTTCCTCCTATTATTCACCTGGATAATCAAATCCATGCTGTGTGAAAGAGGCAGTGATACACCCTGCATGCGAACTGGCAGAGGTCTCCATTGGTGCACTGCTAACCCCAATTCTTTCAGTATTACATAAATTATATCGTTCCCCAGCCCCTCTGAGCACTGGCTTCAGTTTAGCTGTGCCAGGTGCTGTACAAACAGCTCAAAGCTTGAAAAAATAAATAGCATATTAAGGGTGGGACAGAACCAAATATATGCACTTAAATAAACCTGCTAATGCATGACTGAAGCTCAGTAATAGCTCTGGTTAAGCAGGCAGTATAGTGTCCCTGAGCCTGCACCCAGAATTGCAGCACCTGGACTCCCCTTTTGGGACGCAATTTAGCTGTTCCTACTGATTTTAAAGAAGGGATAACTATAGAAATGATAGGACAAAAAAAAGCAGAGAGAGTGCTGGGACTGACCACAGTCCCATCCCTGCTTTTGGTCGGTTAAGCGCTTCTTACAGAATAGCTGCAGGTGATATGTAAAGTGCAAGGCAAGCTCTGCTCCTTTCCTGCCAGAGGGGAGAAGTGGATGTAAAGCAGTGAGAGTATTTCCATGAAGAGATTTAGAGAAAGGCTTGTTTGGGGCTCCCCTAGGACATGGGTAATTTTGATTCACATCTCCTGGAAAAATGGGAGCTAAAAGCAGCGATTACAACATCCATGACTTTCAATGGCAGATTCTTTCAGGACATTTGAGTTTTTACTTTTTTTGCGGAATTGAAAGGAGTTCAGAAGAAATGCTGATAAAGGTAAATAAACACTCTTCCTTCTCCCACAGAATTCATCTGCAAAACACCTCACATTGCAGCTAATCGAGATTGGAAAGGTTGCACTCAGTCATGACTTTTCTTTCCTCTTAAGAGTGAGGTGATTTCCTATGAAAAGCTGTTTCTGCTCAGTGTGTGTGGCAGTGTTTTTCTTCTCAGGACAGGTGACCACACATATTTGCGGAGACCACTGGTGCACTTTCTGCTGGATGTGCTGTAATGCCCAGTCTGGGATGGGTGAAGGTGTCCCTCTCCATGAGCATGGCATGGAGCAAGGCTCCTAGCACCAGTAATTCAGCACCAGCTCTCTTCCTCCCCATGCTCCTTGGAGCCCCCTCAGCAGTGCAACCTCTTCCATTTGTTAGATTTTTTTTTTCTGGTGGATGTTTCTCAGGTGGATTTAATTCTGTTTGTGGATGCTGCTGTGGGTACAGACCAGAGGAACAGGGTGGGGGAGTGTCAGCTTCCCACATGTTATCTCTGGTTGACCAGGGCAGGTGGGGAAGGGAGGCTCTGGGCTCCATCCAGCCCAAAACCTGTGGGATTGCTAAGGATGGTTACTATAATGATGATATCTCCTTCCAGAGAAGACTAGAAGAATGTGGTGGGTGCAATCTGGGACACATTCCCACACCCGCCTCTGTACACTTACACTCATTCAGCTTGAACATCCAATTAAGCTTGATGGTAGCAATTAAAAAAAGCAGCAGTATCTGTTCTTACTCATCTGTGAAAACCAGTTAGCGAGATTCTCTTACAGATGATCAGTCAAATTTTAAGCTGACTGGTGAAGTTAGACTCCCGGGATAATTCTGTCTTCTGGAAACGCCGCACATGTGTGTCAGTGTAACGAAGCACAGCCCAGCGCAGGCAGCCTTCCAACAGGGTGAAGTTTAACTACTCACTAGAGTGGAGAATGGGTTTCCGTTCTGACTAGGGCCTGCGGGAGTAAAAGTGTGTTTGTGCGAGTGTGCACACGTAGGTGACATGCACCCTGGACTAACTTTTCAAGGGCGAATGCCAGAATGATAGAGACAATCACAGCATCTGCTTGAAAAAGGCTTCTGGAGGCATCATAAGAGTAATGAAAGCCTGGGACTGCTGCCATTTGTGGGACAATTTCTGTTATTTTTATATGGAATTCCCACTGGAAAAGAGGTTAAGTCCATTTGTTTGTTGTAACAACACAGGAAGGGAAGAGGTCTTCCTTTTATCCTGCTATTACAGCTACCTTTGTCATCATATCCCTTTTCTCATCTGGTCGAGGTCTGTATTCAAACTAGCAAAGATCTTGTCCGTAGCTACCATTCAGTAAACAGTAACAAGCTGCAGCCATCTTTTATCTAGACTGAATTAAGCAAGCAGCAGATCAAAGATGTACCACGTTTACCTTTCCTTACTCTGCAGGAAGGGGTATACTGGAGTCCAGTAGGAAAGCATCTCCCTTGGTTCTGATGATAGAAACTCCCAACTGCAGCTGATCAAATAGAAAGCTCTTGATTTCTGAGCTAAAATGTCCTAAATGTTGTTGACAAGCTTCTGACAAAACTAATGGTGAGCCCCTGCTTCCTTCAGGTGCTCAGGTCAGTTCAATCCAGAAATGATCCCAATCTCTCCGGACTGTTACTATTTGAAAATGCCATCAGATTTTCAGATCTGGATGTACCCTGAGGCAACCCTCGGCTACCAACTCTGGACTTTCATCAGCCACCAAAACTTCGACTAAGCCCTTTCTCCTTTTGGATAAACAAACCACCCTTTGCCTCCCTGATCCCCATCCAAAAGAACAGTCACTCCCGAAAACGAAAGCAAGCTGATTTACTGATCTAAACTGCTCATTTCCCAACATAATACTCAATGGTGTGAGTCATACAAAAATACTCTTCCTTTTTCCGTTAAGGTCAGAAGCAGTTTCAGTGGGGAGCAGGCAGGACTGGCTGCCTGGTGACAGTGCCAGGATGAGCTGGCAGCACTGTCAGCAGAGTTCAGGTGGAGGAAGGCTTCCCGCACCTGCCTCTGCCACAGCCCCTTGCTGGCTGGGAAGAATATATTCAGGGAAGTATATTCTTTGCACTGATAAATCTGATTATCAGCTCAGTTACACTGTGGCGAAGCACGAAATACTCCACTGGAATCGAATGCGTAAATAAGAGTGTAAATAAAATCCAAATTCAGACCGTAATCTTAAAGGAGGTCAGGTGAACCAGATCAGTAGCATTGCCCCGACCTTCTTTTTTAACGACTCTTTTCGGATGCAAATAACTCAGTTTAATAAAGGTAGGTGCTGCCCCAGGACTCCATGTAATTTGGGTGACAAATGAGGGATGACTGGGAGGCAGGGAGCTTTGCCTTACTTCAGGAACAGTTTCATCTCTCTCTTAAAACTGCAACAAGGAGGACTTTTCTTTGTGTTTGTGTCCTCAGACAAACTTCCTTTGTTCTGGTGCAGTTTCTCCTCCCCTGGAATTTGCTGTCCCAACTGCCTCGCTCAGTCATGCTCAGGCTTGCTCCAATGCCAGCATCTCAGAAGTCTGATGAAACGTTTGTGGTCCCCATACGGCTGTACCCAGCCACCCGAAGAGAAGGCACAGAGCCATTTTCATCAGACAATGTTGGCCCAGCAGCAGGGATGAAGGGATTGCACCTGCTGGAGCTGGGCCATTGGGTACAAATATTGAGTGACTCGTGTTCAGAGTGAGACTGGCTCACCAGGAGCACGGGAGTCTTGTCTTTCCTGATGGGTGTTTTCACACTTGGACACGCCTTGACCAGAGTGGAGGACAGGGAGACACCCAGAAAAGCCACCAAACTGACCAGAGCAGGAACATGAATTAAATTTTCCACCTCTCACGTGGACATCCTAACCGTGTCCACAAAGCAAATGCTGCTTTTGCTCAGGCTGACCTTATTATCAGCTTTGAGGACCCGTGGGGTGGAGGCTGGGGAATTGCCCCTGAGTCCTCCTTTAGGGCCTCCAACTTGAGCTACTCCTTTGCAGGACCTCACTTCTTGGGCACCTTGGCACACCTTGGTGAAAGCTTGGGATCCTGCTGGCTACACGGACACACTTGAGTGAGGAACTGTGGCCCAGAAGCCCGGCCCATTCCCACCAGCTGAGACCAGTCAATCAGCAGTCTGGGTGGCTGACTCAGCCCAGCTCTCCCATTCGACTTTACTGAGGAGCACCTCTTAAATCATGGTGTGACTTCAGACTTGGGTGATACAGGCACTAGACAAAGGAGTCACTCTAGGATTTATGGATTTGAGTACCAGCTTAACTTGCTACCTTAGGCCAGGGTCATTTTCTAAAGGGTAACACCAAATGCAAAGTCTAAGGCACCAAGATGCCTGCTGCAAGAACCCTGCTCCATTTCATTGCTGCTCGTGGAGCTGTGCAGCCATTTCAGAATCAGAGCGCTCTGAAATCTCCTACATCATTCTTAACCCTTAGCATGTTCCTCTACACATAGAAAGTCCTTTTGAAACAGGTGGGATCAAACCTAGATTCAAAAAAAGCAGCGCTGTGTTCAGTGAGGGAATTCTCACTGCTAGGGTCAGAGCAACATGCTCAAAGGGCTAGTGTGAGGCCAAGTTTTCCACGTTGGGTAGGGGCTGGCATCACTGGACAGAGCAAAGTTTCACCCTGAGAGGTTGTTTCCACCAGTGCTGCCTGCACCTGTACCTGAGACACCCACTTTGGAGTTACAAGGAGGGGGAGCAGGAAGGGACCAGGCTCCATCTCTGATCCAGTCTGTATCTACACCCTCGCCTTAGCTTCTTGCTTTATTCTGGTTTGTGTTTTCTCCAGTGCTTTGTGGGAGCAAAACTCAAGTTTCAGGAAGCGTCTCATTAAATTTTCCGTATTTTGAAATGGAGTGACTCACTCTTACCTAGCCAGCCACTGTTTTGTCCTTGCTCTGTGTGCTGAACCGAGCACACCACTCACCCCGGCCCCATGATTGGCCCTAGGGTCCGGTCAGCAGCCAATGCTCATCACCTTCCCCCTCAAAAAATGTCCCTTTGTGGCTTTTAGAGACAAACATGAATGTACATGAAAGGGCAGTGGGTGGGGGTTTGTGCTGAATAATAAGCAGGTCTCCTAGAAGCAGCCAAACAAGTTGAGCAGGTCTGTGGAAGGCAGGCAAGCCAAAGAGATCGTAAGGCGAGATGTAATTATGATCCCTCTAAGCTGGGACACCAGGAGCCGAAGGATCCACGACACAAACATCAACCGTGCAGCCATGTTACACCAAGGGGAATTAGGCCCCAACTAACAACATGTTTACAACTTCACGTTTGTCTTGGATGAGGCAGCTCCGTGATGATGGAACTGGGAGCGCGCCACACCTTGGCCAGGCCAAAATCTTTTTGGGTGTAAGAGGCAGTAGGGAAGAGGGACACAGGGGTATAGAGCAATTTTAATTTTTTTTTTTTTCCTTTCTCGTGTCCTGTCCTAAAAATATTTAACTGGAGAGCAATTTATTCAGCATTTCCCCCTGTTTTCCATTGTGTGTCACGTGCTTTGCTGGTGTGTCAATGATGAAGGGACTGCAGAGCAACAGCTCACATCCAGCAAAAGTAAAAAGAAGGTTCAGAGTGCAAGCAAACAGCCCCCAAATCTCTGCTACCCCGTTAGATAGCAAAGATGCCAAAAGGCACCTTGGTTTTCACCAGAAAATAGCTTTTGGAAGTATCCTGCTCATTAAGCTATCCCTCGCTCGTTTGCAGGTCTTGGCTGCACAATGGCACAATGTGAAAGGATGAAAGGGTGGCCATCATCAGCCAAGTGCCCAACCTAAAGCTAAAGAGGGAGAGTTTGAAATTGTCTGGTCATTTCAGATAAGATCTGACTTTCTATAGCTGAAAAAGGGAATAAAATGACAGAGAAAAAAAAAAAAAGAAAGAAGCTGGGGAAATGCTGAAAGCTTTCAGGCTTTGTTCTTATATCACACGAAAGAAAAAAAAAAGGAGGAGCACGTTTTACTCTTTGTGAGTTGTGTTTAAGAACTAGAGCCTTCTTCATTTCAAGTGAAGGGAATTTTTACTTTTGAGTTTGAAAAAAGCAGAATCAGGGTCATGATTTTTAAAAAAGCTGAAACTCCAGGCATGTTTTAGAAACGGATTCAAAAGCACATGCTCACTGCAATTATCTACGCCTGCGGTGTTTTCGGACATGTGGACTTCAGGAAAACAATAGCCAGCCCTGTTATCAGCACAAAGGAGGATCAGTTTGGAATTACCGTACCTGTAATGTCGGCAGCCCATTGCTCTGAGGGTTTCCATTCCCACTGTTGTTCAGCTGTGAATTTACTTACAACATTCCTGAAATTAAAAAAAAAATAATGAAGGGCATTCCTGACTGTGGGGCAACTGGGAGAGCTGGCATCCTCTAAACAATAGCCTTAGCACCACAGGTCGTGTCTAATCAGGGGGATATTCTCCCAGTGGAAGCTGATGGCTTTTGAAGCAGGAAAAAAAAAAAATCAGATGCGGGGTATGTGTGTGTGTGTAGGTGTGTTATCTGAGTGCTGGGGTGCTCCAGCTCAAATGCAGGCACTGCACAAGGGTAAAGAGGTGATGGATATGTCCCTGGTTGCAATATTCCCAGAGGAGAGACTGTTTCCATCCATTTAAAACATGGGACCATGATGAACCATTGCCACCCCAGAGGACATTGGTTTATAGAGAGATATGGAGATGATGGAATATATCCTGATGCTACCTGGTGTGATCACTCAGAGGCACACACATCCTTGGGTAGCTGGGTTGGGCTGGTGAGGAAGTATCCCTTGGAAGCCCTCAGCTTGTTATTTAGGTTAACTACATGTGACTCTTGTGTATTTGAGTTTAACACTCCAAGGATAATATTGATGAATCTCAGAAAGTTGGGTGGGACGCAGCTAGGCATGGGCAGTCAAGACTTAAGGACTGAGCTGAAAAAAAAAAAAAAAAGAAAAAGTGTGGTGGAATTTTGGTGAGTTTTAGCAGGTTCTGACCACCTGGAGCAGGAGCTCCAGAAGCAGCAGTCTCTCTGCTCTGCTTGCACTGCAGACTACACCGTGCAGGTAGCAACCTTGCTCGAACAAAGTGCCAGAACCATCTTGGAAACATCTTAAAAACATCTTAGAGAACTTGGGTCTCTATCCCAAGGGCTACAAATTGCCAGTGGCCTGGGCCTCTATGGTATGTTTTGTCATTGTAGGGTGACGGGTCACCCTGTGGGTGGCTGCTGCGGAGGAGCAGAGCTCACAGCAGCCGGCTGGGGGGACTGGGCTGTCAGCACAGGTGCTGGTATCTGTAGCAGCCATCTCGGCTCCTGTCAACATCGATGGGGAGAAACCAGGAGGAAGGCATGATTCACCCCACCTTGCCTGACACTCCTCCAGAGCGCTGCATGGGTCACAGACCTTCTGCGTGGAATCTGCCCTGCCAGACTTCTGCTGCCACTCCCCTCCCTGCGCAGCATGTCACCTGCACCCCATGTCACCTGCACCCTGCACCACCACGCGCATCCTCTGCTAATAGCCCCCGATACCCAGACCCAGGGTGGGACGCTGCAGCCTCCCTGCTGGCAGCTTGTGCTGTGAATGCTGGGACAGGGCAGAAGCCACGACGCAGGGCAGCACCCCCAAACCTGCACCCTGCCTCCTGCACGGGTGATGTCTTGGCACCTTGTAAGCAGGAATGAGTTTGTGTCACCCTTATCCACACAATCTCAGCTGTGCGTTTCGTTTCTCCATCTGCCAGAGGAGGAGCTGAGATCTGCTCCAGGTGTGATTCATGAGACTGCAGCCTATTTGTGCCATTACTATGGGTAAGCCCCGTGGTGATGATTAGCAATCACCTACATAAAACACCAGGTTTCCAGGCTGTTGGGTACCTATGAATGGAGACAAATTGCAGGCAGGGTGCTTGGAGCTCCTGGATCCCCTGGTCTCTGGCAGAGGCACCCATGGGCTTCCTTTGCCCCAGGCTAACCAAAACTGTGATGCTGTGTGGCAGCGAGCCAAGGTGACAGCCCTGCCAGAGGGTTTTCCCCTGTGTGGGGAGCAGGTACCTGTACCTCCCTGTGTTAGGTCCTGGTCTGATTGTTGGTCTGGGAGGTGCAGGCTTATCTTGAGGGAGAACTGAGCCAGCAAGAAAGGACCTGGGATGGGAAGGAGGTAGAAGGGGGTGATTGTGGAAGGGAGGATGTGGGACAGGCTGCGCTACAGGGGGAGGGTGTTGGAGAGGGGGACAGAGCTTAGAGGTTTGACTGGGAAGGAAAGGCTGATGAAGGTGTAGGGTGAGAAGGTGATGGTAGAACGTGAGTCTACTGGGAGCAGACTCACTAGGGTAATGGGATGGAGTTGGGGGAAGAGTTAGCCTAGGAAGGGAAATGTGGCAGATTGTTTCCCAGCTTCCTGCCACAAATGAACGGAGCGGGAAAGGCTCTGAGGACACATGGAGACTCAGCTAATTTATCTTGAGTTAACCCTTCTCTAAAGACTTACTCAGCAGGTAGCCCATCCATGGGGCAAGCAGGAGCCAGCCCTGATGCTTCATCCTTCTGTGTCTGGTGGAAATGCACCAGTTGCCGCTAACTCAGCGTGTGCAGAGAGACCGAGCGAGTCCAGGCTGATGGCAGCTGGGTGAGGGACAAGAGCCCCTGGTGCCAGGCTCATCCCCCCGGGGCTCCTGGCAGGGACCACACTGAGCCTTGATGAAGCCAGATAACGGGGTCTGGGTGAACTGGTCCTGTGGGGAGCCTGGCAGAGCCCAGCAGCCAGCTATGCACTGGTTAAAGTCAGCTCCGTTCTCAGCCAGGAAAACTCTCTGATAAATAAGTCAGCTCCGTTCTCAGCCAGGAAAACTCTCTGATAAATAAGTCAGCCAGCCGTGTATTCACCTTCCAATGCCGGCCAGCGCTGACATGCTTTGCAGAGCCAGGCCAAGCTCCAGTGAGAGGGGGAGTGCCCGGGAATGCTGTTGTGGGGAAGGGGGAGGATTTATAGCTGTTTGCAATGGGGGTCGGGTGGGTCACCTGAGCTGAGGGGGCCTCTCAGGTCCTTTTTTCTCCCTTGCCAAGAAAGGCTTTCCTCGTTTGGCCTCCTGGATAGTTGGATCCTGCAGCCCCCTCCCGGGGAGAGGGGTCACTTCAGAGCATCCGAGCCTGGGAAATGACCCCATGGGTAGGGCTGGCATCTCACAGGGAGCAGAATCCTGGTGAGGAGAAGAGCTTGGGGGGCTGCAGGGAGCTTGGCAGAGAAATGAGCTGGGCTGTGGATAAGTTCTGTTTTCCTGAGCTTTTCTCTCTCACCAGCTGACCACCTCTTTGTACACCCCCACCCTTCCTGGCTGCTCTCACACTAAACAACAGCAATAAAAAGACATTTTTTGGGTGAAATGGGGCTGATGCCTGACCTGGGAGGGGTGCATAGGGATGGGTTGTTTTCTGGGTACAATGGCTTAGAGTGAGACTAAGTGTTTTGCCAGCCAGAGCATTCTGCAGGGACTGTAGCACCCTGATGCTAACCCCCCCAGAATGACACACACGTAGCTGAATCTCTCCCATCTCTGCTCACAGTACCGTCCCCTCTGCTCACTTGCTGATTTTTACTTTTTTTTTTTTTTCTTCCCCCCTCTTTGCCAAGAATGCAGGAACCTGCTGCTCCTGGACATCTCTGAGATGAGTTTCCGCTTCAAGCGTTCCCACTTCCGAAGTGGAGCTGAGAGTGCATCCAGCCGAGCTGCCGGAGAACTGCACTCTGCCAGGGAAACGCTTGTCAGAGGCTGCTGCAGCACCCCAAAGTGCCTGGGGCAGCCAACCTGGCGTTGGGAAGGGACGCTGGAAGGAGGGGATGCACGGGGAACCCCACATCTTCCCTGGGTTGTGGTACAGCTGTCGGGAGTGTGTGTGTGCGGGGAAGGTGGGGGGGGGATCGCCCCAGCTGCTGCTCTGGGAGAAGCTGTGTGGGAGGAGCACTCGCAGCAACAATTTTCCACAAAACTGGAAAACCTCACAGAGCATTTCATGGCAATAGGTGGCATTTAGGTTTTCCCCTTGAGAAAATTTCTATGGTTCGGGAAGGAGTTTTTGCAGGAAAAGACAGAAATCTGAGGAGGGTCTAGCAGGTTCTCCTGTAACCAGACGCTGGGGACAGGGTCAGTCTTTCAGGGTCACTGAGTATTGAATATTTATGCTAATTGAAAAGCTTGGCAAGGTGAAGGCTGCCTCTACAGCTCCGCATGGTGGTACTCCCAGTCCCTGTCTTAAAGTGCACAAAACACGAATTTCAGCCTGTTTTCTAAGCAAATGACCAGACATTTGGGTTAGTGCCTGTTCGTTTGGGTGCTTGTGGTGTTGGCAGGGCTTCCCTGCCTGTCTCTGGGATTTCTCTCCCTATTTAGGAAACCGTTTGAGGAGCGTCGTTGGATTCCTCCAAACATAACAATGATTCCCCAGCCCGGGGAACCCCGACCTTCCCATGCCAAAGTCTGTGGCCAGAGTAGGGTCAATGTGCTCCCCCTCACCCCTGCCCTGCTGCCTGCCTCACCCACCACCCACCCGCTTTGCAGGCAGGCCGGGTGCTGCCTGCAGCCCGTCGGAGCCGCTCTCGCAGCTCCATCTGCAGGTGCTCAGCCCAGGCTGTGCCTGCACAGAGCCCCGGAGCGTGGATTTCCAACCAGGCTGCCTTGGTCACACTGGGTTTGCACAGCCCATTGCTGTCTGGCCCTTTCCGTCAGGTTCCTGCCCTTCATTGCGACACCAGGGTGCCGCTCCACCCGTCTGTCACACTGTCTGCCCCACCATGCGGTGTGTTCCCACGCTTCACCCTCCAAACTCTTTGAACCAGTCTGTAAGATCCTTCTTATCCTCCTTCAGATCTTCCTTCGAGACAGGATTTCACTGGGACACCGAGGAGGAATTCATCGTCTAGCTATGAGGAGAAGAAGGGTGCGAGGCGGTATCTTTAGCTCCAGTCCCTGCTGGGACACAGGCTGCTGGTGTGATGTGAACCACTTGCTGACATCCATGCTTTTAAACTCTCTATCAGTTTTTCTGGTTGCTACTGGGTTTCTCTGGAGAAACAGGACCACAGAGCCATGGGCAGCAAGTCCTGGGAAGGTGGTCTAAGGAGCATGCAGATGTTCCTGTCCCCACCTGCCCATGTTACCCCCTGCCATATGTGACTGTCCCTGGAGCAGGCAGGAAGGTGTATTTGACCTCAGTGCAAAGTCCATCAACAGTTAAGACAGAGCCTATAACAAATTTTCATCGCTCTGTGCTTCTCAGGACTGGCAGGGAACAGTGGCAGCCTGCTCCCAGCTCCATGTGGGGCTGTGGCAGTCCCTTTGCCCGCTGGCAAAGTGAGAGCCCACATCACCCAAAGACCAGAGCAGCTCTCACTGCCCCTTTGGTGGCTGTAGTGGTTCTGATGGTGGCTCAGCACACCTTGAAACCACAGTGGCAGGGTTACTGCATTGACCCAGGCAGCGTATGATCAGATTAGCACTCTGCAAGGAGGGGATATGAGGATTGGGAAGACCTTAAACGTCCTCATCTGCACCTATAACCAATCTCCTGGGAGCAGCCATGACTAGGGAGGGGGCTTCTAGTCTTGCATTACTAATAACAGCAATGAAAAGCTTTTTAACAGCAATCCTGCAAAACCTAGAATGGGGCTGGTATATGCAATTCATGCCCAGTTTGCTGTGTGTTGTGAAAGGCACCTGCTCTGAGATGTCTGTGGGCAGAGCTTGGCAGACTCTCCGCAGGTGAGAATGTCGAGATACTGGAGCAGACTGTGGAAAAACTGCCCAGGAAGAAAGAGGCTCCTCAGCCCAGGGCTGACTGGCTGTCAAGGTAGATTTCATGGTAGCTGCTGTGGCTGTGCAAGATTACAAGATAAACAGGCACGCTGGCCTACAAGGTTTTTAACTCAACAATTTTCCTTGGTACGTGAAAGCAAAGCTGGCAAAATGAGCCAGAGATGGTCAGTCGATCAGGCTTCCAGCACTGTTCGAAGCAAGGTGTTTAGGCTGAGCTGCTCAAGGGGTGTGTGTTGATCCCATTAACCTCAGGAAATGTGGGCATGGTCACTCCAGTCAACCAGACAGTACTTCACACCCCATCTTTTGTGCCTATGCGCACAACCCTTGCTTATCCATCCATTTGAAGGAGATGGCAGCAGGGACAGCTAGACTGACCACCAGCCCAGTGTCTGGGAACTGCTGGATCTGAAGTTTAGGCTTGGAGAAATCCCACCACCTGTGACATATAAAATGGGCGACAATGATGCTTAAGTAAAAGTTGCTTAGAGCTGTTATGGGGATTAATTAGTTAATCCCTGCAAAGTGCTGTAGACATCTGAAATGCAATGTTAATATTACTGCCTTCCATGTAGGCAAACAATGTTCACTTCATTTGAGAACTTAAAGCAGACTGCTCTCATTAAGACTCCCAGAAGAGTTTTTGCAACCTTTTGTGTATATGACCTTGTCAGGGATGATGTGACCAGTCTGTGTGAAATAAACTGCCCTGATCCTGTTAATTCTCTTTTTTTTTTTTTTTCTTTTTAGCAGTCAACCATGGTTCTTTAATCAGCTCATTTGTCTGATGGAGAGACCAGTGCGTGGGATTTCAGGCCCCTGGACCAAACCTGGTGCCTTTCTCGGCACAGATGGGCTGCTGTTGGCCTGGCTTCACCTGCAGGTTTGCAAGCTCTCCGTACTGAATAAGCTGTCAAGAAGCACATAAATAGCATCAATCCACTTACACTTTCACACATGGCAAATCCAAGCAGTACAGTCTGGAGCAGAGCGTGCCTTGATTGCTTCAAAACCAGAAGAGGGCAATTAGGAAAGTACCACGCAGTGGGAAAACGGCTGTTGCACATAGCTGGGAAAGCCAGCAAAGTGGATCTCTGTCTCTGAGAGATCCCAGGGATGTGGAGCTGCTTACCAGCCCTGGGACAGCTTTGTGCAGTTGATAGGATGGCTTTCTTGGCACTGCCAAGGAGGCAGGAGGGTGCCCGAGGAGAGGCAGGTAGCAGGGCTGAGTCAGGCTGCAGAGGGACCGGCCAGCACTGCTGCAGCGGCTGTGCAGTCAGAAAAAGACCAGTAGATGGTGGTATGATCTTGGCACCTCTTCGTTCCCGCGCTGATGCAGTGAGGATGTATCATTTCGAGGGGAGCAGAGGTGATTACCCGGGTTACTGGGCCCTCGGCCCAAAATCCTGCCGGGCAGAGCCCTGTGCCCTCAGCTACAAGAAGCCCAGAGTTCCAAAAGTCCACCATACCCCAAACAACCCTGGGTGTGTTGCTTACAGCCACTCTTTGTTCTCCCAGGTCCCCAGCGTTTGTTCCCCAGCTCCAACCGAGGGAACAAGCGGAGGAAGGAGGGAGGAATTTGCCAAAGAGCCAGCTGGTTCTGACCTCCCTACCCTTGCCCCTTTCTTCCCCCTTGAATGCAGGGGCGGCTGCTTACCCGCCTTGCAGGGAATGAAAGGCGGGCGAGTGAATCAGAAGGGAGGCATTGTGCCCTGCTAATCCCCTTGAGCCGACGCTTGTC
This sequence comes from Xenus cinereus, assembly GCA_025774025.1. Lineage (NCBI taxonomy): Eukaryota > Metazoa > Chordata > Aves > Charadriiformes > Scolopacidae > Xenus > Xenus cinereus. The sequence goes on along the minus strand of JAOXJK010000051.1, from coordinate 13,171,063 downwards.
AATAAAAGGCGTAACTTTGGTCTCAAAGCGTGTTTTCTGCCTCCTCAGTACAGCCAGGCAGCGTTGTTCCCAAAATGCTGACTGGCCTTGTCGAGAGGCTGCCAGCTATAACTTCAGACCTCAAAAACAGGACGACTCAACCTCCCTCTGCCCCTCCTGTGCTATGCCTCCTCTTTTCCCTGGGTTTTGTTTGCCTTATGCAGCATCTAGCTGTGTTACGCAAGAATTATGCAAACCTAATCCTTACCCTTCCACTAAATTGATTTTCCTTTTTATATTTTCCTATTAAAGAGAGATGCTTCCCAGGTGCCAAGGAGTCATCTTACTCCTCCAAGAGGGGCTGAATTCAGTGTCTGGGAACAGCAGAGGTACCAGAGAGCAGGGGCAGGTGAGGGGCAGCAGCATGTCTCCTGGACATGTTACTGCTCTGGCAGGACAAGGGCAGTGCTCGGTGGAACTGTACATGGGAAGGGAAAGAGAGGGACTTCCTACCATGGGCTGGTATTTTTTGATCTTGTATTTTAGAGCCTTAAATTTCCTCAGGATGGGGGCCTGGGCAACCTCCCCCACACCTACGAGTGGGGATGTCTCCCTTGTGACTATTTCATGCCTGTGAGACCTTGGATTTTCTGTGTCCCCTCAGGTCTGCCTCTATGCAGCACAACACTCACACCTTCTTCTTGGACACCCATGTCCCCCCGCCCTGCTCTGGCACCAGTTTTCAGCAATCCTCCTCCACACTCCAGCCCCAGAGGAAGAGCTGGGAGGAGGGCAGTGAAGTAGGCAGACAAGGACCTGGGGCAGGAGTTAGGGAAGAGAAAGACCAGGTAGACCAGAACTTCTGTCCGGTGGTTCATTCTCCTGCCATGCCCTCCCACAACCACTTTGTCTCACTGTTTCCCAAATATATTCTGCAATAGAGACACGACGCTTTCTTGCTACCCTCCAAGTCCTCCAGCAACTCCCCAAATACTCCCTAATACACCTATACTCTCCTTTTTGCCCTACTCCCCGTTCCAAGGAGAGAAGGGAAGCCATCCTCACTGCTCAAGTTTACAGGGTGCTGTGTCCTTCTTCTCCCCCCTGCACCCATCGTAGCCAAGTGGCTGAGGACAAGGTGGGTGGGAAGCATTCAAACTCCCCGGGCAGCTATAGATATCTTAACACTGAATAATACTCTCCCATGCACCCCAAGCCAAGGGCTGCTCCTTGTGCATGCAGCACACTGAAGAACCTGGCCTTGGTTTTCAGCACGCTTGGGGCCAGCTCCTGATTTATTTATGGCAGTTTTCCAATCAACTGGAGTAGATCAGGACTTAGACTGAGACATACAATCTCACTAATGTTTCACATAGCTGTAGTTATTCTTGCAACACGATGGTCTTGTTAGTAGTTGGAAGGCTTCAGAAATGTGCAGAACAGATGCAGGTAATTTGGGGTTTCCAGTCTTGGGAATATTTTGTGCCCATTGAAGTCAGTGGGAAAGCTACCACCACTTCCAGTGGGTGCTGGAATGCCTCTGAGCTGTTCGGCATCATAAATTTGACTATGTAAAAGAAGGCTTAGTTTTTCCACCAGATAAAATAATGAGCAGTAGTGAGTTTGGGAAATGGTTGTGTTATCACTGACATATCTTTCATGCAAAAAAAAAAAAAGCAGAAAAAAGAAGTCCTGAATGCAGGAAAAAGAAAAAAAAAGCCACTAACATTTCTTTTTTCTTAAAAACTCTGGGCATTCAGAGAACTGTGAGAGCACTGACTGGTTTGAAGTCAGGGTGTTTCTTAACCCCAGTTTGTTATGGAAACATGCACCCTGGGTCAAACAAGCTGGTTTTTCTGTTCTGAGCAAAAAGCTTATCTGGCAAATGAGCCAAACTACCCAAAAAGACCCGTGTTTATCCCACTGCTATGGCACAACAAGGTCCAAATCCAACTCCATGGACTCACGCAGCTGTGTATGCAGCAGAGCTCATTTTGGGAGAACCTTTGAGATGAAGATTTCCAGGAGCTCCACACTGCCCATGAGGTGCTTCTTTCCCACATCACGGATGTTTCCGTGTCCCCAGCTCACCCATTAGACTGATGGGGGCTATGTCTCCTGCTCAGCTACCCAGGGAAGACTGCAACCTCAGAGTCAAAGGCTGAGATGCAAACTTTTACTGTACCTTTTCTTCTTCTGGTCTGTTATGCCATGCTTTCCCTTCCTCCAATAAGGAGATTACTTTTTTCCCTCTGAAAATGGGTTGAGAAGAGGGAGGAAGAACCATCCACGCAGGAGCAAAACCTCTTACATGATGTGAGGTTGATTCACAGCCTCCTGTTACACTGATAGGTAACAAGGGTGTCACCTGCGTGATGGGGGGGGATATTCCCAGGAGAGCTTAGGAATCTTGAACGAGATACAGAAATATCTTAGTATGGAAATTCTGTTCATTCATGAGACATCAGGGACTCTTTAAAGAAGCCATGAAAGAAACAGCCCTTTGAGCTTGTTGCTCAGGGACCTGCATGTTTTCCTAATGCGGGAATAGGTGATGGAAAAGTCCCTTTCTATTATCAAATCCTTATAACTGCTCCCAGCCAGGGGAGTGTTTTCTCTATAGCATGTTTTCCCTTTTTATTGTGTTATTTCATCACTTTAATATCCCTTGCTTGTATTTCTTCAGTTCCTAGCTACAGAAAGTAACTTCAGCTGTAGCTATCCTGCAGCCAAACTGATGTGCTCCACGTAAGAGGCAGTATCCCGTGAGTGACCTTATGATGACTTCACTTGGTGCCTCACAGTAACCTATAGATCCTGTTGCTGTAAAAATGTTTTTTTGAGAAGTATAAATACAAACACCATGAGATCACATATTCCAAACTATAACTGAATGCAGACTCTTGGAAGAAAATCGACTCAAAGCCCTCCTGGAAAAAGCTGTCAAGCACAGCACACTTCATAAATTTTTCCACAACCCCAAATGTACCATGCATCAAACAGGTTTCTTTCAGAAACTGGTGCTGTGAACCCCACAATGCTTGGACATTAGTTAGATTAAATGTAATCCATCCGGGATGGGGAAGGGAAAGGGCTGTCTCAAGTCCTCTGTGCTCATGGTGTCCTGAGATGCCTGTCCTTGGTAATCTCCATGAGAACCATTGTGCAAGACTATCATGAAGGAGTCAAGTGTTTGCCCTGTAAAATGATCCTGGTGGTTTCAATCTTGTGCCCTGTGGCAGCTCCTCTTGCCCAGGGAATAATAATGAACCTGGCTGATTGAAGACAGTCCCAGTAGTAAAGCTGGTGAGTGCGTGGATCAAGAGATGGGCCCACCCAACCCAACTTTGACCCTAGGTAACGAAGGAGGAAACTGCAGGAAACGGTGCTGAACCTCTGTTTTTCTGGACTCAAGTGTCATCAATGGATCTGAGGCTCACATACCTACCCACCAGTTTAATTTTTGCTGTCCTTTTCTCTATAACTCTAGGCAAGCCAGAGTAATGACATTCCAAGCAGGACTCCTAACAGCTTATTACCCTTGCTCTGGAGCCATAATCTTTCAGATTTCATTGGAAAAGATTAACCATCCTGGCAGATGCACCTGCTTGCAGTCAGAATAGCCAACATCTGCTGTGAAAATGATTTAGTGACAGTTAACCTGGCTGTAAAAGGTGCCATAGCAATGAAAATTACAGCATGGCCACAGGGATCTCAGAGCTCTTTACATCCCATCTCACGCTTATCTATTAGTGTCTGGCGATGTTGCACAAAAGCGTGGTGAGAGCAATCAAAAAGAATTATGAGCTTAATTAAAAACTACCATGACCATTTAACTAGGCGTAATGATGTTAACCGACCTGGAATTTGCCCAGCACTCAGACACTTGCTATTTCAAAGGAGTAAAAATGGCCAGAAGTTGTTTTACATTTTGGGCAAAAATGGCATACCCAGTCCTACAGTCCCTTTAAATTCATGCCAAGGCCTCAGTGCAGCATGATCTCTCATGCATCTCTCACCATACAGTAGCTGGGCACCGGGCCACCCTAGCACAGCCCCTGCCAGGAGCGGTGGCCCCGGCTCAGCGTGCTGCACACCAGCCTCTGCTACGCTGCATTTTTTCTCCCTCTTTCCGGCTGTTTCTCTTTCATTATTCACTGGAGCGGAGACTGGATGCTGTGACAACAAAGTTTGTGCTGCAATCCTGCAGGGTCCCTCCCAGATTAGTAAATAGTTGTTGATATTGAAAATAATCCATCCGGGCTTCTGTTCAGCATCAGAGGAGGAAAATACAGAGGCCATAGAGGGCTTCCACTGCCACCTCCTGCTCATGCTGCTTTTAATGAGGTTTAGCCATGCTCAGCAAGGCTCTGGCTCAGCAAGGGGCAGCAGCTCAGGAACATCTGTTTTGGGAGGGATGCCAGAGCTTAGCCATGACGCAGGACCCCATCCCTCAGCGGGGTCAGCCCAAGTGACCGCTGCTGCGTTGCCCCTGAAGACACCGCAGGCACATAGGCTGGGTGCCCACTTGCACTTCTGGGCAGCACCTCCCAGCAGAGGACCTTCCTCTTGACTCTCTTGAGCTAAAGGTTTCCATGTGGTCTGTCCACCTCAGGCATTTCCATGTTTTTGGAAAGTTTCAGCTATAATTGTCCTATTCTTTGTGGCTAAGATTTGGGACACATATGTAGTTTTGCGCATTATTGTCTCTGGTTTGTTGAGAAAACAAAGTGCTGTTCAAGCCTGGAGGTTTGGCAGGAGATGCCCGCCTTGAATGGGAAGTTTGCTGCTTTCCCCAGATTGGCCAAGTTACAGGTGAAAACATTCTGATAGAATTTGGCGAGGATGATGGTGCTTGTGGATGCTCACTGATGTGGCTGATGTTAATAGAAATTGAATCCTAGATACATTAAATATGTCATACTCTGAAAAATCAGCATAATGATGCCTCAGAAGGCACACCAAAGTTTGTTGCTATATTTTATCTTCATTTTGTGTGGATTGATTTTACGCAGCTAACATGGAGCTGATAGTATTTCCTTCTTGCACAAAGAAACTAACGAATGGCAGAGCAGCCCCTAGGGACAGCATAAAACAGTCAGAGAAAAGCTTAAAGTGAAGTTGTGTTCTCAGAGCAATATTTAAATGCTTGCTCTGAATGAGACCTGAAGCTGCATGCTGAAGAATGAGGAGAATACAAAACACGAAATTGTTCCATGCAACGTGAACATCTACTCTGTGGTCCAGGCAAGCCACAGTGCTGAGGGGGAAGGAGGCAGAAAGAGTAAATAATGAAGAACATGCCCTAGATGCCTCCTGTCGTGCATTCATCTCATGGGTACAGCAGGAAACAAAATAAAGCAGCCTTAGCTCTGATGCCACCGAATTTCAGAGAGTTAGGCAGTACGACCGTTGCATTCTCATAATATTTTCCTTTTTATTTTTATTCAGTGAATATACACAGTCAAAGATTTTTGGTTATGCCTCCTGAAAATATTTATTTGCTTATCTGGAGTTGTATAAAATCCCTTATTCTTCTATTACTATATTCAACCTAAAAATCCACTCTGGGTGTGCGTCTCTATCCTGTTTCTCCTCTCCTCTTGAGACCCCTGACTAGGTCTCTCCCACAAAGAAGCCACCTTTGCACAACATGAAGCTTATTTTCGTAATAAATTATTCCCAGGCTTTTGGATTACTGTAGGATGGAGACAAAAAGAGAACTTCCTTGCATCACATGTTAAAGCCATTTATTTGTGGTATCCCTAGCTCTTCGACTTCCCTTGGGCTTGCATTAAACCTGTGGATCTCTGAGGTCCTACGCCTCTTTCAGAAACCTGGCCACGCTCAACCTTGATGTCTCTTCAGCTTTCTAGCATACTAGATGAATGTCGAGAACATCTGATTTATACCTCACTGTGGGATTGATTTCTCTCCCCCCACTCCAAGATGCCAGGTTGAGACCAAAGGGAGGGAAGGAAGCTGGAGGCTGTGACCCTTCTTCGTTATTCAGGACTAGGTGGGGTGACGGGAAGGGGGAGGTTTCCCTTGGTTTGTTTGTCATCATGAACCCATGACTCTGGATTGCAAACCTTTCACCCACCTTCTCCAAAGGCAGACCACTTTGCGTAGGTTCACATTAAGCCCCCAAACAGCCTGGGGTGGATTTATAAGTTAGTGTGGAAGGCATGCAAACCCCTATGCTTTTTGGCACACATGTAGGCAATATAACACCTATTGGCTTCCAATTAGGAACAGCATTTAGCACATATGTAGCACCTGTAGCTTTCAAAGTGTTGTTCCAACATCACCAGAGTCCTGGGAATGCAGCTCCAGAGAGGTAAGAGGCTTGTGCAGAGACCTGGCCCTGGGTCTGTGCTCTCTGTCAGTTGGCTCAGGTGCGTGTAGCAGAATTTTCCATATAACCATGATCTTCCTTTTCCCACTTTATGCCAGGCTGCCTAATCTTAGCAGCCTTCAGGTAGCAGCCACTAACCTAGTCAACCCCATTGCAGTGGCTTTATTTGTCCTTAAAGAGTCTGGAAGATCTTTGTTTCTTTCTGTGGTAAAATCCTATGGAAAATAATTTGTTTAAGGCTTGACGTCTGATGACTATACTAATAAGTTAGGTCTGATACTAAAAGTATTTCTAGAAAGATTTTGCTCTCCACCTTTTGGTGTTCTTAGTCTGTGCATTTAAATAACACCCTGAGGCCAGTCCCGATGCAAAAAATACCTGCTCTCCTGAGCTAGCAGTTGTCCTGTGAAACTAGACCTGACTGCAGACACGTGGAAATGGGTGTCAATCAACATGGTGAGTAGATCAAGTGCTGGCTGGGTTTTTTTAGGCATCATAAGTTTGTTTTTTTTTTTTTTTCTCTGTGTCTAGCTGCTTTCTGTTTTTATGTGTGAGATCCTGAGAGAAGGGACTGTTTGTTTTGGTTTTTTTATTCTGTATTTGCACAACACTTTGCACAAGTCCTGAGTGCTGCCATAACACAGATATTCTAAAAATTCCTTTGTATGTAATACATTATGTTGCTTCCTGGTCTCGTGACGTGGTGCATGATTAATGTATACATCTAACTCTTGGACCAGCTCCATAGCTGGTGTAAACCGGCATAGTGCCTGGTTCTTGTCCTCTGGTAGCAGGGTTGCTATATTTAACCAGACAGACCCTGAAATATTACATGTGGTTAGAGATTTCTGTCTGAATTTTCTCACATGCACCTGTCACTGTGAGAGATCATTTGGTACCAGGCAGCGCTGGTTATCTCTTATCAACTCTCAGCCCTTCAAGGAGAAGGGCACCCAGTCTCAGCTCTGTGCTTCACTGACCATACAGACCATGCTGGAAACCAGCAGAAACCTCTTTGAAATAAATAGGTAGCCCTAATATATGATAAAAATACGGCTCCAAATACGTTTAGGGGAGGGACACCTTGTTCTTTTCTTTCCTAGATGTTTGGATAAAGGAGGAGAAAAAAATAGCTAAGACACATGTAAGACAAATAGAACAGTTGGAGGCATGGGGGTAGAAGAGGGCAGTCTGTATTCATGGATGCCTGACCAGCCATTTCCCCTTTGATATGAGGAGAGGCAGCACCTTGGGTCCCAAATGCAAGGATTTATTGTCTCAGCGTTAGATTGTTGAATGTCGCTGAAATGTCTCAGTCTCTAGTTTTGCTGTGCTAAGTGCAACAGAAGTCTACATGGCCAAACCACTGCAGAGAGATGAAGCGCTCTGATTTCCCTTGTGTTAGGGGCTAAATCTGCTCAATTCTACCCACTTCAGCATCAACCCTGCTCTGTGTTCGGGGCACAAGGAACTCAATCTTGACATAGCTGTTAGCCTTGACTTAGCTTTTACCTCAAGTAATGCTGTCTTGAGCACAGAAGCTCACTCTATTAGCACAAAAATGTTTGTGTGCATGTGAAGCTGGGGGTGCAGAATAGGGAAGAATGAGTTGCTCTGATGTTTTGTGATGAAAAAGCAGACACGCAGTTAAAGAAAAAAGATCCCATTTTCTCCTGGCCAAGCCTCACTGGGGGAACTCCAACAAAATCAGTGATGTTTGGCTCAGAAAGTGAACATGTTGGCATAAGCATAAAACAAAGCATCCAAACACTCACAGATGATTTATGAGAACTCCTAATGCCTTTACTGCCTTTTCCTCCAGCTGCCCAAACTCCTTCCACACCATCCTCCCATCCGAAAGCAGGAATCAGCCTCCTTTTTCCTAAATGTGAAATCTGAGGGAGACATCTGACTGAGCAGGCGCTCTCTCCAGATGCTTATGGGGTGGGTTCAAATATAAAAGGGCTTCTCTTAAAATAAACATGTTAGCTTGAGCCCCCCTGGAAAACCAAACACCTCCCTTGGGCTCCTTGAGCAGGCAGTGTTTCCTCTCATGGAAGCACAAAGTCTGTGTGTAACGGATACAGGATCAATTAGGGAAAATCTAGCACTGGCAGATAGACGGACTGTGATTTGCTATCTCCCCCACTGTAGCATGGGCAGTGATATTTTGCCTCGAGTTCTCTACTTGCTTGTTCATCTCTCCATGTCAATCCAATGCTTGGTTTGTCCCGGAGCTGAACCATGCTTTTACATAGGTCCTCTTCAGTCTCCATCTACATCTTCTGCTCTTAGGGCAGGGGGCCTCTGCAAAGCCGTGGTTAATGTCCTGCAGAGACCTGCCAAATTTATGAGGGAGGAAGAGGATCACAGACCTTTGGTGTTCCTGTCAACCTGACCATCATGAGCTTGAAAAATCAAAGCAGCCTCTCATTTCAGCTGGGGGCACTGGGCTCCTGGTAGATCTTACTGACTCCCCATTTTTGGGAAGCGATGCTCAAAATAGGCTTCTTCACTCACAAGTAACCTCCAGCTAGAGGTGTGCTGTGCTGAGGACAGGAGGCAAAGGTGGTGGCAGTTTTTACACAGTTGGGGAGTTGACAGTGGCTCCCCGAGAGGCCTGGGGAGGTGCCCTTGCTCTCTGCTAGCTGGCACTGACCCTGATGTCAATGGAAACCCTCAGCAATGTCATCACAGCTGGATTTTGCCATCTTCTCTCCTCAGGCGCTCTCTCTAGTTGCTGCGTTGTCCATGAGCCATCCCTGGCCTAGGGACTGACCCTTGCATCTTTACCAGGATGCCACCCTTTGGGGAGAGAGGGACTGAAGAAAAAGCTGTAGGCACAGAATCTCTGTGTGCCACTGGTATGCAGGATCCTGATCAGCAAGCTGCTGTCACGGTGAGTCAGAGAAAATCCACTGAAGCCCTGCTTAAGCAGCCAAGCTCTGGCCAATGCAGTATGAGCTGTTCTGCTCAGATGGTTAGTGCAGAGGGAGAAAAGTTTCCCAGGGATGACTCACAAATTCCTGGTGATGAATGTACTGAGGTTTGTCTGAGATGAGGTCAGCTTTCATAAAGCACAAATGCTGCAGGAAGGGGGTTAGCTGTTGATTTGGTCTCCATCCCATGTGTGTACAAAGAGGCACCAGCCCCAGTACAGAGTCCAGCACTGGCACACGTCCCTCTCCAAGGGCTGAGCAAACACAAGAAGCTCTGCCAGCCTCTCCTTTGCCATCTCTCCCTACTGGATTAGTATCTGCAAACTCGTCTAGAAGCAGAATATCAGCATTTCCTTGGGATTTGTTTGGCGCTAATAACCAGCACTGTAGCGTGCTTATAGGCAGAGACAGAAGCAGAAAGAAAAACAAGGAAACACTGCAGGCAGTGCTAACATCAGACTTGTTTTTATTTTAGCTTTCAAGGTGCTTTTCCAGATTTAATTGTGTTCAATAGTTAAAAAGCACATTCATTTCTTCGTTACCCACAGCGTATTGGAAGTCCCTGTTCTTAAGTTGTTTTGATTTCTAGGTATTTGAGAGTTTAATAAGGTTTTGTGTTTGTTTAAGGAATTATTGCCCACCCAATTGAAAGATAATGGGACACTGTAGCCTTTCCAAGTGTTTTTATGCTTCAATAAAACAACAAGCAATTTACACAAGGCAATAAAATGGTACCCTGCGTCCCCAATGAAGAAACACAAAGCAATGTTTGAAATTATGTCTAGCTCAGAAAATAAATCCACCCTTACTCAAGAAGTCCATAAACTTAACTAGGTACAAAATCCCCCATATGCCCTCCTTTTCCCAGAAGTTTGGAAAATTAGCACAAGATGCGCTTGAAAATCTTGTAATGTATGAGCACAATTTGTCCGAAGGTACTTTGCTGTCTGCAAAAGAGCAGACTGACTACTCATTAGGACTTCCAAAGGGGCATAGGTTTGATCGTATACTCCATTGTCCCTAATTTCTTTTCTCTTTGGGCTCTGTCACTTTTAGAGCCTTGCCCCGTTGTGTGAAATGCTGAAGGACTCCTACTGATGTCATGATTTGCCTCTTTACCCACTCTGCTGCAGGGTTCAGGCATTTGATGGCATTTTCTACACTGGCATTCTGAAAATTTTGGAGGTTCTGCTGTCCTTCTGCCTTCTATCCAAGGGTTGAGAGCATCTCTGAACTCTGGGTGACCTCTTGTTGCCTTGCCTACTTCTTCCACAGTGGCAAAGGAAGATTTTTGGAATCTATTCATGTCACAGTGAGCACTTGTATTCCATGGAGACTGATGCTAGCAGGGAAGTAAGAGCCCTGTGCCCTCAGAAGCGTACTGTCATGTATCTTGGTTCAGTAGAGTCCTGAGCTTCAAAAGCCTACCTGAAGCTCCATCTGAAAGACCTTCTGGCCATAAGGATGCTCTGTCCTGCCCCTTCAGGGACTGCCATAGAGAAGAGATTTCAAGTTGTGTCTTTGCTAAAGTGGCAAGAAGAGGTCTGAGCCCAAAATGGGGTACAAACCCCTCTTGTTCTCATGTCCTGCTTATTCTTGGCAGAAAAGAGTTTCTACTGGCTGTTCCACTGGAAAATGCCATATTTTGCTGATATACAGTGATCTGCACCCTGAATGTTGCTGTTGGTAGCATAGCAGAGGCACCACTGATGAGTATAGGTTCAATTTTGTCTTTGCAGATGCCAGCTGACCTGAGGCCCTGAAGCATGGGACGGCAAAAAGCGTGGTAGAAATCACAGCAATGCTGCCCCTGTTTACAGCTGTGACTCAGTGGGGAAACACACTCTCTAGGGTTGTTTGTTAGGCTGTTAGCCCCTTTCAAAAACCATCAAACCCAGCATTTCAAAGTGTGCATTGTTTCAAAAGCTTGTAATCATTCTTAATAGCACTAGCCCTATTGGCATGAGGCACCCCCAGATCAGCATCCAGCTGTGGCCAAGGACCTTCTGAGATGCTTTTTAGGACTGCATCTCCACCCAACCAGCTGCTAATCCCTTGGAAATGCCCTACACCCTGCTTGGAAATGCTCTGCTGACCTTTGCTTTGGGGCGCCCGCCAGCCTCTTCAGCAGCTGCTGCTCAGAGTGACCCTCCTGGCTTATAACAACGGAGGCTGTTTAAAAAAATAAATACACAGTCTGGCCAGTTGCAAAGCCAGGTTCACAGCAATCTCTCCTGACAAATAAGGTCAGAATCTTCTTAAACAGAAACACACCCTGGCATAAAGATTAAAGCATTCGCATATCTCTTTTGCTATTAAAATCCCACTTCTCACGAGAAACCTCGCTCCTCCTTCCATAAACGATCCAGCCCGTTTGAGCCATCCGCTTGTCAGAGTATGATGGATTAATGCTGCAAAAGGTTGCTGAAGCTTTTAGCTCTCCTTCTCTGGGCATATACTTCAAAAAGCACCCTTGGCCTGGCATACTGAGCAAATTTCACTCCTAGTCCTGAAGGTTTGGCCAGGGGGATGCTTGTGAGACCAGATCACTGTTCTCTGCAGAAATTACAGGGGTCAAAGAAGTAACCACACTCTAATTTCTAACAGCTGAGATCTTCGACGCAAGGAGCAGATACAAAAGCACCACTGTCTGTGGCTTACTTATTTTTCACTGGAAGCTATATTACAGAAACTAGAAAATTAAAGAAAACAGAGTCCTTGCTACCGTATTCAGAGATCTTCTCCTCTTGGCGACCCTCCTAAATCTTTTTTTGGACAAGTCCCAAAGGTAATGCAATCTAGGAGAGAGGGAGCGAATGCACACTAGGGTCTATTTTTAGTGACTACAGTAAGGCTGAGATCTGCTTCCCCTCCCTCTCCCTCCCCCCAAAATCCATCCTCAGCCAAAAAAGGCCCTGGAGAAGCTGCTGAAGCTATAGTGAACAGCCTGTGCCAGTGACACTCTCTCTGCTGGGGTGTTCTTCGGTGTCTGACCTAGCAAAGGGTGTCTCCATGCAAGGTCTCTGGGAGGAAAGTCAGGAGAGCTGCTTCTGAGTGATTTCAGGCTGCTTCCTTCCCTGCCTGAGTGCACAGCACCTTGTGTGTTGGGAATCTGCTCCCTCCGAAGTCTTCGCCTATTTCCGCTGGAGAAACAGCCACTAATCACAGCAACATCAGGTTTCACAGAGCACTACACCACAGGGAACGTAGAGGCAATTTCCCTTCTCATTCTTCAGCAGTGTTTCTCATTGGCAATTTCTTTAATTATAGGGAACACTTCAATGAGGCAGGATATTTGCTCCTCTCCACTTCATTATCACCATCTGGATCTGCTGCTCTCGCCGTATGTTCCCTAGCTGATGTTACAGTCACCCTCTGCGGTGCCACCACCGGCTGGCGTGCAGCTGGCGTCCCTGCTGCTTGGCATCCCCTAGAAGAGGAGGGTGGCACAGAGGAGGTCAAGGCGGATTCTGATCTCACAGGTTTCAGTGTTGATCTTGAGCAAACTGGAGTCACTCTGCATCTTTACACCACTGCTCCACCATAGCCCACAGTTTCAATAACCAACTTTTCTGTAATTTATACCACTGTGAAACCAGAGTGAATATGCTGCTGCAGGAGAATTCATCCAGCTTTACTTCAGCTTTAACGAAGCCTAAAAATTGGCCATGGGGGAAAAGAAGGAAAGAGAAAAGGGAATGAAGGAACATGTCATTGCTTGGATTGGAGAATTGTTCCCAAACTGAATGTTTTCCGCTGGCTTGCAGCAGCTCTGCAAATAACAGTGTTACTCAGTCATCCATTCCAGTCTTCTTCCTCTGCTCAAGGCTTTCAGCCCTCTCAGACCTTCCTCCAGCAGGAAGGGCCCTGTGTAGTACCCGTGCAGCATCCAGCTTTCCCCAGTTATTGATACAGGTACAAAGGATGGAATGAGAGGAATGATGGTGCCATCTTCTGCACAACACAGCTGGCCACAGACCCTCAATCTCCTGATTCCCTTTGGCCGAGTTTCTCTTGTTGGGGCTGATCAAGTGTTAGGAAGTTTCTCATGGGCTGGGGGCCAGGAGGTACACCCACTGCTGTGTGTAACCAAGCTGGTACCAAGAAAGGCAGAGTAGCTGCTATGGACCCACCCCCAGATTAATCATGGCTTGGTCCTTGCACACTCACAGTCCAACTCTGAAATCTTGGGGTTTTCCTCTCATTTGCCCCAGGGCCACACAGTTGGCTTCAGTGCTCCACCTCCCGAATTATATCTATGAGGAGAGACCAGGACCCCCAGAGGTCTGTGTATTACATGAAATGTTAAGAATTCAAGTTCTGCTTCCTTTCCCAGGGGTAATTTCCCTTAAGAAGGGATTTTGCTGAGATGTCCTGGGTTGGTTATTCCCTTCCCACATCTGGGTGGGAAGCAGTGTGCCAGCAACGCGTCTGCCTAGCAGCTGTAGTGAAGTGAGTTTTATGTGTATAGCATTAGCAGAGCATTTTAGGATTCTCTAGGATGAAAACTACTGCTATATAAACCTATCACCTTGCAGTAAAAATGATTCTGCCAAATGCACTTTGGAGAGTATTTAGTTTTAACTATCTCTGTGCCTCTATCTCTGTGCTCAGCGTGTCCATGATCTGCCCCAAACTCTTCACCCTCATGAAGATTTTTTGACTTTTAACCAGACAGGTCTTCTTTGAGGAAATCAGGGAGCAGGTACAGAGCTACATTAACTTATACTTAATTGCACACCATTTCTTCCAGTTTCCCTTGTGTTGTAGATGATTGGGTTGTGGATGGTGATTTATGCATTTTGATCGGATTAGTCAGGACTGCATTAATGTACAAGAAAGATGGACGGTGAAAAGGGAGCCACAGGAACCCAATAATTGTGAAAGAGGTGAGCTCAATGTTTTTTATAGTCTCTCAGTCTGCCGCCTTTTCACTGAATCATAAAAATTAAAATTGGGAAAGACTGATAACGTGAGAGTCCCCCCTCTGCTGCTGTTGTGCCGCTGGCAACGAGAGCTGTTGGTGTTTGCCATGGTCCTGCTGAGGGCTGCCCCCAGCTATTCACCTCTGGTGCTCAGCCGTGCCTCTTCCAGGGAGCTCCTCTCCGCAGAGTGTGTCCAAATTTAGTTTTAATTTCCTTAGTGGACTTCCTCCACTTCCTGGGTTTCCCCTGCGGCTCTCTCCCCTCCTCTGATTTCACGGGCAGGATGTTGGGTTTCCCCCTGTGACAACTCTCCTTTCTCTCCCATTGGGTTGCCCTCCAGTGGGCCTCTTCCCCCTGCCTGATGTTTCCTTCTTTCTTCCCACAATAAGTCAGGGTCGGGCTCACATAGAGAGCTCTGCAGGGAAAACAAATATTTGCTCTTGGAGACTCCGTCTCTCACTGCTGGGTAACTTAAGGAGAAAGGTCTGTGGATAAAACCTTGCTGTTTGCAGGTTACGTTTCAGAGCTCGATGCAGCACCTACCTGAGCTGGCTCAAAAGCCAGATGGTTTTCACATAATCTTATTTTTAAATGTTTTTGAAGCAGATGCTGAATGATATTTTGAGACTAGACAAGAACTGATAAAGAGAATGGCAAAAATAATAAATGGATCAAGGTGTCCAGGTTATGACTTAATGCATAGGAAAAATAAACACAAGGTCATGCAGAGGAAAATATGGCCACGCTGGATTTGGGGATAGCTATATTGATTTTAATGGGACATCATTTGACATTTCCACTAAAAGATACAAGCTGTTTCAAAACAGCTCTCAAGGGATCCTTGAGTATTTTCCCTATTGTCCCACTTTGATGCCCACATCTTGCTTTCACAAACTGTGATTCTCCCATGTCACTCAAGACCAGCTCAGTCCTCACACTTTCAGTGTGAACAGCCCCATTGCAGGCAGCAGAGCGGCCAGAACAAGGAAACCTGGGAGTCAAAGCTACCAGATATTTATGCAAAGATTTTCATGGTCATGGTTTTCATGGGGAGCTCTTGCCTGGAGAGGTGGTGAGTCTGCAAATATCCACACCAGCTGCACGGGAGCCTGGGCCACCCCATCCACAAACTCTCTTCTCTATGAACAGCTTAATTTTGGGCAGAAATAGGAGGTTTTCTGTGTCTCTTTCTATGTGTCCTCTCTCCCCTGTCTGTCTTCTCCCTTCACACACCACCACAGGGTATCACAGTCACGTCAGAGAGAAGTGTCACCCCTCCTAGATGAATTTCACGTCCTTCAAACCTTACTCAAACAGGGCACTTCATCCAGCCTGTCCCGCCACCATCCATTCACCGTGTGTGGGACCTCCTAGAGCTACAGCCAGACTCAGACTGTGCGTGCACACGCTCTACACTTGACCCATCATTTTGGCAATGTCACTGACTTTGGTCCAATTACAGCAGTCCTGAATTGGACCCTGTTCACCCTCTGAAACTGAAACTGCCGCAGCTTACGGCTAAAGTTCAGACTGTTACACAATGAAACCATTCACACGTCTCATTAACTCTGGACTATGCATTGAAAATAACTGTGTCATATGAGTCTGTGGTTAAATTTTCTCAGTTTATAGCATTTATAGGTACCTTCCTGTTCATAACAGCAATTCTCTCTTAATATGTAAAACTTTTAGTGCTGCCACTGTAGGAAAAGTGCTATGTAGAGCACAGTATAACAATTCCTTAGTGTTATTAATTGTTGTCATCCTAAATAACACAGGCCATGGAGGTATTTTAAATCCAGGCTCAAAGATACAGGCATGTGGCCAACCCCTCCAAGACACCAGAGCGCCTGTGGTTGTGTATTTTGTACTTTTTGAACTTTATTTTTACTGGGTTTTAATTTATAATGGCAGTAAAGTAGAGTCCAAGTTTCAGAGTAAGCAAAGCGTAATGGACACTTGGAATTCAATAAGGTTATACTGTTGCCTACACATGGGAAGACACAAGGATCTTCTGCTTATGTGATTTATATGATTGTATTTCTCTGCTGAGTGCCAACAGCAAGCCTTGTGTTGTACTCGCCTGTGCTCTTCTATTAAGGTTTTTATAACAGATCCAGCACAGGGATTTCTGTGTATCACGAAGTGCTTGCAGACTAAAGCACATGTCCAAAGCCTTGAGGGGTGCAATGGAGGGATCATTGCAGAGATGACTTTGGGGAGTTAATTTTGGTTTGTGCTGCAGTAGAGAAGCAATGGAAAATTCTAGAACACAAAACCTTTTCCAAAACAGAGATAGAATGAGCCCCGTGAAACGAAGCACAGAGTCAGGCCAGAGCAGGACAAAGAAAAGAATGAGTTGTCAAGGCTGGTATTAATAATGGAGTGTAGTAGAGAGAGATGTGGACAAGCACATGTCTTCTGCCTGGGCCAAGGCAACTTTACTGGATGCTGCAAAGGAGGATATGAGGTGACCTTGACAGTGTGTGTGAGGAAGGATACATAGGTGGGTGATGCACTCAGAGCAACATTGTAAGCAAAACTGGCAATCATTTTGTCCATCTGCCGAGGTAACATCTCTGCATATGTCAAGGGGAAGTCATAAAAAAAAGAGGCTGTCATTAGCAAGATATGAGATGAACATGCTTGGAAGAAATAGGAGAATAGAGACCTGCTAGGACAGAGGACATCCCATGTTCTTGTGATTGTAGGTTATGGAAGAAGAACATACAGTGTTTGATCACAAGTCAGATGTCTGTTTGGGAGAAAATGATAAAGTCAGCTACTGGCACATCCCGAGCATACAGAAATATTGACAGAGAGAAGACAAAGTGAAAAGGTTCAGGATGAAAAATTCAAGACCTGCTGGTCACCTGTGCTGACCTCAAGTCATCAGCCACCCATCTGGAGCAATGTGTCAGAGACAGGCTGAAATGCACAGCTGTGGGGAAGCAGATTTGTAAGTCAGCAGCAACGAAACAACAGTTACAACCTGGAGGGGATGGGGTGGCATCCCCAGCATGCAGCTTGTATCCTCTCCATCCATATCCTGCTCTGTTGCAATGTGCATTCATCGTGCTATAAACAAGAATAATAATTTACAGAGAAAATTACTCCTTGGTCGCTCAGTCTTTCACCCCTCCTGAGCCTAGACCAGTTTTATGTGACTGATGATGGAGTTTTCCTAGAAGGAGGGTCCCAAAATGTGGTGCATGTTAATTATTGCAGCACAACTATTTATTTGGTATTATTTTCCTGACATCTACTGACATTCACGATCATTTCCACACTTTCTTGAATAAAAAAGGCGTTGGGTAGATGGAGGTATTTCACAGAATTCTGGTCTGGATTTGGGTCTAAATCATGAAGTACTTCACTAATGGTTTTGATATATTCAGTAAACTCATACTTTCGGACATGAGGAAAGGACCAAAGCCCTGCAGTGAGGGCATGTTGTACTTTTCCATCTGATTCAAAGCTCTCTCTCTCTCTTTCACTAAGGTACGTGGCTGAAGAGGTCACCCGTATTTGATTTGGGAATTATAAAGTTTGTCCATGAATTAAATGCAAAGGCAAGTCTACAAATTGAAACAGAGAGGGCTTGAAACTTAGGTCTGCTTGTAATGTGCATGTTGAAAAGCCATTTTGAAAGGCATTTTAAAATTTGCTCTTATCTGGTTGCCAAATCATCAGTGGTTTGACCCATATATCAGAGTTTTCCTCAAAAAAGGGAAAAAAAAGGGAAAAAAAAGCTTCAGATGAATCTATTTACGTAGGAAAAGGTCTTTCAAAACAACTGCACAGGGGCCAGGATCAACATTTGAACACGGACTGAGTTGTTACATTTTTAGAATTATTCCTTTCATTAGATGCATGAGGGATATCTCAGGCATCTTGGGGCCTGATTCCGAGCTGTAACATCCTAAACTAGTAATTGCTCTGCTGGGTGAACTCCTGCCTTTATATGTACAAGGGTTCTAAACCCAGCTCCTTTCCAACTCTAACAAGGCAAGCCCAACTTGCCTACCATGCTGCTGGCTGAAGCAGCTACACGGCCAAATTGTTATGGTTCAGATCTTCTGCAAGAACAAGACCTCCAATCAGGCGACCAGCAAACCTCTTTCATCTGGTTGCTGCTTTGTCTTTTAGGCAGTGAGCAGGGGTATAAAAATAAGGGTGGCTGCTCAAGCAACTGCACTAAATGCCCTAGAGATACCCTGGACTGAGTGCCTTGTGTGTGCCAACTATTTTTGAGCTCTTCGCTGCAATTAGGTAGCGATGAATCATCAAAGGTGAGAGAGAGCACAAACTTTGGTGAGCAAAGAAAGTGTGACCCTAGGCAGGAGGACTGCAAAGCAGGGGCAGTGTCAGTCTAGTCCTAGAGTGAGTGGGTGCCTGCAGAGAAAACCCTGGAGGAAGCGCAGCGGAATCGGGCTGCAGGGTGTCAGAACTAAGAACCTTTTCTTTACCGTTTCAAAAAGGCTTTTTAATAAAAGAAACATCTGGATCAGAAAATGCAGCAGGATGAAGTTTAAAAAAAAAAAAAAAGTTTTATTTCATTCCAGAAATGTCGCTGACTTGGAATCAATATGGAATTACAGACAGCACTTCTGCAAATAGATCAGCTGAGGTGCATCCATCAGAAAGTGCATCCAAGGAGCACATCCCTTATCTCTGCAATTTGAGGCAGAGCTGCCTCTCACTCTAAACTTGTGCAGTCACCAGTGGCACCTCTGTCTTATATCTAGGCAGGAAATCCTCAAGTGACCCTTGAGAAGGTTGAAGTGGCCCTCTCAGAAGGTTGCCTCCATTCCCCAGCAGTGCTGATAACCCTTCCCTTGAAAAAGGCTTTTACCTGGACCCGAGAATTCACATTGCATGGGCAAGTGGTTACAGCAGGTACCTCTCCCCACTAGGTATCTCCCATCAGGGTGTTTTGTTCCCCTGTTGCAAGTACCCTCCCTAGCATGTCTGTCTGGCTGGGCAGGAGGACAGAGGGACACTCAAACCTTGAAAACATTTTGTGCCAATTTGTAAGAAAGCAACAGAGATGATGTTTGTTATGAAATTTTTGCCAGATGGAAAAGCTCTTCATCAAGAACTCTAGTAAATCTCCAGCCATGTGGGAAAAAAACTTCCCTTATGTGAAACTGCTGCAAACCAGACTCCATAATTTCATCACTTGCCCAAAGAGAGGGCGCTGAGCCCTGTTTCTGATCCTGGACACAGCAGCATAAACTAGGAACAATTTGATCAAAGCCACTAGAGCAGCAGAGGGGAAAGCCCAGCTCAGCAGGACTGTGAGGAACATCTGGCTTGATGAAATAACAAAATCTGGACCAAATGGGTTTCGAGCATCTCCCATTGGCAGCTATTTTAGTCTATGAAAAGATAGCTAGCAGCTACAGAGATGTTCCTGAAGTGTCTGAAATGACTAAAGCCACCATCCCTGGTGAGAAAGCCTACTGAGCACAGTGCTGTATGCAGAGACTTTGGAGTACTCGAGCCCAGAACGGCTTACAGTAAAGCATCTAATGGGATCCAGGATTTGCCTATTCCCTCTCACTCAGAAACAGCTGATTTTGACCAATTTAACTGTATTAATATGAAAAACTTCTTGCTGACAGGTGTTGAACACTGAGATTATTTAAAATGCCAACTAAGATATTTTTTTTTTCGTGTGTCAGTAGCTTGCATTGCCAAACGTCTCGTCACAAGAATGCCTTAAAATTCATGCAAAAAAAAATGAGTAACGTTTTTGGCAGGGCAGGGATTTGCAGCATTGGAAGAGAGAAACCTTGGAGAAAGCCAGGCAAACACACAGCTGGGAGCTGAAAGGGCTTCAGCAGCCACTCACCGTGCCCATCCCCGATGACTGATTTGCAGAATTCCCGGCGGCGGGAGGCTGTCGGGGGAAGAGGGGCTAGGAGGCGGAGAACCCGGGGAGAACCGAGCAACGGCCCCGCAGAGGGGCGAGAAAAGCATCCTGCGAATAACGGCGGCAGCCGCGGGGATGTGGGGAAGCGGGAGGAGCTGCGGGGCACGGCCGGGAAAAAGAGGGAGGAAAATCTGCCGCTGCCCTTTAAATCACCCCGGGGCAATTTAAATTTCACGCCGTCATTTAAAAAAAAAAAAAAAAAAATCCCTGCAGCCACGAGGCGAGCCGCGGAGCGGGGATGCTCCGAGCGGCTCCCGGCCGGTGATTGCCTCCCGCCCCCCCGCACCACCACCTCGTCGCGGGGGAGGGGGGGGGGCCGAGGCCGGGCGGGGCGGGCCGGCGGTGCGGGGCCCTTTAAGAGGTGCCGGCGGGGCGGGAGGGCGGCACAGGGCCGGGCGTGCTGGGAACCGAGCCGCGGACCCGCCACCGCCGAGGGCAGAACCGCAGCGGAGCTCCTCGTCCGCACCCCGCCGCACCGAAAGCCGCTGTAGGGTGCCCGGCTCCTCGTTTGCACAGACCCCCGCGCCCCGCCGCACGGAATCCCCGCATCCCGGTACACCGAGATCCGCCCTACGGTGACCGGCTCCCGTTGCGCGGACCCCATCACACCGAGATCCACTGTAGGGTGACCGGCTCCTTGCACGGATTTCCGGATCCCACTACACCGAGATCCACTTTACGGTTGACCCGCTCCCGTTGCACGGACCCCCGGACCCCATCACACCGACATCCGTCGTGCGGTGACCGGCACCCGTTGCGGGCACCCCACCGCCGGACCCCGCCGCCCCGGTCCCTGTTGCACCGAGCCCCGCTAACACAGTGTGCGGGGCGCCCCGTATCACGGACCGCCGGTGGGGCGGGCATGGCGACCGGGAGCCGGCCCTGGGGGGCCCTGCTGCTGCTACCGCTGCTGCTGCCGACGGCGTGCCGGGGGGGCGGCGGGTGTGCGGGGGAAGGCGACCGGCTGGAGCCCTTCGACGCTCTGTACGCCAGCGGGGTGGAGGCGTACTACGGCGGCGACTTCGCGGGGGCGGCGCGGTGCATGGAGCGGGCGCTGAGCAGCCGGCGGGAGGTGCGGGCCGCCCGGTTGCGGTGCCGGCGGAGCTGCCGCGGGCAGGTGCGGTTGGCGGCTCCGGGTCCGGGAGCCGGCGGTGACCTGCCTTTCTTCGGCTCGGTG